>CM035420.1:72740399-73145399 GCA_020310875.1 Ceratopteris richardii
TTCGGATCTAATTGTACTTGTTTCTGTACTTTCCCTGGTAGGTTAACTAAAATAGTATCATTTCCCCAATCATGCATGGCTTGGATGTGCCTTAGCCATGGCCTCCCTATGAGTAAAGGAAAGCCTCCATTGACCTGCGGTAAATTCAACACCACAAAATCTAGAAAGAATGTCAACCCGTCCATCTCTATCGGTACCTTTTCTACAATACCAAGAGGTTTAACTCGACTCTGGTCAGCCAAGGTTATTGTGAACTTTGCTTCACCTGAAAGTTGGAGTCCAAGTGATTTGAGGGTAAAATCTGGCATGAGATTTATGCCTGAACCTCCATCGATTATGACTCCATTTATAGTTATTCCGTATATAGTGACTGATAGATATGGACTCCTGAAGTCGGTTAGAGAGTTGGTTGATACCTTTGTGAAGTTCTCGGAAATTGAAGCTTTCATCAGGTTTGTTGGAGTGTGCCCAGCACTTATTGCAAGCATTGTCGGAGGAGACAATGTTTCTATGATTCCTATAACTTCACTTCTAAACTTTTCATCCAGTCTTGATAGATCATACAATGATACCTGCTGGAAGGTGTTCTTTAATATTGCCTCCGTCTTGACGATGGATGGTATTGGCGAAGGTAGAGGAGGCTTGTTACATGAATGGAGTTCCCTCATCGTTTCTTCAAAAACTTTGTCTATTTCTTGCAAAACTTCAGAATTTTTCGTACTTGAGTCTTTTTCTTGGAGGACCCTTGCTTCTGCTTTCTTTTTTTGGGCTCTAGTCTGCACCCCTTGTTCTTGATCCATTTCTTGCAATGCCACCACTCTAGCTTTTGGACTTGAGCTGAAGGATGGGCTTGCATTGAGTTCTTGATTTCCTTCTTCTCTCTGTTGTGAATCAGGTTCTAACTCTGGAGCAGAGCTTGGGGCTTTTTTGGGCTTCGAAATGCGCAACTTTTTTTTTTAGCCAAGTTATTTTTTGGGCGACGTTTTTTTTAAGGCAAAAAATTTTGGGCAATTTTTTAGGCAAAAAAAAGGCATTTTTTTTTTCAAAACCTTTTGGCCAACTAAATTTTTGGGAAAAAATTTTGGGCGAATTTTTAGGGCGAAATTTTTTGGGCAAAAAAAAAGGTCAACTTATTTTTTGGTGCCTTCATTTGGGGCGACTATCGTTGGCCATTACTTTTGGGCTACTATATTTGGGGATGGCCAAATTTTTGTGCACCCTTCGAGACAACAATTTGAGGCAACTTCCAAGTGGGGCACATATCCACCTTGGGTGGCTACCTATCTCAAGAATAGAGCATATCAGTGGAAAACCAAAGCTCTTTTGGCCAAGTACATTCACCACACTTTTGGATCAACCTTTTACTAAATATAGAGGACATTTAATATATATATATTCAATCCCTTACGCATCCTCCATTGCCCCATGCTTTTCCTCACTCTAGTAACTCTCATCTCCTTCTTCATCGACATCTCTAATCACTTATGCACGCTCCATCACCCCATGCTCCTCACGTGAGTAACTCTCATCTTATTCCGTCCTCGACATTTCCAATCACTTACACACCCTCCATCACCCTATGATCCTCCTCACATGAGTAACTCCCATCTCCTTCCTTCCTTGCCATCTCCAAAGCTTCATCCGACTACTTATACTAGCCATCTGCTAAGTGTAGAGGATCTCCCTCCATCTACCTCCTTCTCCCTCCCTCACAATATCACCCTCAATCCATCAATCAAGCGATTACCTAGTCATCTTCTCAGTTGATTGGCATCCCTGTCACTTTATGCACATCACCGCTTGTAGTGCTTGTATAATTCTCGAGCACCCTTCAAATTCCTCTATCGATTCCCTCTCAATCTCCCCCTTCCATCAATTCATCTTTTGCTCAAGGGCTACCTATCTCAACATCCATATCCTCCTCTGATTATTTTCATCCTCACAACATTTATTGTAATCCATGATTAGTGAAGAGTATTTAGGAGACTTCATTTGGAAATAGGCAAACTCTCTCTATCCATGTGATCTCCTCTTTATCAAGCCCTCTTCAATGACTTTTGACAACTTAAGTGCACTCCCTCATCTACCGACTCCTCCAAGTGCCCTAGAAGTGAGATGGCCTATTAGAAGAAGAAGCGAGCAAACAAAGCAATTTAGGGTTTAGAACATGGGAAGAAGAAGCTTCGGAATTCAAGAAAGATTCAAGTCAAGATTTAAGATAAGAGCATACTTGACCTAATTAAGAAGACAAGAATCCACAAGGAAAAAGAAAACATCAACACATCCCTCGTATCTTTTCTTGACTATCCTCTCCAAGATGGAGAGACAAGAGCATACTAGACCGAATCTGGAAGATAGGAATCCACCATGAAGAAGAAAACATCAATACACCCCTCGTATCTTTTCTCGAATGAGTATCCTCTCCGAGACGGAGAGACAATAATGGCGAGCAACTTGTAGAATATATATATATATATATATATATAATTTTTTTTATTTTTTATTTTTTGTGTAAAGGAAACACCACCATTGAAGGAATCGACAACGGATTCACCCAACTTTGGAGAACTGAGATGCCCAACTTTTCTGGGCAAGGCACCCAACTTTTCTGGGCACCAAGCCTCAAGGTGTCCAATTTTTATGGGCATCAAGATGCCAAATTTTTCTGGGCATTGAGGCGTCCAAATTTTCTAGGCACTGAGGCCCCCAACTTTTCTCGGCACCAAGATGCCCAACTTTTTTGGGCATCGAGACACCCAACTTTTTTGGGTACCAAGATGCCCAACTTTTTTGGGCTCCAACATTGTGGGTACCAATCCTAGGAGACAAGGTGGTCGAGGTTCTGACAAGAAGGCAACTGATTGGCAAAGGCTGACAAGGCGATTAATGACGGGTGAAGCAAATCACCACCACTCAAATTGGGCCACTACTACGTGACAAAGCCTAGTACCCGGCATTTGGCATATGTAACTACCCAGAATGCCTTAACTCCCTCATTACCTTTGTAACATACCCCTCTTGTAATATCTTATCCCTTGCTTTAAAAAGGAGAGTTCTTCAAGGAGAAACACCAGGTCTATGGCCATAAGCAGAGATACCAAGAGATACTCATATCAGTAGAGACATCGAGAGAGAGAGACAACTTATGCTGAGTTAGACGTTTGAGGAGCTTTGGGATTTCAAGTAGAGTCAGATATCTTAGAGAGATTTATCGTCTTACTCTTCCCCTATAGCTAAGAAGTCCCTACTAGTTTGGGCTAGTTAGAGGGTACTTTGGAGGGTAAGGAGAAGAGAAGAGTGTGTAACTCTTCCATAATAGGAGTGTCTATCCTAAATGTTTCCAATGTTCTTGTCAAGTTGTAATTTTCATTTGTGAAACTGTTTGATGTTCATGCACTAGGAGCAGTTCATTTTGCATTCCCTGTGCACACACACACAATTTCATCATCTACACCTTCCATCATGGTGCATTGGGAAAAATCTCCCTTGAGATTCCACACTTCATGGAAAAGGAGGAGATAGAGGGAGAGAAAGATTGTGATCCATGCCATGTGTCTAATGTAGAAGTTAGGACCAATGTGTGTGTATAAAGTGCATAAAGAATATATTAAAAAGTGCACTTGTAGGGAGAGAGAGTACGAGAGTGCAAAGAGAGGAAAGGATACAAAAAGTGATTCCATGTGAAGAGAAACAGAGAGATCAGTGAAGAGAAAAAGAAAGAGGGAGAGAGAGAGATGCAGCAGTGCAGTGCCACTTGGCAAGAGAAGAAGGGCAAAGACCACTTGGCTGCATCATATGAGAGAGAGAGAGAGAGAGAGAGAGAGAGAGAGAGAGAGAGAGAGAGAGAGAGAGAGAGAGAGAGAGAAAGAAAGAAAGAAAGAAAGTGTTTTTACGTCTATTAGGAGGCCGAACTCGGCCTATGAGACAAATCAATGTACATGGGTGTTTCTTCTGTCAATCGGAAAAAGATAAAAGTGCTGAAAAAAAAAGCTTGCAAGGCTGATATAGATCTGTGTAGCATGCATGTAGAGATACCCATGAAAGTGGGAGGGGGGGATGGTGAATGAAGTGCTATATCTATAGCCTATATGCAAAAGGGTAGTACAAGCAAGATAATGCATCTGAATGACTAACTAGCTCCATCCTGTACTAGTGGGCGGGTGTAATATGTGGTACATGGGTGGAGGTGGAGTCAAGGCCGCCCTGATGGCTGCAGCGAGATCTGCCATCATCTGGGATCGTCTCTCCTCCATGGCGCGATGGTCACGAGCCTGAATGTCTGCAATCTGGTGTCTGTGAAGTCTGAGGGCCCAATATCCTATAGCACGGGGTCGTCTCCTAGCTCGAGAGGTCTGAGCCTGCTGAAGAGTCACCCCTCTCGATGTGTGAGCTAAGGGGGGGAGGGCTACTGCATGTCGTGCAATGAAGAAGTCAGTGAGCTGACTCTGTCTCCCTCGTGTCTGGGCAGCTGCAGTAGGCTGGAGGAGAGAATCTCTGTGGCTCTGAATCTGAGAGAGAGAGAGAGAGAAAGAAAGAAAGAAAAAAAGAAAGTGTTTTTACGTCTATTAGGAGGCCGAACTCGGCCTATGAGACAAATCGATGTACATGGGTGTATCTTCTGTCTGTCAGAGAAGATAAAAGTGCTGAAAAAGAAACTGGTAAAGCTGATACATATCTCCGGTAAAGCTGATACATATCTCCGTGAAATGCGTGTGGAGATACCCATGAAAGGGGGGGGGTGTATGGAGTGCGATATCTATGGCAGTCTATATGCAAAGGGGTAGTACAACAAGCATGGGAATGCATCTGAAACGACTAACTAGTTCCATCCTGTGCTAGTGGGCGGGTGTAAGATGTGATACATAGGTGGAGGTGGAGTCAGGGCCATCGTGATAGCTGCAACGGGATCAGCCATCATCTGGAATCGTCTCTCCTCCACGGCGCCATGGTGACGAGCCTGGATCTCTGCAATCTGATGTCGGTGATGTCTCGGGCCCGATATCCTCTAGCACGGGGTCGTCTCGTAGCTCGAGCAGCCTGAGCCTGCTGAAGAGTCACCCCTCTCGGTGTGTGGGCTGAGGGGGGGAGGGCTGCAGCACGTCGTGGAATAAAGAACTCAGTGAGCTGACTCTGTCTCCCTCCTGTATGGGCGCTGCTACAGTAGGCTGGAGTAGGGAATCTCTGTGACTCTGTATCTCTAGTAGGAATCGCCCGAGCTGTCGCTGGTCTCTAGAGTCCATGATCTCTCGGAGGGTGGGCTGCCCTGTAAATAGAGTCCCGTATCTACCTCTGATGCCATCATATGCGAGAGAGAGAGAGAGAGAGAGAGAGAGAGAGAGAGAGAGAGAGAGAGAGAGAGAGAGAGAGAGAGAGAGAGAGAGAGAGAGAGAGAGAGAGAGAGAGAGAGAGAGAGAGAGAGAGAGAGAGAGAGAGAGAGAGAGAGAGAGAGAGAGAGAGAGAGAGAGAGAGAGAGCAAATACGCAAAAGTTTTTTGTAACCCACAGATGCCTGCCAATGAAGGGATTTCCGTCCCCAGAAGCATTCCAATACGAGCAAAGCAGGGAGTGTTAAGGAAAGATTGAGGTGTGGTATGTTATAATGGCAGTGTAGAAGGTGCTGAAGAAGGGGATGGTGAAATGGCATTGATGAGGAGGATGAGGGGGTGAAGCAGCTTGCAAGTGCTGCACCTTATGCTTGTCTGAGGGAATGAGGAAGTGTTTCTTTGTTTCTTAATGCTACATTGAAATCCTAATCCCTTGGAGTTTTAAACTGCAAATTATTGCTCCTGCATCAGAAAGGCTACTTGTGTGACTTCCAATCGATGTGATTGAAAGGGAGTCAGTGAATAATTCCTTTTTGTCGATGAATAATTCCTTTTGAGGCATGTAGACACCACACCTGAAGAGAAGGAGATGGATTAAATGGAGTAGAAGGGAAGAAATATTGCAGCAGCTCCTCCAAATGCAATGATCTCTGTTTCAAAGCGAGAATAGCCATTTTCTATCTTACTCATAAATTAACAAGCCATCCAAGCCTGAGAAATCCGAATGAAGCCTCCTAAGAACTTCTAATGAAGTAACATCACTCTTGCGTTTACCCGGTGCACATAAATTGCTCAAATATTTCTGATATGCTGAACTATCCCATGATGCGTGTTGTTCACAGTCCATTTTGTTTATCTCTTGATGCTGTTCTGCTTGTTACGAACAGGTATTTCTGTCTCTGTGCTATGCAGCCCCTTCATAATGCATGGCATAATTTTCCAGGCTTTGTGCCATGGTGTGCTCGGGCAGATTTGAAGGCAGTGAAGTGTTGATGCTCCAACAATCAAGACATATTGAGAGCCAGTGTGGCAATATGAGCTTGAGGGTTTACACAAGAATGAGGAAGAAGAAACAGACCAGCATGGTGATGACAGAATTCCATGACCTGTAGACATGAGAAACCACTTGGCTGCTGCGATAATGCCTGACAATTGCACCACCTCTGTTCCAAATGGGGCTCTGCTCTTGTCTATCTAGTGGTGACTGTTCTCTGGCCTAGTTCCTTGGAGATCCTAGCTGCGCACCCATTATAGTATCTGATCCATTCTCTCATATTCCGCTGTGAGGAAACTCCATAACCTCTGCGAGTCTCATGTGGTCAAACACTGCTGGAGTTATCCCTCTATTTGAAACTCCTCTCTTAGATCTGAATATGCTGGACATCTGTTAACTAGGTGCTCCTTGCACTCTATCTCTGTGTGGCATACTGGGCACCACCGCTCCTCACGTGGGACTCCTTTGGCCCGGCCTCGCTCTATCTCGAGCTGATGTGAAGAAGCCCAAAGCTTCCCAATGGAGACATGTAGATGGAGTGGTAGGTATGCTGCATGTATCGTGGAGTCTCAATAAAACCTTGGTCCAAGATACGTAGAAAATGCTCACGATAGTAGAGCATTTTCGATGGCAATGTATCCTTCGGTATGACCCGTCACCCATGTCCTCTGTATGTATGTGTGCCAAATCTCTTGGAGGATGATCCTATTCCTCTCCTGGTGGGAGACTGAGTAGGTAGGGGCCTGGGTATCATATTATACGGTGGTAGCAAGTCTATATCAAATCCGTGGTGGGCCAGCAAATCCCGTGTCTCCTCATACCATGAGGATGTGTCCCCTGCTAGAGCCATGTCTCATGATGCTTGGAAGGCCCTATAAACGATGTGTTCTCTGTACATGCTCTGGACCCTGTGTAATTGACATACTGTCTTGGGGAGTGACTTGATAAGCATGCGTGGTGTAGCAAGCTTTGCCCTAATGATGCCATGGGGTATTGAGGACTTGCTACAAATGAGTTTGGCAATCATAGGTATCTCTGGTCGCTCCACGGCTGTCCATGCTGAGGCAGTGAGCCCCTTCCCTCAAATGCCTGCTCCATACATGACGGCTGGGGCAACCAAAGTGTCGAATAGCCATCCTTTGGTGGGAGGCTTCTGAAAGTGTGCCTGAGGACACTGTCTCTCCATCAAAGCTAGTGCCGCATACCCATGGGTGGTGCGGTCGCCGGCCCCATGAGACATGGAGAGCATCCGAGAGGCTGTTGTAAAAGTCACCCCCAGATATACATATGATCCAACCACCTCTATGGGCTCGCCCACCACATTGAAAAAACCGTGTCTCCTAACTTGTGCTGATGTATGGAAGATTAGAACCTTGGTTTTGATAAGGTTCTCAAATAAACCTCTATGAGTGCAGAAATCATCCAAGCCATGTAGGTGACGCTGTAAGCCATTTGAAGACTCTGAAACCAAGACAATATCATCAGCATATAAAAGAATATGGACAATGGTCCCCTATATCTTGACCTCGTCACCACCCTACTGTCGTATGAAGTCCACTATCTCATCAATGTATAGACCAAATAGTGTGGGTGAGAGAGAGCAGCCTTGCTTCACCCCTATTTTTTTTGGGGGGGAGAGAGAAAGAAAGAAAGAAAGAAAGTCATATTAACGTCTTCTGGAGGCCAAACTTGGCCTATGAGACAAAAACCATGTACAAGTGTAGTAACCCTGTGTAGAGGATGAAATAAAATAAAAAGTATATCGCTACACAAAGCTATATAAGGCTGGAAAAGGCTGGGAGACATGGCTCTGACTCTGCAGATAGTGGCCACATAATACATGGGGGACCCATAATGTGAATAAAAGTGTGAGTAAAGCACCCTAGCTACTAGTGAATGGGACGAGGTGGGTGTAGTATGTGGTACATCGGGGGTGGTTCTGAGTGCCTCCTGAAGGAAGACAGCCCAGGGGGTGGTGGTACACCTATGCTCCATCATGTGGTCATAGGCTGTCTTGATACGTGAGATATCCTCCTGATATAGTCGTGGTCGATGATATCCGCCCATGCGTGGTCCGCGCTGTGCTCTCTGTGCTGCTGCCTGGTGGAGCGTGAGCCCTATAGATGGACTCTGATGTAGCTCAACTCGTTGAAAAAACTGGGTAATGGTCTGCTAGGTACTCACCCGTGGCTGATGTGTGGACTGGAGTGACCGCTCTCGCCTCTCGTATACTGCTGCGAGGAAGCGTCCCAAGCATCGCTGGTCTCCCATAGTCATGCACAACGGGAGTGACTCCTCTATTTGGAACTGTACTCGTAGGTCTAAGTATGCCGGGCATCTGATAACAAAATGCTCCTCACTCTCTACCTCTGTCTCGCATACTGGGCACCACCTCTCCTCACGTGGGACTCCCTTGGACTGACCCCTCTCAATCTCGAGCTGATGTGATGAAACCTGGAGCTGCCCAATGAGGACTCGAAGGTGGTGGGGTAGATATGTCTGCATGTATCTCGGGATCTCGATGAAGCCCTCGTCGGATATATGTAGAAAATGCTCACGGTAATAGAGCATTTTCGGTGGCAATGTATCCCTAGAGCTCACCCATGTCCTCTGTATGTATGTATGCTATATCTCCTGCCGAATAATCCTATTCCTCTCCTGGTGAGAGAGTGAGTAGGTGGGTGCATGTGAGTCGTACTGTAGTGGTGGTAGCCTATCTATGTCAAAGCCGTGGTGGGCCAGCCAGTCTCGTGTATGTGCATACCATGAGGAGGTGTCACCCGCTAATGCCATGTGCCGTGATGCTTGGAAAGCCCGATAAGCAATGCGCTCTGTATCCATGCTCTGGAGTCTGTGTAATAGGCATACCGTCTGGAATAGTGCCTCAACTAGCATCGGTGGTGCAGCGAGCTATGCTCTAATAATATCATGTGGTACTGAAGGCTTGCTGCGGATAAGTCTAGAAATCATGAGGATCTGTGGCCTCTCTAATGCTGTCCATACTGATGTGGCTAATCTAGGTCCCCATATGGCTGCCCCATACATGAGCGCATGTGTAACCAAAGTGTCAAAGAGCCACCCCTTTGTGCGGGGTTCCTGAAAATATGCCTGGTGGCATTGTCTCTCCATCAAGGCTAGTGCTGCATACCCACGTGTGATGCGGTCACGTGTTGCCTGAGACATAGAGAAGACCCTTGATGCTGCTGTAAATGTCTCCCAAGTAAACATATGATCCGACCACCTCAATCGATCCACCTGCTGCTGTGAACAAACTATGTCTGTGTACATGTGCTGATGTATGAAAGATCATGACCTTGGTTTTATCAAGGTTCACAGATAACCCTCTGTGTGTGCAAAAGTCATCTAGGCCATGTAGATGATGCTGTAGACCTTCTGCAGACTCTGAAACCAATACAATATCATCAGCGTATAAAAGAATATGGACAATGGACCCGCGTACCTCAATGCCATCACCCCCCTGCTTCTGTATGTAGTCCACTATCTCATCAATGTAGAGACCAAAGAGGGTGGGTGAAAGAGGGCATCCTTGCTTCACCCCGATAGTGCTAGCAAGTGGATGAGATAAGCCCTCCGGACATCTGACTCTGCCACACACTCTCTCGTATAAGGCATAGATCCCCCATATCATCTCCTCTGGAGCTCCGATATCAAGTAGTCGTCTGAATAGTTGTCCCCTCGGAACGGTATCAAATGCTTTGCGGGAGAGAGAGAGAGAGAGAGAGAGAGAGAGAGAGAGAGAGAGAGAGAGAGAGAGAGAGAGAGAGAGAGAGAGAGAGAGAGAGAGAGAGAGAGAGAGAGAGAGAGAGAGAGAGAGAGAGAGAGAGAGAGAGAGAGAGAGAGAGAGAGAGAGAGAGAGAGAGAGAGAGAGAGAGAGAGAGAGAGAGAGAGAGAGAGAGAGAAAGAAAGAAAGAAAGTCATATTAACGTCTTCTAGAGGCCAAACTTGGCCTATGAGACAAAAACCATGTACAAGTGTAGTAACCCTGTGTAGAAGATAAAATGAAATAAAAAGTATATCGCTACACAAAGCTATATAGGGCTGGAAAAGGCTTGGGAGAAGTGGCTCTGACTCTGCAGATAGTGGCCACCTAATACATGGGGGGAATCCCAAATATGAGTAAAACGCCCTAGGTACTGGCGATGGATGGAGGTGAGAGAGAGAGAGAGAGAGAGAGAGAGAGAGAGAGAGAGAGAGAGAGAGAGAGAGAGAGAGAGAGAGAGAGAGAGAGAGAGAGAGAGAGAGAGAGAGAGAGAGAGAGAGAGAGAGAGAGAGAGAGAGAGAGAGAGAGAGAGAGAGAGAGAGAGAGAGAGAGAGAGAGAGAGAGAGAGAGAGAGAGAGAGAGAGAGAGAGAGAGAGAGAGAAGAAGAAGAAGAAGAAGAAGAAGAAGAAGAAGAAGAAGAAGAAGAAGGCATGGGCACATGAAAGGTAAAGCCTTGTGCTTGTTTAGTATTTGTTTGTCTTTGTTATTATTATTATTATTATTATTATTATTGTTATTGTTATTATTATTATTGTTGTTGTCGTCGTCGTCGTCGTCTTTTCTAAAGGCTTGCGTTGAGAGGGGGGAGAGAATATGGTGGGAGGAAGGAGTTTCTTGTCTTTTTTCCCCCTTTCTTGGGTGACTTCCTTCTATTCATTTGTACAAGGTTGTATCGACCGGCTATTTCGGGTGCCTGATATCTGATTTACATGATTTAGGGGTCGTATCTAGGCTTTTGACATGTTTGAGGGCATCCATGGATTCAGCATTAGCAAATTCTCCATCATTTGGGGGGTTATTATACAGGGAAGAAGGAATTCATGGGATTACACAAGAGAATCAGGGGGAATCACTCTGCGAATTACACAATAGGAGAAAATAGCTTGGAACCATGCTAGAATTAGATGGAGAGGGAGTCAAATAGTGAACACAAAGCCACATTGCATATGAGGATTAACCATGTCAAAATTCCACACTTCCTAAGAGGCAAAATGAAGTCGTGGTACTATGTTAGCCTACGATAATGAATGATAGCAAAATGAAGGCACAAAACACATGTTATGATAGCAAAATTAAGGCACAAAACATATGTTGAAGGGTGGAAAGTGGGACTCAAGTATAGTAGGGTTTCAATCGAGGTAAGTTAACCAACAGCCCCCTTGCCCAACAGAGTTGCTACCTTATATGGACCTTCCTTGGTGGGATGGAATTCACCATGCTGTAGTGCCTCCTTGGTTCGGTTGTAAAGATGAACAGAGGAACCCTACTGCACTTTATAGGGCCATAAAATGTTATCGTGGAGTGCCTTCCTTTTGCCTTGGGCTTGTTCGAGCTCTTTGCTTCTTCATGATTTTCACTAAGTCATTGCAAAGAAACCAAGTGGGAGCCAAGGGAGAACTCCGGGCTTTGACAAGCAATCTGATTTCTTTGCCATTCTTCAATCTGGGCTGATCCTTGCAAGACCTTGGAAGGTGCTATAGAATCTATGTCATACACTAAATGGAATGGGTCATGCCCAATGGTAGCCTTGAAGGTTGTTCTATAGGCCCATGTAGTGCCCATGTAGCTGGTGCCCAATGCAACTGCTTGCCCATTGGCATGAGTAATAAGTACATGATTTTTTGGGAAAAATCTTATATCTCATGAAAATTTCCATCAATACTTTGTTCACAAAGCTAGTGCCTTGATTTGTCATTTGATTTCAGTACCGAGCAACACATGTTCAAACAAGAACCAAGCCGTTGTCCGAGTTGAGTAGTCCCAAGTAGCTTGGACTTTTGCCCACTTGGTGGCATAGTCAGTGGCCACTAGTAAATAGTTCTCTTGTCAAAGCCAATGTATTGGATAGATTGGCCCCAAAAAAATGAAACCCCGATACTTTCACCTAGTGAATACGATGAGGGGACTTTGGTTTATGTTGGTAGGACGAGGCCCACCTCGTTGGAACTTGGAAGGTGTCACATTTCTTAGCCCACATCAAAGGGCTGTCACCTAGTGGATACAATGAGGGGACCATAGTTTTCGTGGATGGGACAAACCCACATTCATTGGCGGCTGCTTTCTTGGAGAAAGAGAGCCACCAAAACCTAGAGTTGAGGGTCCTCTGAGCCATAATTCTCCCAGGGAAGTGGCCACCTCCTACCCCGTCATGTTGTTCTTGTAACACTACATGAGTCTCTTTTGGGAGGAGACATTTTCTTAATGCTCCATCATAATCCTCTTTACAAAGACAACCTCTAGAGTACCTAAATTGTTTACATTTTAATAGCAATCTCCTCTTCTATAAGGGAGTAGAGTTTGGGGGAAATTTACTAGAGAGTAGCCCACTAATCTCTTGGTACCAAGATGGAAGACTTTGAACCGTGAACAATGAAGCATGTGGGAATTCATCTTTAATGCCCTTACCTTGGGTCTCTGTGTCTTGGGTTAATGCTCCAACAGGTTGTATGCTATGACATGTTGTCATCTAGGCCTTTGCACAATTCGAAATCAAATTCCCGAAAACAATAAGGCCTATCTCTAAACTCATCTAATTACCTTGGGTTTATAATTTATTTACTAGATACTTTTAAACTTGATAATCGGTTGTCACAATAAATTTTACGCCGAGCAAGTAATGTATAAAATTTTGATTGCCAATGCCTCCCTCTTTGTAATATCGTAGTTCTCTTCTCCTTGTGATAGCAATCTACTAGCATAATGAATTGGGTGGTTTGTTTTATATCCATTTTGGGGTTGTGCTAGCATTGCCCCTATAGAAATCTACTAGCATAATGAATTGGGTGGTTTGTTTTATGTTGAGTTCGGGGTTGTGCTAGGACTTAATGTTTCCATTTATGAACATGGAATGGGAGGTACCAATTAGGTGCTGCCGAAATCTGGGACCTTACCAATCTTAATTTGAGCTCGAGAAAGGCCAGCTTCTCTCCATCTGTCCAAAGGCAGAGTTCTTCTCATTAAGCCTTGAAAGAGGTAGAGTGATATCTCCATACATTCTGATGAGACGCTTATGGTACCTTATGTGGCCTAGGAAACCTTCTATTTCTTTGTTGTTTAGATGTTGTGGCATTCTTAGGACGGTGACGATCTTATTTTCTCCAAAGCCATCCCTTGGGAAGACACTACATGTCCCAATAAGGTGCCCTAGGTCACTAAAAAGTGGCACTTATTAGGATTGAGTTTGAGATTTGTCTCCCTGCACTTTAAGAAAACATTGTCTGAGGTGAGCAAGATGTTCATCAAAGCACTCCACAGATGTTGCATGATCAATACCAGAAAATGTTGAAAAATCGTCCACAAAAATTCAGAGAGACTTTATGAGAAAAGAGTAAACAATGAGGTACATGGCTCGGTTAAAGGTGGCTCTGGCATTCCTAAGCCCAAATGCCATTTTCGTGTAAGTGTAGGTGCCCCATGGTGTTACCAAAGCTGTTTTGGCTCAGTTATCTGGATGGATAACTATTTAGTTATAGCCATTATACCCATCCATGAAACTCTATAAGGTGCACACAACGACATTTTCAATGACTTTCTCAGAGAATGGAGTGGGAAAACCATCCGGAACAGTGACTTTGTTGATTGCACCAAAGTCCACACACATACATGTTGAACCGGCACTATGATTCTGCTGCCTCCATCTTGCCAATCTCTTTCTTTACTACTTCCGAATACTTGGGGTTTGATCTGAATATTTTTCCCCTCAAAGGTTTGGCTTCTTGGGTGAGGGGAATAGTGTGGATCCCTAATATTGCAGGAATGCCTCCTAATAACTCTATCCAAATATATCCTTAAAGTGTGGCATGAATGAAATGGCCTTGTTGAGCAGGAGTGGTTCCTTGCTTGGTTTCCTCCCATAACTATGGAGCCAATAAGATAGGCTTACCTTCTTCCTCACCCACTAAATTGATTTCCCTTACTGGATGTGGTGCTTCCATCATGGTGAGATCTTCCTCCAAGTGCACCGCCTTGTGTGTGAGTTCTGATTATGCTTGCACCACCTCAACTTTACTAGTGTGGTCTCTCCTTCTTGCTCTCTCCCTCTTTCTTTTTCTCTTCAGTGATCTCTCTTTCTCTATTTTCTCTTCATGCATCCTTTCCTCTCTTTGCACTCTCTCATACTCTATCTCTCTGTCTCCCATAAGTGTACTTCTTTATACATTCTTTATGCACTTTATACACACGCATTAGTCCTAACTTCTGCATTGGACACATGCACTGATCACACTCTTTCTCTCCCGCTCTCTCCTCTTCCTCCTTTTCCACGAAATGTGGATTTTCAATGGAGATTTCCCCTAATGCACCGTGATGGAAACACAAGGTAATGCCCATGGGTACTTGGAGAAGGCAGCTCAAGCAAGCAGGAATCGAGGAGGCCCTCCTCTTTTGAAAGAGGAAGCTGACGGAAGGGCTCTCTCTCACACACTCTGTTGAAGACACTCACCATCACTTACGCTTCAAGGATGGACTCCATTGTCACTCATATTATCGCACATTCTCCAGCTTCTCATCAAGTGCACATGCTTTGGCTCCCATTCATCAGCAATGGAACAATGCAGCAGTCCAGTGCCACAAGGCAAGAGAGGAAGAGCACAGACCACTTGGCTGCACCGTGGAAGCCAGAGCGAGGGAGGGAAGAAGTAAAGGGCACAAAAGAAATTTTGTAACCCACACTATACACATCAACTTCTTATCTTCAACCTGTTGTGTGATTATTAGCTGGTCTATATCAGCTAAATCTCAGATAAGCAGTTTTTGCAGCCTACGATCTCTCATATCCTCAGCACGTTAACTGATATTCGAACATTTATCCCCAACTCTAATTCTATTACTTCAGCCACATCCATGAGCCTTTTCATCATCATCATGTGTTTAGCTTGATACATTCAAGTTTAAAAATTTAGGCTTAAAATATTTGATAAGTTCTCAACTTTGTTTCATATGCATTTCAAATGTAATCAGGTTCTGGCATATATGCGTCACGTGTAATCAGAGTTCTTTGTATATTTTCATAGCAATATTTCATTCCTTTCATATATTTTAGTAATCTGTGATGTTTGTTGTCAGTTCGTTTGTTATTAAGATCATCTCCGAAGTCAACAATGGACATATGAGTGGATGGAATGTCACAACAAAGGGTGTAGACAATTCATAAAACCTAATTTAATTTATGATATGAATGACATAAAGATTTCAGGTGTAAATCCAATCATCGGAAAGATAATTGAAAATAAGATGAAATTGAGAGCTTCAAAACAAGGTATGTATGTGTGAGAAAGGGATAGTGTAAATGTCGTATAAGTCACTTGAGGCATCTGATAGTGTGGAGTCATTGATAAGGTGTGTCTGCCACCAATATAAAGTGACAAACTAAAAACTGGGTGGAGAGCAGTGATGAAATTCCAAGAGAGAATCCTATCTTCAGCCTGTGTGTAGAGTTGTATGAAGCTGTGAGAGAAAAGACTATCTTCATTCTGTCACCTGTGATCAGAGGGGCATAATGCATGAAAGAGCCTGTTAAAGATGGCATCTATCGTGTAGCTCTCTCCATGGCAACAGTACATTGCTTACTCTAATCATCTGGATCACTGTCTGGTGTTGTCGAGGAGCTCTGAATCCAGTTACTTTTTATCAACATTGCATGCTCTGTCTCTCTGCTTTCATGTGATACTGGAGAATCGGGCTTAACACTATGCTTCTAACTGGAAGTTAGTGAGCGAGAGCAGTTATCTCTCTGTATTTCCCCTTTCAGAAGCAAGTAAGCTTTGATATGTCTTTTTCTTTGAGGCTCTACTTTGGGGCTTCTTTCATAAGGGTTTATTGTGTGTTTAGAAAGCGATCCAGATCTGATGTACTCCTCTTGATTTCTATCCAATATTTTTCTAGGCAGATACAAAATCAAATATCAAAATTACCTCAATTAACTGTCAAAATCATGATGGTGATGGCAATGGCACGAGATTTGGATATGTGGGCCTGATATAAAGCTTTGGATCTCAAGTTTCAAGCACTTTTATAGCTCTTCATAGATATAGTCTATTTATAATAGTGAAATAATGAGCTCTGAAGAACCTTGTTTTTTGTCTGGATCTGATACCAACGGATGATATGAGATCCAGGAGAAAGAAAGCTTATAGGTAGACATAAGCATGGAGAAGAAGATAAGAAGTGAGGGAGAGTGCCCTGTCTGTCTATGCCTCCAGCAAAAGTGAGGGGTTATAGAGGAGGGAGCAGAGTGAGCAAAGTGGCGGAGGGAAGGAGAAAAATTTTTCTAATTGTCTTGCACTTTGAAGGAGGTATACAATCAAGTTGCCTCACCAATTATCAAAGGCGTTGTCAATGGGTTGAATGGCACAATCTTTGCTTATGGTGCTACAGGAAGGTATGTATTATACAATCATGATTCATAACCTCTTATCCTTTGGTCCTAATGCATGTTATTAAATTCTGTACATGAACTAACCTACTTTGTTCTCTTTGACATAGCGGCAAAACACACACTATGGTAGGGACAGCTAACGATCCTGGACTGATGGTTTTAAGCATGCAAGATATATTTCAGTTGGTTTCCAATGAAGAAAAAGACCATAAATTTGAGATCACATGTTCTTATCTTGAAGTCTACAACGAGGTATTTAGAATTATTCTCACTAAGAAAGCTTTTCTTCTTTTCTTAACTTCATTTTCTTATAATATAGAGGTGTAATGGAGCAGTCTTTGGTTGCAGGTTATTTATGATTTGCTAGATAGGTCTTCAAGGCATTTGGAGCTTCGAGAAGACCCTGAGCAAGGCATATTTGTGTCAGGCTTAAAACGTGTGCAAGTAGGAGTCTATAACTTACATCCGATGTTTTGATGTAATATACGTGTGTCACGTTAAGTGCTTTCGAAGGGGTGATAGTGCAGTAGAATTCTCAATTTCTTTTTCCATGGAGTAACCTGTTTTTGGTGTACTTCTGTTGAGACATGGAAGGATTCTTCTCCTTAAACAAACAAATTATATCATTTATTTGATATAGCTGACTAGGATGATTGATTGCAATAGTAATACCCTTCGAACTGACTGTCCTGTAAGAACAGTGTAACTTGGCAATGGGTGTTAAGGTATTATTTTTTAAATGTTATGAAAGGTAAATTCTGCTGCAAAGATTTTGGAATTGCTACAGATTGGAAATAGTAGGAGAAAAACAGAACGAACTGATGCAAATGCTATTTCTTCACGGTGAGTTACGTATTCTTTAATCCTTGTTCCTTAATGGTAATGCATACTTCACTTTGCAAATTAACTATCGAATCTATTTTATTCTAATTCTGAACTTTTCTCCAGTTCACATGCTGTTCTGGAAATTGTCGTAAAAAAATACCTCCAGAATGAGACTGGGTCAACAATCCTGCAGGGGAAAATCGCTTTAGTTGACTTGGCAGGAAGGTTTGGAAAGATGAAACTTTAATTTTCATATATCTAGAATGTTTTGTTTCGAAATATTTTGTCGGAAGTATCTTAAATTCACTGATTCTCATGTAGTGAAAGAGCATCTGAGACAAATAATGTTGGACAGAAGTTGAGAGATGGTGCAAACATAAATAAATCATTGCTTGCTCTGGCCAATTGTATCAATGCATTAGGAAAACAACAGAAGAGGGGTCTTGCCTATGTTCCATATCGCAATAGGTATCCATATGTCTATTCAATCACTTCCTGCAATCAAATTGTTTTGTAAAAAATGATGTATTGCTTGCATTACTTCTATCACAGAGGTAGTTACTTTTACGTGCAGTAAATTAACACGGATACTCAAGGATGGTCTTAGTGGAAATTCTCGCACTTGTATGGTTGCTACTGTATGTTTTGCTGACCATCAGTATCATCATACAATCAATACACTGAAGTATGCTGATAGAGCAAAGGAAATAAAAACACGTGTCCAGGTTGTTACCTTCTCTTAGAAGTACTTTTGAGCTCAAAATGATATGTTCTGACCGTATCTTGCACATTTTGCTTGCACTAAGCTTCTCACTTGCTATCTGATGATTTCGGAATAGCAGAAAAATGTTGGCTCTGTGAATTCCCATGTTGCAAATTATCAGCAAATGATCAACAATCTTCAGGTCACCCTAATAATCTCTAATGTGAATGTTTCCGGTCTGGTGGCTATTTAACAGTTTTTTCTTCAACAGGCTGAAGTGTGCCTTTTGAGGAAGGAGCTGGAAGAAAAAGAAGTACAACTGAATGGACGTGCAACTGGAAAATCTAAAGAGGATCGACTGTCATGGTTTGATACCCTTAGTTGTGATATTAATGAGAATGTTGAGGAAAGAATCAACTTACAAAAAGCACTGTTTGAATTGGAGGATAAGAATACCCATAACCATTCTGAGCTGGAGCAGCTAGATAGTGAGATTGCAAAGTATCAGGTATACATATGCTTTGTCATAAACAAGCTTAGCACATACATATTCAGATTTCTCTTACTTGCTTTTGAAAGACATCCAGTTTTATGTAGAGTTATAATACTTTTCATGATGGTTCTATATGAAAAATTATGTGTAAGGGTTGGTCATTATGATTACTGTCTTTGGGCTTTCAATTTAGTCCCAAAGTTTTTCCGCTGTAAATTTTAGGCACTTGGCTGGATGAAAGATGATTGTTAATTGGTATTAATCAGTCTTCAATTATTACCACAAATGCCATCAGCACAGCACACAGCAGAACCAGCAATAAGGAATTTCATGGTTGTGTTTAACTCTGTCCAGGTTTTGCCCTTATGATACATGTTGAAAAATTTTCTTATTTGCATGTTTTTGGAGTAAAGGAAGTGGTTTGCAAACCACTAGGCTGGTGCCTATCATTGTAGCATGGTTATTATTTTTTTCAGGCTTCATTTTCCTAGGGAAATATTGCCGAAACTTTTGTAACCATATGGCGTTATATGCGATGTGAGGACTAGAATGATATTGTGTTGTAAGAGAGAGGAAGTCTTATGTGTGCAACATAACTAAAAGCATATAAAGTAATTGAAGTAGAAAAGAAGATGCATAAGTGGATGCATGCATACATAGATGATATGATTTCTAGAAAGGTGAAGTGCATGATGCATTCTCTGTCTATATAAGATCATTCTTATGTATCACCACAATGAGTTAGGATGAACATGAAGTATCTGATAGAAGTATCATGAATATGCTAATTTCGCCTTTAGAAAGTAAACGACAAAGGCATATCCCTCAAGAATAACCAAGATGTGTTTTCGTCCGATAACTCATGAGCACATGAATTGTTCTTCATGGGAGTTTATGTACTTGATATAGAATTTTATACACAATCGGCACAAGAGTGATATGGTTATGATCATCCATACAAGTATTAAATGCGTGTATCTGATTAATTATGACGAGGTTAATGAATGTGCAAGAAGCATAATGAGTAAAATGTCATCCATACATATTCACTTTCACTGAAAAGTGGATACTATAAAGAGTTTGATTTTTCCATGAGATGATTTGGATTGTTAATTGGTTTGCACTGATCTAAATGATCATTATATGCATGGATATGTCTCCATGTCATAATCCATCTAAGAAAATGAATGAGTATGTCTAATTATAAAGATTAACATGTCTCATCATTTTTAGGTTTAAAAAAATAATTGAGCAAATAGTTAGTTAGGTAGCAGCCTTATAGAGATTTGGATGCTACTGTTTGAGGGAATGCCCACATTTATTGAAATTTGGAGGGCACATAGTTCATAGGCTTTTCTTTAAGCTGACCAATTATCAAGTAATTTGGATACTTTTACAAAGGTCATATGACCTTTAGACTAGAAGTGCTGCTAGTAGTAATAGAGGCTTGAAACAAGTGATGTAGGTTTGTTACAAAGGGCATTTCTCTTCATTGGTAGATCCAAATGTTGGAGATAGACATCCGCGGAAGCATGCGAGCAACACAAGAAAGAAGAAGAAGCTTGGAGCACAACACACAATACTGAATGTATTACTAGAGTATGTACAAAGATAAGTAGCCCATTAGGGCAATAGGCGTATATACAAGCCGGGGAAAAAAAACCTCCTAAAGAGGGAAAAAAGTGCCCGGCGGTCCTAGAGTGTTCACACACATCACTACCTAAATAAATCAACAAATCCCCCCTGGGAGTGATGCGGTAAACAAGTAACTGGCACTCATGTATAAGGAAGTGCCAAGCTATGTGGAAATCACTCCACAAAAGGAAGTAAGCCCAAAGCTTTGCGGAAGGCTTCAAACTTCTCCCTAGGCAGAGCCTTCGTGAAAAGGTCTGCAATGTTCTCCTGCGTGGGCACATATGCCAAGCTGATCTCCCCATCAGAGAACCTCTCCCTGATATAATGATAATGCACCTCAATGTGCTTAGTGCGAGCATGGAACACCTCGCAACTGCAAATGCGCTCTGACTGTCAGTGAAGATGGTGGTGGTAGAAGACTGAACAACACCCAAATCAGCCATAAAGCGTCTGAGCCACACACACTCAACAGTCGCTGTGAAAGCTTCCCTATATTCAGCCTCACAACTGGAAGTGGCCATAGTAGGCTGCTTCTTGCTCAACCAAGATATACATGAGCTACCAAGCATGAAGCAAAAGCCACTAGTGGACACACGAGTGTCATAGCAACCAACCCAATGAGAGTAAGAAAAAGCATGCAAATCTGGCAGTAGTGATCCCCCCTTGGGATAAAATAACCCAAGTAGCCGAGTACCACTCAAGTAGCGAAAGATGCACTTAACTACCTGTCAATGCTTAACTCCTGGGCAATGCATAAACCTGCTCATCTGTGAGACAGAAAACTGAATATCAAGCCGAGTAATGCATAAGTAAATCAAGCATCCAACAGCCTGCTGATAGAGAAAAACATCAAATGCATCTCCAGCATCATGAAGACTCAATCGTAAACCTGTCTCCATAGGAGTGGCAATAAGCTTACAGTCTTCAAAGCCAAAATGGTGCAATAATGTGTCAATATATTTCGTTTGACACAAAGCCATTCCACCATCAACGTGCATAAACTGAATGCCCAAATAATGATGCAAATGCCCAAATCAGAAATCTCAAATCAGGCATGCAAATCAGCCTTAAAAATCAGTAATATGCTTCTCAATAGGACCAGTGAACAGCATGTCATCAACGTAGACAACAATGATCAGAAGTACATCATTAGAACGCTTAACATATAAGGTGCTTTCAGTTGGACTGTACTTAAAACCATGTGCAATCAGATAGGCATGTATCTTCTCATACCAAGCATGTGGTGCTTGCTTTAAACCATATAATGCCTTCTTTAACCTGCACACCTGGTTTTCATGCCCCGTCTGCACAAAGCCACGGGGTTGAAAAACATACACTTCATGCAATTCACCATTGAGAAATGCTGGTTTAATGTCCAACTGATGTACATTCCAACCATGATGAGCCGCAAGTGCACAGATGCTCCGAACAGTAGTCATACGGCATGTAGGTGCAAAGGTCTCATCAAAATCAATGCCTTTTTCCTGTGTATAACCCTTTGCAACAAGCTTAGGCTTATACCTGTCAAATGTACCATCCGGTTTACGCTTCAGCTTGTATACCCACTTAGTGCCAATGGCCTTCTTGCCTGGAGGCAAGTCACATAAAGACCAAGTACCATTCTTCAGTATAGCATCATATTCAGATTGCATAGCAGCCATCCAATTTTCTGAATTTTATGCTTCATCAAACGAAACATGCTCATTCTCATCACAAAGACTAGATGCAGCCATAGCATAGCAATCTGATGCAAAAGAGGCACTATGAGAGCCTGAACGAGTACAATATGACAGAGATGCATCTAATTTGCTGTCGCGCAAAGTTTGCACCAGCAATTTTGGCATAGTTTTTGCATGCTCAATATCAACTCTCTCATCAATAAGTGCATCATGTAAATCTGCATCAGAAATGGAATGATCTGCATTATCACATGAAACCTGCAAAGGCTGAGAAGTTGCCTCATTAGGACCAACACTAGACTGTCCACCTATGAAAAGAGGAAGCAAAGTATCATACATGTCTTTGGAGCTAACAGATGTCTCCTTAGTACATGAAAGCAATGGCTGAATAGCATCTTCCACAAAAACAATTTCACGGCTAACTAGAATGCGTTTAGTATGTGGACGATACAGACGATAGCCTTTACTTTCAGAACTGTACCCAACAAAAATACATTTTACTGCTTTATCATCCAATTTTCTGCAATGTTGTTCAGGCACTAATGCATAAGCCAAACAACCAAAAACACGCAGATGAGCAACTGATGGCTTGCGATCATGCAAAGCCTCATATGGAGTGATAGACTGCAGCGCTTTCGTGGGACACTTGTTCAGTACATATGCTGCATACATGATAGCCTCAAGCCAGAAACTATGTGGTAAAGCTTGACTCTTGACCATACACCTCGCCATCTCCATGAGTGACTTGTTCTTTTGTTCAACAACTCCATTCTGTTGAGGTGTATACGACACTGTACACTTGTGTTGTATCCCACGTTCAGCTAGAAATGCATTAAAATCAGAAGACATATATTCCTCCCTCGATCAGAACGGAGGGTGCCCATTCTACATGCTGACAGATTTCAGCCAAAACCAAAAACTGTTTGAAGCACATGAATACTACGGACTTTGCCTTCAATGGATATACCCATGCATGCTTGGAAAAATCATCAATGAAAGTCACGAAGTAAAGATAATTTCCAAAAGAAGGTGTTTGCGTAGGACCACATACATCACTATGTACAAGCTTCAATTCTGAGTAGCCCGAACTGAACCATCTTTTGGAAAGGACGAACGTTGCATTTTGCCCAAAATACAGCCTTCACAAACATGTTTTCCAGGTGCCTCAAGTTTGGGCAAAGAGGACACCATTTCAGATTTTTGCTGGCGTAGCAAACTAGCAAAATTCAGATGACCAAAGAGTGCATGCTAAAGCTTTGCATCTGACATAGCCTGAGAATCATTTAGTGCACATGTGAAATCATTTACAGATCTTTCATAGCCTATGAGCTTATACAACCAACGACATAAAATGCCAGAAGCAATAATCACATCGCCATTTGACAGATTATGAACTGTACACCTGTCATCAACAAATTTCACAACCAAGCCAATCTTGGCTAATGAAGAAACTGATAATAGGTCCTTCTTGATCCCTGGCACAAATAAAGCATCTGATAAAGTGAAAGAACTACCATCAGCAGTGGTCAAAATGATCTTACCAACTCCCATAACAGGATAAGAGGAGTTGTTGGCACATGTAACAGTATTCCCTGTAGGGGAAGGCTCGAGTGAAGAGAAGAAACTGCGCTGCGAGGTAATATGTTTGGTTGCCCTACTATCAAAATACCAAACATCTGAGTCTACTATAGACATGCATTGCTCATGAGAAGATGGGGCAAAACTGCAGACAGTAGTAAACGTCCATTCTTCTTCGTGCACAAGATTAACCGACTCTGTTTTTGGTGTAGAGGCCTCTGCAACAACCATTCCAGCCTCTTTCTTCTTTGCCTCTTTAGGAGCCAGTTTTGGACTGTTCTTTATGATATGATCATTTTTACAGTACTTACAAAACAATTTCTGCTTTTCTGATTTCTTCTCATCTTTATCTTCCTTCTTCGAATGTGCAGAATTAGCATATTTCTGCTTACTAGTTGAAGAGCTCCATTTTCCTTTGCCCTTCTGACTAGCAAAGAAAGCTTGATCTGCAAGTCGCATAATGGACCTGTTCTCCCTGGACTGATCTTCCTGCAACAGAACAGAGACTAACTCCTCAAATGATAAGGCATTTGGATTGCCTTTCATCATCAACTGAAGAGTAGAAGCAAAACTCTGAAATGAATCAGGAAGACCATTTAGAACAGTCTGCACAAGTAAGCTATCTGGCATAACCTCATCAGCAGAAATCAAGTGTTCCTTCAAGTCTTTGATCTTCGTTAGGAAACTGTCCATAGAATCACCTTCATTCATTTGCTCACTCTCCAATTGTTTTCGGAGGTAAGAAACACGAGCCTCATTCCTAGCTTGGTACAATGTGGTAAGTGTATCCCAAGCATCCTTAGCTGCTCTGAAAGAGCGAATGTGAGGAATAATGGAACGTTTGACAGACAAAGCTATCAATGCATGTGCCTGGGAATCTCTGCCATCCCAACGAATCTGCTCTATAGTAGGTGGAGCAGAAACCGCAGCACGAACAGGAATATGCAGAATATCACCATCTTCGATACCTTCTGCATCAGCTTTAGTACTTGCAGCTGTAACAGTTGGAGGTGTGATAGGACGTTTTTCGACACCCTGCACAATGTTCCACAGTCCTTTTGCAACCAACACATGTCGCATCATATAAGCCCATAACGGGTAGTTGGTACCATCCAACTTATCCTCAACAGCCAACATGCGGAATACATCACTGCTTTCAGCCATGGTCGGTGTCTAAAATATCTTGATGCAGAAAATTGACCGTATCTCAAAAAGTTGAATCAGAACTGCCGAGACGAATTCCGCTAGACCTGTAGAAGACTTCGAGACGCTTATACTGGCGACAGAAACTGGTATATACCTTTGGCACTAAAAGACGAAATAGCCTGCATAAGCGCTGCGATAGTGCGTTTGGAGGCCGAAACGAGCTCAGATCACGATTTCGGCACCACATAGCGAAGCAGTTTTGATCTTGAAAACATGTTGAGTATGCTTACCAAAATTCGTGCGACTGAGACTGCAAACGAAGGAGTGTCGACGACGCCCTAGATGAAGCGACGACCTGCTTGAGATAGACGTCTGCGGAAGCATGCGAGCAGCACAAGAAAGAAAAAGAAGCTTGGAGCACAACACACAATACTGAATGTATTACTAGAGAATGTACAAAGATAAGTAGCCCATTAGGGCAATAGGCGTATATACAAGCCGGAGGAAAAAAAACCTTCTAAAGAAGGAAAAAAGTGCCCGGACGGTCCTAGAGTGTTCACACACATCACTACCTAAATACATCAACACCAAATTGCGTGATTTTTATTGGATATAAAAGCTTGACAAATGCACTTTGTCTATAATAATTTTCAATAATTTAAGAGATCATTTGATAGGTCAAAAGATCTCTGAACTTGAAAGTATAGCCTCTGGAATTTATGAAATGACTAGAGACCATGTCACCTAGAGGTGATTGATTCTCTTAGGTCATTTACTCAATTTGGATGATTTTTGTTTCTAATATTATCTAAACACCTCTTGTTGGTGCTTAAAAAATATCAAGATAAAATGTCGCTCCATTTAGGAGATATAAAGAAAAAAGTAAAAGTTAGCCTCTGCAAATTCTTAAAATATTGCAAGTATAGAGGCTTAGTATTTTGGTCATTGTGAAAACCTCAAATGTTCAAATACTATAAAATTTATATCAATGAAAGTAGGTAGTATTAGCTGAATGTTGTTAAAATTTGAAAGAAATTGGACATCAATTGGTAGGTCAAATGACCTATTCTTCTTAGAACAGTCTCTGGTGAGGATTTGCCAAAGATCGCTACATCTGTTTCATGAATAAATGGTTGTTCCATATTGGAAACTCCAATTTCAGAAATTTTTCTTGGAGAAGCTACTCCAGTATAGAACGTAGGATATATTTAAATTTCAAAGATTTTAGAATTTATCTTCATAGTTAGAGGATATTATGAAAGTGAAACTGCATTGCTTTTAGGCTCACCTAAGCATAGGTGTAGCAAAGATAGAATGATACATTTGAATGAGTATTTGATTGAATTTTAAATTGAAATTTTGTGAAACCAAACTAGATAAGTTAAGCTAGATTTGAGCACAAAGAAAATGAAATTTGGAGTTTGTTTGATCAATCTAAGGGCTTTAAAAAGATAACCCTACCTAATGAAAGCTTGAGAGGCTTTATAAGGTTGGAAAATTTCATAAGTTTTGAAGTAGTAAAAGTTAGTTAAAGTTAATATTTAATCTTCTGTTGTTGAAAATTGTTTATGAAGGAGATGTGTTGAAAGGAAAAGATTTTCCACAGGTTTTTTATGATACTTTTTTTGATATGGTGTGATCACCATGGGCTAGCCATGCCCTAGATACTTGTTTATTCATCATTGGTTTATGGTGATCATTTTGAGCAGGACAGAGGAGACTCTGTCGAAATTCTCAAAAACATATATAATGCCATGAGAGTATGGAATAGGAGAACTTTAGTGATTGTTCTTATTTCATATATTTTGGGATTGATACAAGTTGTATAAATTCCAATTTCTTGTGAGTTAATATTTGACTGAAGTCGCATGAGCTGATATTTGATGCAAGGTCGCATCCTTCAGAACTCTAGTTGAGTTGATTTATTATATAGTTTCTTATTTCTCAACTCAAGATGAGTTGAGGTTACAGATAATTATGAGTGATAGAGTCATAGTGACTCTGTCCTTTCCATAGAGGGAAGGAAACACTTTAGAAATACTTCCTGATTTCATTATTATTATTTATGGTTGTGAGTACTCACTGATTTATTCTTATCATTTTTGAGAGAAGTGTTCGATTTAATCTCATACATGCTTCTATGTGGGGTATAAATTTTGGTGGTATGAGACATCAAACTTTGTATTCTACCTAGGTATAGGACAGATGGTATGGGAGAGAAGTCTCTGAGATGGTATTTTTTTATGATTTAGAGTTCATTCATATGATCTTCTTATTATTAGACAGCAGGGGGGCACTTATAGACAGTCACTCTATATGTGATCGCAAACAAGGAAAGTCTTCGGGAAAGTAGCTTGGAAGCGGAAAGGCAAGGTTTGCACATAAGAATTGTGAATAGGAAATTGCATTAAGAAGAAATTCATAGGGTACGTACTACTTTATTTAATATGCCTCAGGATAGGCCATGGTATGAGGTACGCCAGATGCTTAGCCTAGTGGGCTATGAGTGTGCACACATCTACTTACCATTTTTTAGTGTATTTAGTGGACTCATATTATGGTCCTCATTATATTTGGGAGTGCCAGATTATTACAGTAGTTTACTAGAGACATCTCATTCCTAGTTAGAAATGATTTTATCATAGTGATGATGAGATGATGGTCAGAGATAAAGCAAGTTTCATCCACTTGGAACATCTTGCATGTTATTATTGAGAAGGAGGTGGTAGTTCCACTAGTTGCTATACTTTCTTAGCGCGTCGTCACTTTGCAGGATGGATTTAGTTCCACAGAGTGGATTGGGATTAACTTTTTATGGGAGATATTTTGATCCATAGTTTGGATTATTATATATGACAGATCGAGATTTTGATCCATAGTTTTGATCAGTGACAGATTGACATCTTGGATTCATCATTTGGATCATGATGAGACTTTCTTGAGTTTCATTTCATTACACTAAGTAAATCAAGTAGATTTACTTGAGCTTAGAGATTAAGCACTATTTAGAAAAGATTTCCGTTTATCTTTAGTATTTTTCCAGAGAGATTGGGACATAGTCACATCGTTTTGGATTATCATAATAGTTTGCATTACTCTAGTGGAGTAAGTGATTTCGCACAATTATACCATATGACAAATTCTCAGCGGGTATTTTAGGGAGACAAGAGCAAGTTGCCAAGGTCTCTACAAGTGACAGGCCATCACAAGTTAGTGGTCAAGGTCTAGGCATAGGGAGTCCGAGGATATTCCGAGTACTTATGCTACTCACATGTGGACTCATTGGGCCTAAGAGGGATTCTGATAATATGCCCAAGGCAAGGACTACTATTTATTGGTGGAAATGCTAGATAGGATGCACATAGACTAGTTGTCTACTTTTTGAGCATCTAGTATTTCAGACACCTAGCACACTCTACTCTTATGATTTGGAATCAGAGATTTTGATTCCCAGGTTTATAGCTCCTTCTATGTCATTGACAACAATGATCCTTAGAAAGGGGAGAGAGTGTTATATTCCACAGATGTACGTGCTTGGAGGAACAAAAAGTTCCTTGCTCGGTGGATAGCCAAGGCCAAAAGCTAGAGAGTTCATATGAGGTACCTACTCATGATCGCCTGATGAGTAGAGGGACCTTAGAAGGAACTCTAGATGGTGATTAGGCAAGGGCTATAGATAGGCTGGGAGGTGAGTCCCAGGCATGCATGTCATTCTCTACTTCTCATACACAAGGCAATAAGAAGAGACCAATTTCACAAATTGGTCTATGGACTAATTTTCGTGAATTGGACCAATTTCTCAAATTCGTCCAAGACCCAAATTTGTCAGGCAAGAGGATCAATTGAAGATTAAGTATGAGGACCTACCAGAAGCGACGGAACAGAGAAAGAGAGTGGAGACAAGAATATTGGATTTGACAGAGTACCAGAGAGAGTACCAGAAAAGTGCAACTCAGAGTAAAAGTGGAGGTAACAGAATAGTGGAGTAACTGCTTGGCTGAGGTGGCTTATATAAGGAAAGGACTTTTGAGTACCACATACACATGAGATCATAGCTCATAGAGGAGAGACCTTGACGATTGAGAGAAGAGTGAGGATACTTGAGTGAAGTGCCTCGCTGCCTTGCAATCTTCAGCAGCTAAGTTCTAGGAGTTAGACAAGAGGCTCTAGTCTTGTCACAGAGGGTGGACAAGTGGACTACAAGGGTTGAGTGCTTAGGAAGAGGCTTGCATGCTTCACGATTATCTTGAGGTTGGATTCTCTTGTTAAATTGTGAAGTTGTCAACAGTAGGAGCTTCCTTTACCAGCCATTGCTTCCTTCCCTTGTGATTGAACCACCTATTTTGTACACTTCCATGGTTGATGCTAATAGAATAATGCTTTTGTGGCTCTTAATCTTGGCTCTTATTTTGTTTCATTTTGCAATCTTCTTGTGGTTGTATAAAGAAAACACATAGTGCATACTACACTGAGAAAAAGAACCCACCTCGAGCAGAAGAGAACAAGAATTTCCTTTACAACGGCTTAATTTGGCAGGTCTGATGGGACCTTATTTTGCATTTTCTCTCTATTGTTCTTCATTTTATTGTATTCAATCCTCATGTTTTCATAATTAGTCTCTCAGAATTAGTCGGAATTGAGTTAGAATTAGTCTAAATTTAATCCCAAAATTAATCTGGATATGTCCATGCTTTTTAGTCTCGAAATTAGTCCAAATTTTTCGTCAATGCTTTTTAGTCCAACTTTTTCGTCTAAGATTTTAGTCCTTTGCTCAAGTATGAGTCCAAATTCTTTTATTTTTTGAAGTTTTTTTGTCCAAAATTTTTAGTCCAATTTTTTTTTTCCAAATTTTTAGTCCAAGTTCTAGTTCTACTTTGGTCAAGTCTTTTAGTCCAAATTCACATCCTATCTGTGAGTTCATACAAAGAAGGCAGAGTTATGATTGACACCCGATCTCATAAAAGAGGATCTCTAAGTCGTGTCAAAACACCCATCAAAAGCTACCACAGGACTGTTCACTATACTCCTCCTCGCTCACGTACCTTCCAACCCTTTACCACTTCCGGCTGCTTCATTTTCATCTTCATCTTCGGACTTCGGAGGAAGTACTCACCCACAACAATAGCACCAGAAGGATGACGGATGATGGGCCCAGATGACCATGTACAAAGGCTTTTATCCTTGTGCAAGAGAAGGATGCTCTAAAATGGACAAGATGCCTTTCTTGCTCTCTTTCCGGCTAAACCGAAATATACAAGGGCATCAACAAGAAGTGATGTATACTTCTATTCATCAGTTCAACAATAATGGTTCTCAGTTCAACAACAATGGTCAGTTCAACAACCTGAGAAAACTAATAAAATAAGAAGACGCCCATCATGTGTTATAGGTGTGGGAAATATGGGCATTTCCAGAGCCGATATCCTCTCTGAGAAGGATCACCTCCATGCAAGCTCTGCCCAGATGCCAGGGATCACTATTCTAGGGATTGTTCGAAATTGCGGCCAAGTGCGAGCTAAGGAGGACTATGTGGGCAGCAACCAAGGAGTTCCTCCTACCAAGTGAATGTAGTATCAGTAAAAGGGGAAAGGATTCCAAAATGGGGAGACCTAGCGGACATGGATACTCTAGGTAACTTGAATTTTGTAGATAGAGAGAATTCAGAAATTGAGCTCAATTTTTTTGGACCTAACATACCAATTTCAAAAATTAGACCAATTTCTGGAAAGGGACCAATTTCAGAAATTGGACCAGTTTCAAAAATTGGACCAACTCCAAGAGTGAGACCAATTTTAGATAGACGAATTCCAATAGTGAGACCAATTTCAGAAATTGGACCAATTCCAAAAGTGAGACCAATTTCAAAAATTGGACCGATTCCAATTCAAGAGTCAGACCAATTTCAGAAATTGGACCGATTCCAAGAGGGAGACCAATTTTCGAAATTGGATGGAGCAATTCTTGAAATCGGACCAACCCAGAAACTAAGACCAATTTCAACTGAGAAGCCCTATGATCCAATTTCTCAATCCCCGCCAATAGTGGAGCAAGCTAGTTAAGAATCTCTTGCAACAAATGTAGTATCACTACAGGAGGTACACGCATCCGACTTAGATGCCCGAGTTGTTACTAGGGCTCAGAAGAAGAAGTCACAAGATCAAAACAGATCCAAGACCAATTTCCAAGAGGAGGCAGGTTTTAGTATGAAGACTCCTTTTTTCAAAGGAAGAGGGGAGGAGATGGATAAAGCTTACGAAAACATAGTAAGGGAACTACAAGAGTCATCAGAGGAATGAGGCTTGGATTCCACCATCATTGACATAGAGAATCTTCTAAAGAACGGCTACAAGCAGGTATCTCTATATGATCCCCTGAAAATGGATGAAAGATTTAGAAGTGATGTCTTAGGTATGATAGAGACGTTTTGTCCGCCACCCCTTGAGATCACAATTAGTGGTGGGCATGTGCAGACCAATATGATCATGATAGGTAAGACACGATAGGTAAGACACCTACTACTGACTCAAGAAGTCCCTTAGTCACTTTGACCATTTGAGAAAAGACCTTTATAGGGGTGATTATGGATGGATGATCAGGCATTAATCTAATGCTTCACTATACTATGATTTCCTTGGGTTTAGAAATGACAAAGAAGGCCTCTTTTACTATAACTCTTGCATATCAAAGTAGAGTCTAGCCTTTGGGAATAGTGGAGAAGTCTGTGCGCTTATCCAGAAGATCCAATTTTTCTTAAGCTTTGTTGTGGTTGATGTTGGAGATAGACGTCTGCGGAAGCACGCGAACAGCACAAGGAAGAAGAAGAAGCTTGGAGCACAACACACAAGACTGAATGTATTACTAGAGAATGTACAAAGATAAGTAGCCCATTAGGGCAATAGGCGTATATACAAGCCGGGGGAAAAAAACCTCCTAAAGAGGGACAAAAGTGCCCCGGCGGTCCTAGAGTGTTCACACACATCACTACCTAAATATATCAACAAATCCCCCCTGGGAGTGATGCGGTGAACAAGGAGCTGGCACTCATGTATAAGGAAGTGCCAAGCTATGTGGAAATCACTCCACAAAAGGAAGTAAGCCCAAAGCTTTGCGGAAAGCTTCAAACTTCTCCCTAGGCAGAGCCTTCGTGAAAAGGTCTGCAATGTTCTCCTGCGTGGGCACATATGCCAAGCTGATCTCCCCTGCAGAGAACCTCTCCCTGACATAGTGATAATGCACCTCAATGTGCTTAGTGCGAGCATGGAACACAGGGTTCCTCGCAACTTCCAATGCGCTCTGACTGTCAGTGAAGATGGTGGTGGTAGAAGACTGGCCAACACCCAAATCAGCCATAAGGCGTCTGAGCCACACACACTCAACAGTCGCTGTGAAAGCTTCCCTATACTCAGCCTCAAAACTGGAAGTGGCCACAGTAGGCTGCTTCTTGCTCAACCAAGATATACATGAGCTACCAAGCATGAAGCAAAAACCACTGGTGGACACACGAGTGTCATAGCAACCAGCCCAATCTGAGTCAGAAAAAGCATGCAAATCTGGCGGTAGTGATCCCCCCTTGGGATAAAACAACCCAAGTAGCCGAGTACCACTCAAGTAGCGAAAGATGCGCTTAACCGCTTTCCAATGCGTGACTCCTGGGCAATGCATAAACCTGCTCATCTGTGAGACAGCAAACTGAATATCTGGCCGAGTAATGCATAAGTAAATCAAGCATCCAACAGCTTGCTGATAGAGAACAGCATCAAATGCATCTCCAGCATCATGAAGACTCAATCGTAAACCTGTCTCCATAGGAGTGGCAATAGGCTTACAGTCTTCAAAGCCAAAACATTGCAATAATGTGTCAATATATTTCGTTTGACACAAAGCCATTCCACCATCAACATGCATAAACTGAATGCCCAAATAGTGATGCAAATGCCCCAAATCAGACATCTCAAATCAGGCATGCAAATCAGCCTTAAAATCAGCAATATGTGTCTCAATAGGACCAGTGAGCAGCATGTCATCAACATAGACAACAATGATCAGAAGCACATCATTAGCACGCTTAACATATAAGGTGCTTTCAGTTGGACTATTCTCAAAACCATGTGCAATCAGATAGGCATGTATCTTCTCATACCAAGCACGTGGTGCTTGCTTTAAACCATATAATGCCTTCTTTAACCTGCAAACCTGGTTTTCATGCCCTTTCTGCACAAAGCCACGGGGCTGAAAAACATACACTTCTTCATGCAAGTCACCATTCAGAAATGCTGTTTTAATGTCCAACTGATGTACATTCCAACCATGATGGGCTGCAAGTGCACAAATGCTGCGAACAGTAGTCATACGGCATGTAGGTGCAAAGGTCTCATCAAAATCAATGCCTCTTTCCTGTGCATAACCCTTTGCAATAAGCCTAGCCTTATACCTGTGAACTGTACCATCAGGTTTACGCTTGAGCTTGTATACCCACTTAGTGCCAATGGCCTTCTTGCCAGGAGGCAAGTCACATAAAGACCATGTACCATTCTTCATTATAGCATCATATTCAGATTGCATAGCAGCCATCCAATTTTCTGAATTTTGTGCTTCATCAAAAGAAACAGGCTCATTCTCATCACAGAGACTAGATGCAGCCATAGCATAGCAATCTGATGCAAAGGAGGCACTATGAGAGCCTGAACGAGTATGATATGACAAAGGTGCATCTAATTTGCTGTCACGCAAAGTCTGCACCAACCATTTTGGCATAGTTTTTGCCTGCTCAATATCAGCTCTCTCATCAACAAGTGCATCAGATCTCTCATCAACAAGTGCATCATGTAAATCTGCATCAGAAATGGAATGATCTGCATCATCATATGAAACCTGCAAAGGTTGAGAAGTTACCTCATTAGGACCAGCACTAGCCTGTCCACCTGTAAAAAGAGGCATCAAAGTATCATACATGTCTTTGGAGCTAACAGATGTCTCCTTAGTACATGAAAGCAATGGCTGAATAGCATCTTCCACAAAGACAACATCACGGCTAACCAGAATGCGTTTAGTCTGTGGATGATACAGACGATAGCCTTTACTTTCAGAACTGTACCCAACAAAAATACATTTTACTGCCTTATCATCCAATTTTCTGCGATGTTGTTCAGGCACTAATGCATATGCCAAACAACCAAAAACACGCAGATGAGCAACAGATGGCTTGCGGTCATGCCAAGCCTCATATGGAGTGATAGACTGCAATGCTTTAGTGGGACACCTGTTCAGTACATATGCTGCACATATGACAGCCTCAAGCCAGAAACTATGTGGTAAAGCCTGACTTTTGACCATGCAACTCGCCATCTCCATGAGTGACCTGTTCTTTCGTTCAGCAACTCCATTCTGTTGAGGTGTATACGGCACTGTACACTGGTGTTTTATCCCACGTTCAGCCAGAAATGCATTAAAATCTGAAGACATATATTCCCCCCCTCGATCAGAACGGAGGGTGCCCATTTTACATGCTGACAGATTTTCAGCCAAAACCAAAAACTGTTTGAAGCACATGAACACTTCGGACTTTGCTTTGAGTGGATATACCCATGCATGCGTGGAAAAATCATCAATGAAAGTCACGAAGTAAAGGTAATTTCCAAAAGAGGGTGTCTGCATAGGACCACAGACATCACTATGTACAAGCTGCAATTTCTGCGTAGCCCGAACTGAACCATCTTTTGGAAAGGAAGAACGCTGCATTTTGCCCAAAATACAGCCTTCACAAACATGTTTTCCAGGTGCCTCAAGTTTGGGCAAAGAGGACACCATTTCAAATTTCTGCAGGCATAACAAACTAGCAAAATTCAGATGACCAAATCGTGCATGCCAAAGCTTTGCATCTGTCATAGCCTGAGAATCATGAACTGCACATGCCGATCATTCACAGATCTTTCATAGTCTATGAGTTTATACAGCCCACGACATAAAATGCCAGAAGCAATAATCACATCGCCATTTGAGAGATCATGGCCTGTACACCTGTCATCAACAAATTTCACAACCAAGCCAATCTTGGCTAATGCAGAAACTGATAACAGGTTCTTTTTGATCCCTGGCACAAATAAAGCATCTGACAAAGTGAAAGAACTACCATAAGCAGTAGTCAGAATGATCTTACCAACTCCCATAACAGGATAAGAGGAGTTATTGGCGCATGTGACAGTATTCCCTGTAGGGGCAGGCTCGAGTGAAGAGAAGAAACTGCGCTGCGAGGTAATATGTTTGGTCGCCCCACTGTCAAAGTACCAAACATCTGAATCTACTGCAGACATGCACTGATCATGAGAAGATGGGTCAAAACTGCAGACAGTAGTAAACGCCTATTCTTCTTCGTGCACAAGATTTGCAGACTCTGTTTTTGGTGTAGAGGCCTCTGCAACAACCATTCAAGCCTCTTTCTTCTTTGCCTCTTTAGCAGCCAGTTTTGGACAGATCTTTATAATATGATCATTTCCTTTACAGTACTTGCAGAACAATTTCTGCTTTTCTGATTTCTTTTCATCTTTATCCTGGTTCTTCGATTGTGCAGCATTTGCAGATTTCTGCTTACTAGTAGAAGAGCTCCAATTTCCTTTGCCCTTCTGACTAGCCAGGAACGCTTGATCTGCAACACGCATAATGGACCTGTTCTGCCTGGACTGATCTTCCTGCAACAGAACAGAGACTAATTCCTCAAATGACAAGGCATTCGGATTGCCTTTCATCATCAACCGAAGAGTAGAGGCAAAACTCTGATATGAATCAGGAAGACCATTCAGAACGGTCTGCACAAGTGAGCTATCTGGTATAACCTCATCAGCAGAAATCAATTGTTCCTTCAGGTCTTTGATCTTTGTAAGAAAACTGTCTATAGAATCACCTTCATTCATGTGCTCACTCTCCAACTGTTTTCGGAGGTAAGCAACACGAGCCTCATTCCTAGCCTGGTACAAAGTGGTAAGTGTATCCCAAGCATCCTTTGCTGTTCTGCAAGAGCGAATGTGAGGAATAATGGCACGTTTGACAGACAAGGCTATCAATGCATGTGCCTGGGAATCTCTGCCATCCCAACGAATCTGCTCTACAGTAGGTGCAACAGAAACAGCAGCACGCACAGGTATCTGCGGAATATCATCTTCGACACCATCTTCATCAGCTCCAACACCTGTATTTGCAGTACCTATCGTTACAGGTGTAACAGGACGTCTTTCAACACCCTGCACAATGTTCCACAATCCTTTTGCAACCAGTACATGTCGCATCATATAAGCCCATAATGGGTAGTTGGTACCATCCAACTTATCCTCAACAGCCAACATACGGAATACATCACTGCTTTCAGCCATGGCCGGTGACTAAAATACCTTGATGCAGAAAATTGACTGTATCTCAAAAAGTTGAACAGAACTGCCCAGACGAGTTCTGCTAGACCTGTAGCAGACTTCGGGCGAACAGAAACTGGTATATACCTTTGGCACAGAAGGACGAAATAGCCTGCAGAAGCACTGCGATAGTGCGTTCGGAGGCCGAAACGAGCTCAGATTGCGATTTCGGCACCACATAGCGAAGCTGTTTTGATCTCGTAAACACCCTGACTATGCTCACCAAATTTCGTGCGAATCTGAGACTGCAAACGGAGGACTGTCGACGGCGCCCTAGAAGAAGCGACGACCTGCTCTGATACCAATTGTTGGAGATAGACGTCTGCGGAAGCACGCGAACAGCACAAGGAAGAAGAAGAAGCTTGGAGCACAACACACAAGACTGAATGTATTACTAGAGAATGTACAAAGATAAGTAGCCCATTAGGGCAATAGGCGTATATACAAGCCGGGGGAAAAAAACCTCCTAAAGAGGGAAAAAAGTGCCCCGGCGGTCCTAGAGTGTTCACACACATCACTACCTAAATATATGAACAGTTGATGTTCCTCGCATGGATTGGGGATATCCACTCCTGATTGGAAGACCTTGGTTGAGGCATCATCATGCAGTTCATGATTGGAGCAATGACAGCTTGCTGGTCAACACTTCTGGAGACTTGAGACAATACCTACATCTAGACAGCAAGGATAAGGAGCAGCAAGAATGTAACACACATTATTTCCATTCATAAGGAAAAAGAATTAGAAGTAGAAGATGATCAAAACCTGCTGCAATGGATAGAAACAGTAGACTCAATTCCCTGTTATGGGGTTAAAGTCACAGAAAATGAAGAAGTAGAAACTATGGGACTTGGGGAACCAACTCTTGACTACAGAAGGGTAAAGGATAAGGTGTGCAGGTATTACCAGGAAGAACCTCAAGATAAAGAAGAATTATCAACATGTGAATAGGAGCCATCAAAAGAGCTCAACGAAGAGCTTGCACCAAAGGAGCTTGCAAGCAGTTGGGTTCAAGAGAAGGAAACAAGTATCATCCTGGATGAATCTCTGCATTATCGAGGTGATGTTCTCTCCCAAGAATCGACAAAGTCTATTTTGAATTCCAGATTTGTGAGGCAGGTTAGCTTGGGAATGGAAGAAAAACCTCAGCCGGTTCTCCTTGCATCTTGGCTGTGGGAATATCCTAGTCTACTGACACAGGTAATTAATCCTATGCAAAAATGTGCATCTAATGTCATCATATGCCCTACATCTGTATACAAAGTGCTCCTCATCCTCCATCTTTAATCTGCATATCCTGCATATCCACTCCTATTTGGGAATGTTTGCTGTGTTCCTCTCACTACGGAAGAGATGGATGTGAGGTGCGTATGGTCATACTGAAAGGGTGCCAATCTGTCCATATCGAGTCCATGACTATCAAACCACTCTCTAACCTTAGTGTACCAAGTTCTCTCATACCTTGAGTTTGATATCTGTATAGATGCCTCAAATGCTCTGCGTGTGAGTTTTCCTAGAGGGAGCTCCCTCATCCTCTGAATAAAGCAGATAGTCTGGAATAGTGCATCAACTACCATGGGTGGTGCAGCTAGCTCTGCCTTGATTATGTCATGTGGCACTAACTGTTTTCCGTGAAATAGTCACGAGATCACACGTACTTGTGGCCTCTCGATCGCACTCCACTCCACTGGGTGATTGTGAGGAGTGGGCCCAAACTGTCGCTGCGTACATAATGGCTGGTGTGACTAGTGTGTCAAATAGCCACCCCTTCGTGCGAGGCTCCTGGAAGTGTGCCTGGAGAGTCGAGACATCTCCACTCTAACATGGTTAAAGCTGCATATATTTGTGTGAGTCTATCGGTGGTTGCCTGCCTCATGCTAAAGGGGCCAGGCAAGCTCATGAAGGTGACTCCGAGGTAGACGTAGGAAGTGACTTAGCAAGTAAGGGATCTATCCCGACATTTATGGGGAGCTTCAGTATGCAGACCAGTGAGCATAAATATGAAGATATCTGAAGATTGAGAAAACCAAAGATAATGAAACTTTGTAGTTATGAAGTAGACTGTATGCTGAGCCTGTAGCACTTTAAATCACATTAAATGATCAACTATGCACAGAGAACAAGCTCTGAGAAGTTCCTCACCATGGGGGAGGTGTGGAAGATCATGACCTTGGTCTTGCCAAGGTTTACTATTAAGCCCCGCTGTGTACAAAACTCATCCAGGGCAGCCAGGTGGTGCTGTAATCCCTCAGGTGATTTTGAAATCATTACAATGTCATCCGCATATAATAAAATGTGGACATGTGTACCAGCGAGGTCTGCACCCTCTCCAGCTCAGAGAATTTAGTCCTGGGGTGTGCAACAGTTCCCCACATCTAGTGCATGCACTACATTCGGTGTCCCTTTGGATTCTTTTAGAAGCTTCCAATGCTTCTACTTTCTACCGATTTGAAACCGATCTTCTCCAAGCATGCCGTACCCCCCAGAGACAAAGAAGGAGAAACGCTCTCATGGCATTAATAAAGGGATAGGAGAAGAAGAGGGGGTGCACCAAGAGGAGGAAGGCTACCCAGTTGGCAAGGAGGCTCTTGTTGGATTGGTCAGTATTCATTGAGGCCATTTACATTATGTCAAAAGGCCTCCTTATGGCAAAAGCTATCATCATGCTCTATCGTGAGATGAGCTTGGAGCCTGGTCACTCAACTGCATAATCATGGTGGCATCGGTCCATTGGATCTCATCACTCATATGCATCCCTATTGTTGTACACTCATTGGCAATATTTTTGCTGCATCTTGTTCTTGAATGATGATCATTCATAGCATACGTTATGATAGCATAGTGTTTTTAAGGGTCAGTGGGAATTGATTACATGGACAAAGATCTCAATGTTCCTTTCAAATCACACTGTTCCACTACTGCTTTACTGGCCCATTACTGCCACTGTAACATTGGAACGGAAGGAATGGTCTTGCTGGTAATCTTTTACTTAATGAGTCACCATTTTAGTCCCTTACTCTGTGATAATACTTATTTACTTGAGTCACTGTTTTGATGCTCAAGGGCTATGAATTTCTTTGTTCAACTAAGGCACATAGCAAATTGATGTGCATAATAGGCCATCTTCCATCTCTCTACATTGAATTGCGACATTAATCTAATTGCCAATGGTAATATTGCAGATCATCAGATTAGTGGTTGTGTAAATGCGAAGATATTTGGAAGCAGCATCTTTCCTTGCAGTTTTGTGTATTCCTTTAAAGAGTTATTTCAAAATGGTGATTTCATGAGTCATCACTCCCTTTCTGGATTGCACTTTTCCATGTTTTAGGTGTGAAGTTGCTAGAAAGACATCATGCCTTATCTTTAGGGATTGTCAATTTATTAAGCTTTGTTGGGATGATCTTCACAATCGTTTTTCCATTGTCATCCCCCATCTCTTTCCTTTCAAATTGACATTCGGATTGTATTCTATCATAGACCGTTCTCATATGTGGATCATTGATCAGTCGTGTCTTTGATTCTATGGTTCATTTGGCAATCGAAGAATGCTATTATTTGCAATTTCCACAATACGTTTGCTAGTGTAATTCCTACATCACTTTTAAGAGAGTCTACTCATTACTGCTTTGGCTCCTCATCATAACTGTCAACTCACCTTGCTATTCATTATTCATACCATTCTTTAGGCTGCACTTCTCATGACTATGAGTCTACTTTGCTATTCATTGATCATACTGTTTCTTTCGGCTCTATAGCGCCTGTTCGTTATTCCGTCTCCTCACAAAGCATGTTTTGTTATACATATTTTCAACAAAAGAACTATGTTTTCCGAGAAAAAAAAAATGATGTATGTTTGTATATATGTCTGTGTGTACGTATTATTAATTGCTCCCTGCAGATACATCTTTACTCTGTTTATTTATTCTCTCATATTTTGAAACAATCTGATTTTTGTGTCCATGTGAACACACAAAAATTAAGTGTCTCATTGAATTGCGTGCGCCTCTAGAAAGATGAGAAAATTGGCATTGTTGAGGCGCTGATGGAAAGAAGAAAGCTTGTTCTTGATAATATTCGTGACAATGATGAAGTTGGAGCAGTTTATCGGAAGGTCAGTATATTATACCCCCATTCCCGCCCCCTGCAGACCTATTGTCGTGGTCTTAATCGAAACTACATCTACAATTTCCCTTCGTGTCCCATTCTAAACATAGATTTGTATATCAATATAAAAAGATGTCACGTTAAATACAGGAGATAGAGCAGAATGAAGCTCAGCGTAAAGGGTTGCAAGATAGTATAGAGAAGGCAATGAAGTCCAACAATAATGCAACTTGTTTGAGGATTTTGTGCGAGTACAGACTGTTGGTAATAGAGTTTCTCTCCTTGTGTGTGTGTGTGTGTGTGTGTGTGTGTGTGTGTGTGTGTGTGTGTGTGTGTGTGTGTGTGTGTGTGTGTGTGTGTGTGTGTGTGTGTGTGTGTGTGTGTGTAAAGATTTTCACATTATGACCTCTCCAATATGGCATGCTTTGAACTAATAGTCATGGTGCCAATTTTCAGGGGATGACGAATACAGAGCTTCAATTTCAGATTGCAGTCAGAGATCAGATTATTGACAATCAAAAGGAAGTCCTTAGGAACCTCTGGGCTGTCTTGAAAGGCTCCGGTTTACAGCAAAATCAAATTCTAGAACTTGCATCAAAACAGGGATTTACAATAGAAGGTTGGGGAATCCCATCTTCCACGAATCGCAAGTGTTGTCCTTCAAGTCCTATAGCGTTCTCCTCACACAAAAAATGTAGCGGTGTGGGCTCATTAGAATTTACCTCAGTTACCTCACAGTATCTTGAATGCACTAACAGCACTATATGCCACTCCAATCCCAAAGGTAGTGCTATACAGATGCCTTTAAATTTTGAAAATCAGGGGTTTGGGACTAGTAACAGTAACAAATATACAAATATTTTTTTCAACTCTCCATATAAAGTCATCAATCGAGATGAGAGCAGTCTTAGCAATCCATTCTGTGTGCCGATCAGAGTTAATGGTTGCCTTAAAGAGAACTCGGCTTTTGAACGAGGTGGATTCAGTGCAGTTGGAAATAGCTCAACTTCTAGTGTAGTGTTCCACTCACCCAGTGGGGCTGTGAGATAGTTTCTGGGTTTTCAAGGCAAGTTTGAACACAGGTTCCGTTATTAAGTTGTCACACCTCGAACGCCATCGCTATAGCATGGGAAAAACCACATGACGGGAAATTTTAAGATCGAGAGTTATTTTATCATAACATTTATACCCCTTATGCTTCACTGGAGTATTCAGTAACTACACATTTCTTTACCCTTGCATCCATCTTTGACCTTATTTTTTAAGGTACATGGACATAACATACACATCCATATTCTTGAGGTTATAACCATTTTTCAGTAACATATCCTCATATTCAATTAAGCATACACCTAGAAATCTTTCCTATTTGCCTATTCTTTCTTTTTGAGATCCCATTTTTTTGGGATAAATATTTGCATGTAAATTATCTTTTGGTTCCCTTCTTCCTAAAAGAAATCATTAAATTCATGAAAAGAGGAACCCCCACCCCCCCTCCATTTGATCTCATGGTTTTGATGTATTTTTTTTTAATCCTTCTCTAATTGGGCTGTAAAATTCTAAAAAAAAATTGAACACGTCTCATACCTTAATCGAGTCCCATCAATGAACGAGATATGATATCTATTTCCAATCATTGAGGTCTCCTTTGTAGGTTCCCATAGTATGTGTATTAAATCATGCGCATGCATCCATACACTTGGTCCTCATGGATGGTTTTCTAAGTTGTTTTGCTATTTGACATGCTTGACATAAATCATGTGATAAATGTGCATTGGAATAAGAAATTCATGTTACCACTTGTCTTTTGCATATGTCTTGTATTTACATACCCTATCCTTATGTCCCATGCATCTAGCGTTGCACTTCTTCTATGTCCAAAAGTGACTTCCAATACTTTATTGCTTGGTTTCCGAATGTGCAAGATGAATGTTATCCATTCTATTCTTCCTCTAGCAACAATCTCAAGCTTTTCTCAGGGCTTTCAATAAAAAAAAATTGTGTGGTTAATATTAACATGATAGTCACTTTAAACAATTTGTACTACTTATATTCAGTTCATTGCTATGCTTTCCACATGCAATACCTATATAGAATGAAATGTCAAACATAAAATTTTTCTTGAATCTTCGAAAATATAGTGATGAGACAAGAGAAAATCTTCGATCACATAGTATACATGAATTTAGTTTCCATGGATGAAAAGTGAGAGACATTATAGAAGTACCAAATTCCAGGAACATTAAGTGCAATAACTTATGGGCTGTTTCGGATATCATCAATCCATACATATATATGGCATAATTGCTAAGATCTTTATGGAATCATCACCAATTTTGAATGGGAAAGATGGCCTAATGAGGCCTTCAAGGAAAGCTTAAAAGTGGTTGAGTTTAATTCTGAAAACCCTGTATTGGAACAAGATCTTTTATGTAAACATTTTTTATCATGTAGTAGGTTGTGTATTGGAACATCTTGTAGACAATATAAAAGTAGGCCTTCGAATAGCATATGTGAGTTATAACCTCAAGATCACTCAAAACTGTTATAGGACAATAGACCAAGAAGGATTAGGGATGGTGTATGTGGTGAAAATTGTTGGCGTTATCTCTTAGCTAATAAATTAAAATTATTTCTTAGATCATCAAACAATATTATACTTAGCAAACATGCAATGCAATACAAGAATGCTAGTATGGTGGTTCTTATTATTTATGAGCTTCAATTTTGAAGTAGTAGTGAAGAAGGGGGACATCCACATAAGGGAAAATCACCTATCTAGGTTGACTAATAGAGAGCATCTTAGAGAATTCACATATGAGATTCCAAACACATTTAATTTAGATTTGATTCCCAAATGGGAAAAAATGTTAATACCAATGTTAACATGTGACCAAATTAACTATTACCTCTAGTGACTATTATTTGATTAGAGGAACACAAAATCATCACATTGTGGATGGAAGCATGCATCACAAACATGACAAGGGATTCTAGTATTACTAGATAGGTTATAAGAAATGGTTAGAAAGTTTTCCAAACATACATCTAAAAGCAATAAGGTATCAAAGTTCGTACATCAAGATGGGAGTAGGGATGGAAGACCCTACATAGAGAAAATAATTCATAGACCTATGTGACACCAAAGATTTGAGGCATCAATTTCACAATGATCAACCACACAGAAAATAGAATAAATGTCAACTATAATGACATCATCAAGAAGCCACAAATGTCTCACATGAAGTCCTTGATAGTTTTCAAATTTATTTGGTTTTCAAAAAGAATAATGGAAGCATAAAAAAATCTATAATAGATTTGAGCCAAATATTCTCCACCTCATCACCTTCAATTGATGTTAGCTTAAGATTTATTTCCATTGGATTCTTAAAGTCTTGCATTCTGTGAATCCAAACCTATCCAACATATCAAGTATGTATTTCCTTTGAATTAAGTATATACCTTCTTGTTTATACATCACTTCTATTCTCGAGAAGTACTTCAAGTTTCCTAAATATGATATCTTGAACTTTTCTTCAAGTTGCTTCTTGATGTGCTTCAACTCCTCTTAGTCGTTCCTTATATAAGTATTAAGTCATCCACATAGATATAGATGTACATCACATCATTATCTTTGTGTTGAGAGTTCCATGCCCCAAACTTTTTTCCAAATCTTGGATCGCTTTCATGCAAGCTCATTTATCCCACGTGCAAGGAGATTTTGCCTCAAATCCATATAAGGAGGGCCTCATATCACTTCCCACAAGCGATTCACTGTAGCCCATTACCACGAGTGTGCGCTCCCTCCTCATGGAGTCGTTATGCTCATAGAGCAACTCATGTAAGCCTTTTCATATGAATCAAGTTCATTATGTTTTCATTTCTTTTGCTCTATCCTCCATAATCCAATTAGTGTGTGATTAATAGTAGATTAGAAGTTGTTTTCTTTATTTCAACATGGTAATAGATCATATGTTCATTTTTCATCGAGTTCATATTCTCATTTTTGTACAAGAGCTGTTGTTGTTGTGAGTGTCTTCTATAAGTATAGAACCTCAACAATGCAAGGTCATCAATTCTAAGAACAAAGGCGTTGGGGGAAATAAAATGGAGTTAAATCATGCATGGAATGCATGTAAAAATTGATGGAGTTGAACATATCCATAATTGCATTTCAATGTTGTTGCTACTAATGCTTGGACAAATTGTGGTCGATACAATATATGCCATTCACCAGGCTTGAGATCTTAAAGCTTTGATCGAAGTTTTGGATGGGGAAACAAAATGGAACGCAATCTTCATGCATGGAATGTATGTAGAAATAGATGGATTTGAACATATCCATAATTGCATTTCGATGTTGCTACTGCTATCGATTGGACATGCTATGGTTGATACAATATATGCCATTCACGAGGCTTGAGATCTTAAAGCTTTGACCATAGTGGTGGATGGGATGCATCTTATAGAGCAGATGCACACATGAGCAGGCTCATGAACACCATCGCTTGGAACTTTATTTCTTCTACGCGCTTTTCCACCGGCAACCCCATGTCATCCATATGCTATGTTTGGAAAAGCTTGTTGAGATTCGAGAATGAAGGAAGAGAGGTTGTCAGCATTAAAATTGGGGTTGGGTAAGTATGTAATTATTGATGTGATTAGCAAGAAGTTGATGGAAGTGCATTCCAAGGAGTGCTCTGAGTTGGAGGAAGGAGAGAGGCAGTAGGTCTTGAAGTTGTTGAGAGGCGGCCGATGTCAAAGATGCTAAGCAAAGACTACTGGATGATGTTGAAGATGGGCAAGACATCACTCTTAATGTCGAGGGCATTGCTTCCATGTTCACAGATGGAACTGAGGAAGGAGGTGATACAAGAGAGATAGATAAAAGATGAGCAAGAGAAACCACATGTTTTAATTTGATGTAGAGAACCTATTTAGAGAAGATTTAGACACAGAAGCATCGAGCGGCGCACACACATGAGCATTGTCTCGTGCCTCATTTTTTTTTTCTGCAGCTCCATGGTTGTTGCACCTTCAAGTTCAACCTTGTCAAGTTGCTCAAAGCAAGGACAACTTGCTCAAACCAAGGACAACTTGCTCAAACCAAGGACACATGACAGAGATATGGCTTGCAACATTACTCGAAATGGTTCGATGTGCATTCTATGCTTCCATCCTTTAGTGTTAAGAGATATCATGTTAAAAGAATCCATAATAGAAACAGAAAGAAGAGAGACACCAAACCAAAAACAATTAAATCCTTGTAGTTTTGCTTGGCTACAAGTGAGAACCCAAAGTTCTTATTGCTTCTTTCTGCTTAGAGTTACCCTGCAATCTTGTGATCATTTTGTTGACCCTTTTTTTGGGATAAAGGGCATATCCTTATTACTATAATCATCTTGGGCCATGTTTTCAACCATTTCTTTATCTACTCTATTCACTTCATTCCTGTCAGGGATAAGATGTTGTAGGGTTGGATTAAAAATGTGTCCAAGATTCGGAGTTTATTTGTCTCCAAGAAGTTAAGATTGGTAGCTTCAAGTTTTCCTCTCACTTGAAAATTGTAGCTCCAAACTTTGTCTAGTTTTTTTTACAGATCATCAACATGGAAAAGGACGTGCTTCTCTGGGTATTATTTCCTCCCCGAATCATCTTGCTAAGGAAATTGTGAAAAGCCCTTTGAATCAATGGATTGCTGCTCACATTGACTTTCCATTTAAACAATTGTTAGTCTTTATACCTCTAATTGTAGGCAGACTAGAAGTTTGTGCTGGGAAGAACTTAACGTTATGAATGGTAACATTTGTTTAATAGGGGATCTTAATGTGGTCACTAATTTCTCTGATAGATTGAATGACATTTGTTCTTGCATATATGGTTATGAAAAATCTGCTTGGTATTCTCTCTATCATCATCATGATTTGATTGATCACTTTGAGCACACTAGATTAACATGGCATAAGAATCAGTCTAATGAAAATGCTCTAGGTGCTAGGTTAGAAATATGCTATAGTAATTCCTCCTTTGCTCGAGAATTTTGGGAAATCCAAGCGAATATTGATTTATCCCTGATGGTCTCATATCATAAAACTCTTAATGTGTGTTTTAAGAATAAATCCTTTTTTTTCAAGGTTGGTTGGCCCCACCTTGATGCTAGATTATTTAAACTTCCTACTGTTGTCAACCATGTGAAGAAGGCTAATAATGAGCACTTCTCCCAAAAGGTTTCTGCCTTTAAAGGCTCGGAGAATGTTGTCAAAGGTATTTAGAGAATCTTTACCTTTTATAGGAACAAGTCCAAAATCATTAGGGCTCATAGAAAAGAGAAAATCCTTGAGGAATTGAAGAAATTTGATCTTATTAATCCTTCTAAGGGCCTTTAGAGCTTCAAGATCAACTTAGATGTGAAGAGTATCTAGAAGCAAGTTGGTCTCTTGCCAACTCTAGAGAGTATTGGGTTGGGAAAGTGGATAGATCTGTCAAAAGTATGTATGATCTGTTCAAACAAAAAAAGAACAAGGACTTTAAGAAAAATGGTGGGATTGCTATCAACATGGAGGAGAGCTTACAAGAGGCTGTTACCTTCTTTATGGATGTTTTCTCTAGCTCTCCCAAGAGGGGGGAGGATATTCAGAGGGCCAGAGCTTCCATTGCCATAAAAAGGGTGAAAACTCTCCCTCAGAGCTTGGCCCCTATTCTAGACCTACTCCTCTGTGCCAATGAGATTAAAGAAACCATCAGTAAATTGAAACCCTGTAAATCTCTAGGTATTGATGAGATTCCTAATGATTTTCGCTAGGAACTCAAGGACTTCGTGACCCCATACCTTCTGTTGATTTGGGAAGAGGCTGCTAGGAAAGGTGCTCTCTCATCTCATATAAACACTGGTGTCATTAGACTTATCCACAAAAAAGGTCCTAAGGAGGACTTAAACAACTGGAGACCCATTATTTCCATCAACTCTGTGTATAAAAATTTTGCTTCCACTCTTGTTAGAAGACTCAACCCCCTTATGGATAAAATTGTGCTGCCTATGCAAAAGGGTTTTATAAAAGGGAGCTACATTTTAGATGCCATTATTTATATCTGGGAAGTTCTTGACTATACTAATGAAAGGAACCTAGATTACTACTTCTTCAGAGTAGATTTTGATAGGGCTTATGACAGAATAGAGAGGGATTTCATCTTGCAATCCCTCCATGACATTGGGCTTGGGAAAAAATTCAGGAAAATATTCATATGTTAGCACCCTTTTCAGCAATGCCTAGTCTAGAGTTTCTATGAATGGTAAGTTTTCCTTCCCCTTTAGAATTTGTAGACCCATCAGACAAGGTTTTCCTTTCACTCCCCTTTTGTTTGCCATATCCAGTGATGCTCTTGGGTTTTTGGTGGAACATGAAATGACTAAAGGTAATACCAAAGGCATCCCCATCCCCAACTCTAACAAACAACTTGGTTTGTAGATGTTTGCTAATGATACTAATATGTGCACTTTAGCTGATCCTGATTCTGCTGCTTGTTTTTTGGAATGCTTGAAAATTTTTTGCTTAGCTAGTGGATCTCATATTAATCATTCTAAAACTGGATTTAGGCCATCTAATAATTTGATACTTGTTTGTATGGCTAGAAATGGATGTATTATATTGTAGGAACATGTCATTGTCAAAATTTTGGGCATTCCCATGGGCTTTAATGTCTCCATGCAACAAAGATGGGAATGGATATTTGACAAATTCAGAAAAAGGTATTCAGGTGGTATAATGTCTAGTCTTCTCTGTCTCATAGAACATTTATTCTCAAACATTATCTGCTACCTTGTTTGGTCTATTATTTGTCTTGTTGTTTGCCATCCAAAAGACAACTTAGCCAGGTGATAGCTCTTGCTAGAAGGTTCTTATGGGATGGAAATGAGCAAATTTTTAAAGTCCCTAAGGTTGCCTGACACATCTATTGTCTTCCCAAAAAAGAGGGAGGTTTTGGTATTATCAACCCAATCAAAATGGCTCAAAATATTTTTGTTAAGTGGATTTTGAGATGCATTAACTCTATTGGTATTTGGGCTCTACTTTTAAAAAGGGATACTCATATGTTTTATGTCAGAAACTATAAATCCTAGAATAATAATCATCTATGGGACATTGTTGCCTCCACCTAGACTATTTGTCCTATTGAGAGTGTTTTATCCTGTAGATTCTGAAGAACTTGGATGAAGGTTAAAGTTTTTTACTCTCCTAACAATGACTTTAAAACTATTATGAACTTCTTTCTTTAGAAGTAACCTTGGCATGGATGGTTAGCTCTTTGGCACAATAGAATTCTTGCCATAAAGGAACACAGACGTTTCAAATATGGAATCAGGAAATGGAGTTGGTTTCTTCAAACAGCTGAGACCATTACTGATGATCATGTCATTGAACTGACAAACTTATCCTCTTCCTGTGTGTAGGTGATTTTGGACCTCAAGAATATTCTGAAGGAAAAGATGATGGAGTGTAGGCCTGCTAACCTCTCTCTGGAAGATGTTGCCATGGACATGTGGAATAAGTTTAAATGAAATAGAGGCTTCATTTGCAGCATTGTTCACAAACCCAATGCCAGATGGAAGTGCAATTGGTTCACCTACCAGTCGAGATATAGATTTAATGTCACATGGGCTTTCCCCTACAACATCAAGCATTCATATTTGGAATGGCTTATTCTTCACAATGGGCTGTGGACTGGCAGCAGGTCTAGAAAGATTAATGCTAGTAATGGTAATTTTGCAATGTGTAGCGAGGTTTGCCCCACTTATTTGTCAATTATTGGCATGCCAAATTTTTTTGGCAATTATTGGAACCTATCTTGAGGTTCAAGAAGCTTCCTCAGTTAGGGACCAATGAAATCATTTTAGGATGTTCCAACAAGTTGGACCTAGTGCTATGGAATATCTAGAGAGGTCTCATACTTTGGCACATTTGGCTAAGCAGGAACTAGATGCAATTTCAAAGTGGAAGGAAAAATTATTTGATTCCCCTTAAGAGAGCTTTGCTAATCTCTGGTCATGAGATCCTCTTGGCTAAGAGAATCTCAGAGAATGTCATGTTAGATCTTAGAAACAATCCTCCAAATAAATGGAGAGATATCCTCTTGTCTTTGTACTCTAGAGATAGATTTTTGATGGTTTTTTGTATTAAAGACATGTGACTTTGGTGTTTTGGGTGGGTGCACCTGTTTTGCCCCCCCCCCCCCTTATTGTCTATGTGGGATCAATGGTTCCTTGTATACATTGTACCCTTACCATTAATTTAATCTTCCTTTCTTGTTGTCTCAAAAAACAAAACTAGGCTTCCATTACACCCTATGACATGGACATCAAGAATTATAGTCCATATATAAATATGGTAAGTAACAGAAGAGAAGAGCATTTTGTTATAGCCTTATAGAACTTGAAATAGCATGTTTGCTTGCCTTTACCTCTGATAGAGAGAGAGAGAGGTGTCCAAACTTTGCTTGCCTTTACCTCTGATAGAGAGAGAGAATGTCTAATCTACTGTACCAACGTGTCTATGAGTCCTCATTCTTAGATGATGTAGGTTCACTGAAAACTAAAGATAGAGAATGATCTTTGTGCTACATGTTTCTCATTCATGACCATTAGAATAGTTAGCCACTTTCACATTACACAATGATGACATAATCAATGATGTATTCTATGAATGCCATATTTAAGAAAAAGCCAATGGAAAAGTCGTTCTGTGCAGCTATCACATATGGTTTTATAGCTACCTACTTTGACAAAGCTTTATTTTTAAGACATATTCACAGATCCTCAAACATTTTTTAAGAAGAATTTATGAAGTCATATGGATTTTCAAGTTCATGTATTTTCATGATATGTTTCTCGAGTAGCTTAGAAAGCTTTCCAAGTATATCTTTGTAAGGGATTAGACACCACCTTCTTAAAAGAAGGTAGGACCTTCCCAAAGCCATAAATATCTCAAGGATTATGTGTCCCATGTATAATCTCTCATTATTGCAAGGAATTTCAACTCAAACAACAAAGGAGAAGGACAAAGGAAACAACAAAGTCATGAGACAAGGACAAAGGTGTAAGGCACAATAAATTTCAAAGATCCCATCAATGGATCCAAAGAAGGATGCAACACCAACAAGGACCAAGAGGAGCAAAGGACTAAAGCTCAAAGGACCTCACCAAAGGATTTCAAAGGGCTACAAAGATCAAAGAATCGACCACCTATCCCATGATGTAAACCCTTCTATATGTCTAGGGATCCCATATGTCGCTAGATCCCAAAACCACTTGGATCCCAAATGTCCAAGTATATGTCTTGGGATCCCATATGTCCCAAGATCCCAGGGATGCCATATGTCCCACCACCATGGATCCAATATGTCCATGGTTACAAAAACCACTTGGATGCCATATATCCATGAAAATCAAGGGATGCCATATGTCCATGAAAACCAAGGGATGCCATATGTCACAAACTTGGATCCCAGATTTCCAAGTTATGTTTAAGGATCCCATATGTCCTTAGATCTAAAAGCCCAAAGAACCAAGTGATCCCATATGTCACTAGTTCCCCATAGTAAAAACAAAAGGGTCATCACATGGAGGGGGGTTGTTGAGAGTTCCATGCTCCACCATTTTGTCAATCTTTGATCACTCTCATGCAAGCTCATTTATCTCACATGCAAGGAGATTTGCCCTCAACTCCATATAAGGGGGCCTCACATCACTTCCCACAAGCCATTCAATCTAGCCCATTGGCAAGAGTGTGCCCTCCCTCCTTATGGAGTCCTTATGCTCCTAGAGCAAATCATGTAAGTCTTTTCATATTAATCAAGTCCATTATGTTTTCATTTCTTTAGTTCCATCCTCCTTAATCTAATTAGTGCGTGCTTAATAGTATTAGGAGTTGTTTTCTTTATTTCAACACTTTCTTCTTCATGTAAAGAGAGGGATCTACCTTGCTTTGATTAAATCCACATCTTGTGAAATACTCCATGTGTTTTGCATTCCATGTCCTAGGGGCTTGTGTGAGATCATACAAAACCTTTTATAACCTGCAAACATGCTTTGGAAATCTTCTATCTTCAAAACCTTGTGGTTGATTGATGTATTCAATCTCCTCTAGGTCCTTATTGAAGAATACACTCTTCATATATAATTGATAGATGTTCCAATACTTACTAGGAGAAGTGCTTATCAAAGGCCTTATGGTTTATCTATAGGACTTTATTGAATGATCATAATCGCTTATGACTTTGTATATCTATTTGTTCCCAATCACCTTGATCTCCTTGGTTCTAGGAACGAGTGTCCATGTATGGTTGTCCTCAAGGGATTTGACCTCCTCTTCCATTACTTCATTTCATTCTTTGAACTTGCTTGCATCTTCATAAAATGCTTGTTCTTTTTCTCAATGACTTTATTCATATGAGCAACATATGTCATTACAAAAGAATCACATGTAAGTATATAGATAGGATACCTTACTCTATCATATTTTCCTTTTTGGGATATAAACCTTTCCTTCCTTTGGTACTCGATCACTAGTTTGGATCTCTCTCCTTCTTCAAATGTTTACTCATAAATTTGCTCTTCACTTGTACATTCATCATCATCCTGTTATCTTTGTTATCCTTACATTGACTTTTGTTCTTCCATCGAGCTGATTTGACTTGATTGGCTTGATCATGGGCTCCTTGACCTTCCCTCTTGAACTTTCATCCAAGGGTGAATATCCTATTGTGCATGTATGCATGCTTGATTATTGTGGACCATTGAGTTTTATGCTTATTAGTTCCTTTTCATCACTTGTCATCCTCGTTTCTTCATGTTCTTTTACTTGCATACCATGATAAGCTTTATCAAATTGTACATCTCATGATAACTTTAGCTCCTTGGGGTTGTAGCAACTATATTTTTTTCCTCCCATGCATACTCGAAGAACACATATTTCTTTGTCCTAACATCAATTTTATGCCTAAGCTCACAAGGCACATGCATGTAACAAACATATCAAAAACATTTGAGATGGGAAAGATCTGATTTCTTCTCAGAGAATACTTCATAAAAGGTTGATGTATGTATATGTGAGTTTGGTGCTCTATTCATGATGTATGCTATAGTGCAAATAACATCTCCTCGATAATAATTTGACATATGTATCTCATTGAGCATAGCCCTAGCAGTCTATGAAGTATCTATTCTTCATTTCTACTAACCCATTTAAGGTATATCTGCATTTAAACTATCTTTTGATTCCTTAATCACTCACATATTAATTCAAATCATGGAAGAAATATTTAAAAATACTTTTGGACTAAGTGTATTGCTATCGTTAAGTGTCTGCTTCTCACGTTGTTTCTTCAACTTCTTGAACCAAAGAAAAACCCTTCTAATTTTTGTTGCATACAAAAGACCCATAACGTCCTTGTACAATAAAAAATGAATGTAACAATGTACTTGTTGCCTCCAATTGATGGTCCCTTGTATATCCCCAAACATCTATATGTATGAGATCCTAGAGATGCTGACTTATGTATCTAGTCTTCGATTGCCTTGTCTACTTCCCTAACGCGAATGCTTCACAAAGATGTTTCAAATCAACCAAGCGCATTCACAATCCCACTTGATAATGCAGTACTCCCACCTTATTTACTCACTAATTCTCCTTCTTCAACTACGCCTAACGTATTTATGAACAAAAAGGGAGCTTTAGGTCACCTTTTAATGAACAAAACAACAACACACTTACCAATTCCACTTACCATAAATCCAAAGCATATCATCCATGGAAGACCTTGGTGTTTGGATAAAAATTCCTAGCGACAACACCAAACATGTTTTCGTAGAACTGAAAAGACAATTTCAATGAAGGGTTTACCACCATAAAGTGGCTTGGATCGACCATCAAATTTTCAAATCGGATAGTGATCTAGACCAAGTTCACATATGCATGTCTTTACAAAAAAATCGAGACCAAAAGGAGTTATTGAGGAGGGAAACCACAAGAAAATGCACCAAAGATGAATAAACATGCACTAAAGGGGTGTCAAGATACTCTCCTTATGTACACAATATGTTAGGTCACCTCAAGAACACCATGGGATCTCACAATAAAGATGAAGATGAAAAGGAGAGAATCTAAAAAACAATTGACGAGTTTCATAAAAAATACTCAAAAGACTAAGTACAATAGGATTCCATTATCTTATATACAAGGAAAAATGGCCCTTTTCCTACTTAAAAAGTGTACAAAACTTGAAAAAATGATCTTAGGTTAATTTCTACTATAAATGAAATTCTCAAATGAAAAAAAATTAGTCATGTAGTTAGGGAAAATGTTCTTGGGGCTCAAGGACTCCTCCTTACAAAATGGAGCTCACATACATCATGTGGATATATCTACCCAATAATTGGCTAGATGTATCATAGATTAGACCTTGGTTGCCCTAAGCTTCATCAATTAACTTCCTGCAATACATGGAGCTTTGTACTCAGCTTTATTAGAAGATAATGAAACTGTCGGTTGCTTCTTATTGATCCAAGAGAAGATCCCTGATCCTAAAGAAAAGCATTACTCAGAAACTGATTTTTGTTATCAATATCTCCTGCCCAATCTGAGTCATAGTATCCAACTAGAGATGATCCTTTGCTTCTTCTTGAATGAGATCAACAATCAAGGCTGTGTTTACAGCATGGGAAATTGCTTGTCTCTGTTCCTCTATTCTCTGTGATTGCCTTGATCCATTTGCAACCTGTTCTAGGGACTGTGGTTGCAGAATCATAGAGTTGCCTCGCCCAACATGGCAATGGCTTTTCCACTTAGGTGATGAGAGGTTGGCAACTTTCAGACTCATCATTTGAAAATGATGCTTTCTTCTCTTGTGTAGAAGGGATAGCTCTTGGGCCAGGTTCATAGTGGATTTCCCCTTCACCGGATGATAAAGTGGAAGCTCTCTTTTCCTCCTCCACTGCACGTGGTTGCTCCTCCTGAATAACCACATCGTGACTCGCCATGATCTTCTTAGCCTCAAGGTCATAAATCTTATAAGCCTTCTTATCTTCATTGTACCCTAAGAAGATACATTTGATGCTTTTTGGTTGAAGCTTGTTTATCTCCCTCTCTAGAACATGTACATAACATTCACTTCCAAATACTTTTAAATGGGAAATAGAAGGCTTTTTACCAGTGTAGGATTCTTGTGGAGTCTTTCCATCAAGTGCCTTGGTGTAGCTTTGGTTCAAGATGCAGACAATAGTGTTGACAATCTCTGCCCAAAATTGATTAGGCAAAGCCTTTCCCTTCAACATGCACCTTGCCATCTCCATGATGGATCGATTCTTACATTCTGCAACACCGTTTTGTTGAGGGCTATGAGCCACTATGAGTTGATGCTTTATTCCTTTAGTCTTGCAGAAATCTTCAAACTCTATTGGTGTGAACTTGTTGATATATTTAGGTAGTGATGTGTGTGAACACTCTAGGACCGCTGTGGTCGTGATACGACAACAAGCTTGAAGATTTGGAACGTAACTTTCAACTCAAAAACTTGGCTGCTGTTGGAAGTCGAAAGAGATTGAGCGAAACAGTTCGTGAAGATCACCATCAGAAAAGATTGTCGAGGATTGGAGTGAAGCTGACAGAAGGATGAAGGATTAAAAAGTGAATTAGTGAGATACGGCAATTCGATCTTGAGTGCAATGTCTCCTTGATTATGCATAAGTTCAGTGACGAATATCTCCACCCGTAAATGTAGCTTGGCGGCGGCACAACAGGAAAAGGAAGGTGGCATGTGGCAGGGGACGCAAGGAGAAAAGTGGCATCGCGTCGAGCGAGTTCATGGGTTGTTTCTACGCAGATTCCGTCTTGCCGAAAATGTCAAAGTGGAGGAGGTGAAGGCAGGAATGGGGAATGGAGTCCTAACGGTGACTGTTCCGAAGATGCAGAAGCCTTCCGCTAAAACGATTGACATCACATGCAACTAGAAACCTTTCGTTATTTACTTGAGTGATCGAGGCAGTTAACTGGTGACGATGACCTGCGGCTGGCGGGGAGGGAGACACCTTCGGAGGATGCTGTAGTTCTGGAGAAGCCCGAAGTCGAGGAGAAGTGGAGAACAAGAGGTGCACTGCTCTTGATTCCTTCAATTGGATTCAGACGCTAATCGAGAGAAGTGAAGACAGATGCAACAAGAGAGGGCACTTATAAGGTTCTATCTGTGCTTTTCTAATATGGTGCTAGTGATCATCTCTGACAATTATGAGCAATCATTTAAGCAGACGCTTCATAATCTCTGCTGTATTTGATTTCTGATGACGGATTTAATTGCGCACAGTTAGCCATTTTTTTCTAATCGATCATTGAAACATCTTGTGAAGGCAGGTTTGCTAATTTGTAAGCGTCAACGATTGATATGTTGATTGAAGCACTCATAAATTTGATTTTTTTTTTTTTTTTTCTACGAATTCTAAGTGGAATTATGTTCTGAAGACGACTGATATAACGAGGAAGTTGAAGTTAATGGTTATAATGTTTATATATAGTTGTTTTTCTTTGCGTTTGTATGATGAGAAATTTAGGTGCTGCACTTGTCTTCTTCAGCATGGCTGAGTCGGTTTATTCAAGCATGAAAAGGCAGGATCCTTAAATGTGGTGTAGATATGGTGGTTGACCTATGGTTTTCAATTATAGGACAGAATCTGTCTCGGAAGCAGCTGAAGGCAGCCTTTCCATAACTAGAGCTGTGAATCTGTGGATTAGGATACTCTCTTTCGTAGTGAGGATCATGGTGGCATAGAGAAGCGACGACCTGTGCTTCAAGTTTTAATGGGAGTTGGAATACAAAAACTTATCAAAATAGAGAAGATAGCGCTAACAATTGACTTTTCGATTCTATTGTTCTGTTAAGTTCTTGCTTTTGTTGTTCTATCATACTCTAATGACTTCATCTCGGATCTATCTGATGTGCTACTTTGATGTTCATCCATCAACGATCGATTTACTTTAACTCTGATAGTAATGAACTCAGATTGCGCATGGCTATTTTTCATCATCGAACACCGTCAAACACTTTAGTTATGCTGTGCTTGAATATTCTGTAGCTTAACTTCTGATGTGATCTGACGCAGATCAATCTGGTCATTACATAAAATACCTCACTATTATGTGCGTGTCGACATACATATCTTAATTTTCGGACAATCTGACTTCCTATTTCTGATGATTTGACTACCGTGATCATGTCTAAAAGTAATGCCATGTCGGCATCATTAAAAGTCCAGAAAAGATGAAACTTATAATATGTTGACTTCTATCTTTGTTAGGATAAGAGTTCTTGTTTTGCACTTGCACGCTGACAGAGGTTGTTGGTTGTAAAGCTATGAAAGTTCATCGCCACTTGATATTCACACAAAAGAACGGCAGGTAATACAAAAATATGATGTCTTTAATCTAATGTTGAAAGGGAGACTGATCAAATAGAATATGCTTTTGTATTGCCAAACTGCGCTAAATCCAATGTTTAGTGTAGGACTTAGATTACGCCATAAATATTAATAGGTTTGATTTCAACATAGTAACGTTCATGCAGATCTATCCTCTCAATACAAATAGTTCTGAACCAAATCCTTTTCTACGGTATTAGTTCCAATTAATACTGAAAAATAATGTATTCAAATATTAACGCTTAGCCTAAATTAAGACTCTTCTTATTAGACAACTAAGACTCCTAAAGTGTGATAAATGGGGAAAAGAAATGAGCAATGTTAACCTATTGTAAGGAAATTTCTATGCTTCCTTCCTCCTTTCTGTGAACTCCGCGACATACCTGGTGAACCCGACGTGAAAGGAGGAGAGTGTAGAGATTCTGATCCTAGTTTAAAGGGTGGTGCAGTTGAGTGAGCTCATTGTGCTTGACCATTTATGGGCGACGCAACGATGGATGTTATAACCCAACTTCTGCGCTTTCAGCAGGATGAGAAAAGACGAAGTGCCATTCAGGCATTTCATGAGCGAGTAGTTAGAAGAAGTGGATATTTCAATGGTAAAAATGTTACTCGTTTTTGCAAGGAATATGAATTGGAGGCACGATACCTTGGTACGGGTCTAACACCATTAAGTGATCAAGAATTAATTGACAATTTTGTTTACGTTTCAGAATTACATTTGCGTGACCGACTAGTTGTGGATGCACCTCGACTAGTTATAGAAGGACAAATAAGATGGTCACAATACAAGATGATACTCATAAGGATGTTTGCACTGGATGATGAAGAAAAAGTGACTAGATCCACATTTCTAAAGTGGATACATAAACCAAAAGATCAATCTGTTCTAGATATAAAAAGAGAGTTTGATCAGCAATTTGCAGATTTATCTGATTATGATAAGAGGGCTATGGATCAAGAAAAGGTATCCTTGTTTCTCCGGGCTATAGATTCGAAAGCCCGAGAAGAAATTTTCCCACAATTACAACAGATAGGAACTGAGTCTGGTCTTACCGAAGACTGGGATAATGTAGATGAAGCTGTTAGGGGATATGTAGAAAAGCAAAGAACTTTGTCTAAGTTCATGCAAAGCTGGCATGATGATTTGCAAGAAGAACAAGCTCAGGCTGTTCAGCAACCTGTACAGAATCCTCAGGTAAACCTACCAATACCAAAGGATGTTGTGCCCACTAATACAATGGAAGATATGTTCAAAAAGTTTAGTGACCTTACGATTCAAAGTATGAAGCAGATGATTGAATCTCAATCTTTACAAGCACCGGCACCTAAAAATCCAAAAGCTCCAGAAATTAAAAGATGTATTTGGTGTGACTCTTTGGAGCATAACAGATACTCATGTGAGAGCTTCAAAGAAGCATTAGCAAAGAACTTGGTATTCGTTAAGGAAAAGATGATATATGATTCTAAGACTGGAGAAAAGGTAAACATTAATTTTGGTCGGGGAGGAATGAGAATATTCTTCCCTGGCACTTGTGAAAACGTTGCTTCAACATCGCATACGTATGCATGTCAGGTAGTTGACGAAAATAATGACTTAGAACCGTGGTCTAAAGTAATAAAGTCCTTAGACCGCGGGAAGATGCATCATGAAATTTTAAAGACAGCTAGTAATGAAATCCGAGGGGTAAGTGGATGGGATGATCCAGTAGACACTCTTTCGGTTGTCACATACCTATGCTCATCAGTAGAGCATGAAGCAGTAGTGGAGGAGAAACGAAGAAGAACCAATGAGGGTGAAGAGGAGAAAAGGAGGACTAGGCGTCAAGTAGAAGCCTCGCATGAACAATCTCAAATACCAAACCAAAGCCATCCAACACAAACAAACCAAATAGATCCACCATCACAACCAACAATAATCCAACCAAATAAAATTCCGACTCAAGTCCAAATTCCTACTTCTGCTGAGATGCCAGCCCCTACCCACGATAATATTCCTCCTCAAGATCAAGAGATGCAACCTGTGAAAAAAGGACAAGGAAGAGTGAGAAATCCCTCATATATGCTAAAATCGCACATAGAGCAAGCCACAAATCTTAAACAAGTTCTCGAGAAAAGAGTGCTCGATAGTGTAATCGAATTTACACTCGGTGAGTTACTGGGAATAGCAAAAAGAGAATTTCTAGAAGTAATAATTGACCTCTTAAGAAGGAAACGACAACCAATAGCTGACATGCAAGAAATTGAAAGAATGGATGAAGAGACTCCCGATCATACTGTGCAAGCGCAAGTTCAAGAGCTAAAAAATATACTTGAACCAATTGAGACTAATGTTCAACCGTGCATGCATGAGGAAATATCCTTGGAAAAGAATTCTTCCGACATAACCCCTTCGAGTTATTACACTAAAGATCATTGGGCCCGAGCCACAACTGAGACGTTGGTAAGATTAGAAAAAATTAGCACTCCAGTTGTCGCTCTTATTGATCATGGGTCTGAAGTTAACTTGATGTCTAAAGATCTCTATATGAAGGGGAAATGGCCAATAGACATGCAGCCTGGTTGGAGAATTAAGGCTGCGAACTCAATGCCAGGTGAGTTGTTTGGTGCATGCCCGCAGGTTCTAGTTACAATTGGAGATGTCAGTGATTATCAAAATTTTTTCGTACAAGATCATTCTAGTTACTCATTGATTCTAGGGCAGCCATATATTACTGCCTTAAGAATGGAAACAAGAGTCTTAGAAGATGGATCGGCTTATGCGCGAATCCGTAGTAAGGATGGAAAAAAGGCAGTTCAATTCATGACGGTATGTGTAGATCATATCAGGAATAGAACTTCTCTTCGGACAAGACCTATTCCTGAAGAATTCGAGGATCAAAGTTTTTAAAGGAAGCTTTCATAAGTCGGGACTATGAAAGCTTGAAAAGTGAAAAGATCCCGAATGTAAATATGTTTATATCAAGTTTTATAGCACTTTCTTCGACAAATTCATTTCAGTTTCGTGTTTTTTCTGAGTTAAAAAAGTGGGAAAAACAATACATAGCGGATCTTCAAAGAAACTTTCATGGATGTAGAGTGCTTAACTTTGACGAGGAAATCTCTGGAGTCTTTGATGAGATATCCTTTGCAGACACATTGTTTGATCTGCAAGAGTTAATTCAAGGAAAAAGGAGTGATTATGTGATTCAAACACACTCTATTTCCATGTATAAGGAAATAGCAAAGTTTGAGCAAGATGAAATAGGTAAAGAAGTCTTCGTTGAAACAAAATACAAAACAATTGATAAAAAGATAAAACCAGTCGCAGTTCCACTTCCTGAAGATAGTAATAAACTTATGGATGATGTAAAAAATCAGCCACCTCTCAGAGATAAGAGAAAAATAGGCCATGAATTCACTAAAGAAACTCTCGAGCAAATTCAATTAGGGAAAGATGGTTTCCTCAGCGAAAAAGAGAAGGATGTATTCTCTCGGATGTTATTTAAGCATGGAAGAGCTTTTTCTTTCAATGACCAAGAAATTGGATGTGTAGATCCATCTGTGGTGACACCTATGATAATTTTCACAATTCCACATGTACCTTGGAATCTCAGACCGATTCCAGTACCAAAAGCTCATATTTCAAAGTTAATTGATCTGTTGAATGACAAAATTAAAATGGGGATTCTTGAGCCATCAAGTGCTCCTTATTCTAACCGTTGGTTTACTGTACCAAAAAAGAATGGATCATTAAGATTTATCCAAGATCTACAGCCAGTGAATAAAGTGACAATTAGAAATATGGGAACTGGGCCTATTGTAGATGAATATGCAGAAGCTTTTGCAGGAAGATCTATTTATTCAATGGGAGATTTACACTCTGGATATGATCAATTCCAGCTAGCTCTCGAAAGCCGTGATTTGACAACTATGAGGACGCCACTTGGGCTTGTGCGCATGTGCACTTTGCCACAAGGTGCCACGAACTCAGTGGCACACATGATGAATGGTATGCATAAAGTTCTTAGGGATTTTATTCCACATCTGACTATGCCATTCATTGATGATGTTCCTATTAAAGGCTGTGAAGAAAGAGATAGAGACGAGACTCTTGATGAGGATGGATGTAGGAATTTTGTTAAAAAGCACATAACTGATTGTGAATCCATTCTTAGTCGGCTGGAAGAGGTTCATTTGACATTGTCTGCTGGAAAATCAGTATTTGGAGTGCAAGAGGTTTTAATTGTAGGAAGTTTATGTGGACCTAAAGGAAGGAAGCCATGTCCAAAGAAAGTAGATGCTATCCAACACATGAAAGAGGTCTGCTCCTCGATCACTGAAGTGAGGAGATTTCTTGGGGCATGTGTTTTCTATGTTGTATGGATTCCCCATTTTGCCCATATTGCTGATCCACTTTATCAATTACTTAGAAAAGGGCAAAGATTTCAATGGAAAGATATCCATACTCAAGCAGTAAGAAAATTAAAGAAAGCACTTGCAGAAGCTCCATTGCTCAGAAAGGCTGATTATACTGATAATAAAGAAATTTATATCACCATAGATACAAGTCCGACAGGTATAGGTTGGGCGATTGGCCAAGAGGATGATGAAGGAAAAAGATATGCAATTCGTTTCGGAGCTAAAGTTTTAAATGTTCGCCAGAGAGGTTACCCTCAAATTAAGCGAGAGCTTTGGGGGATAGTAACTGCACTTAAAAATGATAAAGAATATCTGATTGGGGCAAATGTGGTAGTAGAAACAGATTGTTTACCATTGTTGGGAATGATCGTGAATTGTTCCACTGCAGATATTGCCATGTTAAGATGGATAGCATATATTAAGTCGCTAAATCCTGAGTTTGTTCATATAGCTGGAAGGAATAATGTGGTGGCTGACATGCTATCACGAGCTATATATGAAAATGAAGATTTGATGACTTCTAATGATGAAGAGATAGGTCTGGACTTCTATGCTTCACATGTACATAATCTAAGCCTAAATGAAGCATCTACTGGACTAAATAGAAAAGAGCCAAAGAGTCAAAATGAAAGGCTTGGAATTTGTACTAAGTCTTTAAAGGAAGTTCAAAATAGCCTAGAAAGAGGGAAAGATAACAGATGGGTAGAAGAAGAACCTTACAAGATTCAAATAGGAATAACAGAGAGATTCAATGAAGACGAATATGAAAATGAGTGGAAGGAAATCGGGAGATATTTAAGTATGAAGTGTCCTGATTTTAGTTGGAGTAAAGAAAAATTTCGTACCATTCGAAGAAAGTCAAGCAATTATTTCCTGAAAGATGGATTACTCTGGAAGCGAAGGATTGGAATGGGAAAAATGCCCCAGCGAGTTGTAGGTTGTGAAGAATCAAGAGGAAGGATTATGCGTGAAATGCACAGCTCACTATGGGCCGGTCATAAAGGCTTTCAAGGAACTTATGAAAAGATAAGGGAAAGATACTGGTGGCCCGGGATGTATGTGGATACCCAAAACTACGTAGCCACTTGTAAACCTTGCCAGATGTACTCCAATGTTAGACACAGAGATGAATTACATCCAACATATCCTCTTAATATTCACTATAAGTGGGTTGTTGATTTAGTTACAATGCCACTAGGAGTGCATCAGATGAGGTATATTGTATTAGCAAGGGAAGACCTAACAAATCATGTTGAAGGAAGAGCTCTAAGGACGAAAACTACAAGCAATGTATGCAAGTTTCTACTAGAAGACGTGTTTAGTAGATTTGGTTATGTGGAGAAAATAGTAGCCGATAGAGGTGAGCTTGATGCTCAGGAAGCTGAAGACTTCTTTAAAAAATATGGAATTCGATTATCACTCACCACCGCTTACAATCCTGAAGCTAATGGAAAAATTGAACGTGGTCATCCACCAATTATTAAAGCTTTGGCTAAGGCTTGTGAGGGGAAAATAAAGAATTGGCCAAATTACCTTCCATTTGCCCTTTGGGCAGATAGGATGACATATACTAGAACTACCGGATATATGCCAGCGGAATTGATGTATTGTCAGAAACCTATTTTGCCGACGGAGTCACATGCTTTAGCGTGGACTTCCTTGCCTTGGGAAGATGAGGTGTCAAGAGAAGATCTTCTAGCAGTACGGATTCTTCAACTAGAAAGAGGGAAAAATCTGGTAGAAGAAGCTGCATTTAAGCTTAGAGCTTCTAGAGAGAAAAATAAAATTGCATTTGACAAGTCCCATAGATTAAGGCCAAAAAGGTTGAAGGAAGGAGACTGGGTACTTGTTTATGATAGCTCATTGAATACTCAATATGAGGCTCGAAGAAAACTGGTTAAGAGATGGTTTGGTCCTTATGTGGTATGTAAAGTTTTTGATAATGGAACATACTCACTTAGAGAATTAGATGGGACCAAGTTAAAGGATTTAATTGCTGGAAAGAGAGTTAAGCTCTTTAAAAGAAGAGAGAATGAGAATTATGAGACGGTAATAAGTGAAGACGAAGAAGAGGAAAGTGAAGAGGAAGGAAGTGAAGATGATAAAGATGAGGATATCAATAAGGAAAATGATTAAAATAAAATACATCGTAAGATGATGTATATATACATATAAAAACATATATATATATATATGTATGTATATAATAAAACTATATAGACAATTAACAAGATATGAATCCGTCTATATGTAATAAATAAGTAAAGCAACAATTAAATTAAATGTATGTGCTTTACTTAGTCATAAACTTCTATTAATACTAATTTTTGTTTCTTTCAGGGTACTGACGGAGATTTGTGATCAGACCATTAATAGGAAGTTTTTTTTTAGGTTTGATTGGACTGTTTGACTATCTTAGGATCTGGAATGGACAGTGATGATTCCAATGATACATCCATTCCTGAGGGTAGCATTCCTGAAAGATTTAGAGAGACGTCAGGGAGTGTGCCTGAAAGGAGAACCTTAGATAGTTCCTTTATATCAACTTACTTGCTCCCTACACCTGAAAATGAAGAAAGAATTCCTATAGAAGAGTTTATTAAAGATCGTATCACTAGGGAGACCTTGATTCCATCATCAAATGAAAGAAGTATACTCAGGTATCGAAGGGCACGAACATATGGAGAAGATGATACTTCGGATAACCGTGAGTCATATATGGAAGTGGACCCAACAGCACTTCTTGTATATAGCCGTGACTTAGCAGAGTATGCAGAACTCTTACAACAGCTTGCCTTGTTCCGTAGGGAACGTGAAGGGGGTGAGACGTCCTAAAGATAGATTAAAATGTTGTATTAAAGATATGTGTAAATAATGTCTATTTTGAATCAAGTTAGGCTTTTTTTTATGAAGAATAAAGTCAGGGAAGATCCTCGGAGATCGGCAAGGAAAATAAATACCAATGTTTATAAATAAAGCCAGGTAATACTTTCCTTCTTTTGAATAATTGTTTTTTATATAAATTCGTGTGAAATAAGCCTCTGATTTTTGCAGGATGACCAAGTTCAAGTTTTTCTTAAAGAAAGAATGATTAAAGGCAACAAGCTCGAGCGGTTTCTGATTTTGTACTGGTGAGATGTTATTGTTTCAGTTTCTTTTCCTCACATGTATATATATGTATGTATGTATATATATATCCGTATGAAAAGACTACATGGGTTGAACATATATGTAAATAAATGCATAATTAAGGAAAATTAAGTAGAACAAAAATCTTGTGCCACTAATAAGATTACATATGATGTATAAGGACCAGGATTATATGAGTAAGATTAGAAGATGGACTAGAACTTTCGAGAGCAAGACCTAGGAAGGTGAAGGGAAGACCTAGACTAAGTATCTGTATATAGTAGTGTTTACGAGCACTTGATGAGTGAGACACTTCGACTTCTACTCTTGATCTCTCATCTAACCTGATCTTCAGGCAGATTATATCTTGAGAAAAGAATTCTTATACCAGCCAGCTTTTTATATGTATGTGTATGTGTTGTTGGGTGCTGCGATGAGCTAGTAGGCGGGTGGAACTACCCTGGTCGGGTGATCAGGGCCACGAGCTGATGCTAGTTGTGTCGTATGGCTTGACCTATATGTTGTTACGCGCTCATACGGGTTGATAGGCGGGTGGAGTCACTCTGTCCGGGTGGTCAGAGCCACGAGCTGACGTTGATTTCGTATGAGGCTGACATTGTGAATCGTGCGCTATGTCGGGTCGGTAGATGGGTGGGCTAAACCTGGCCGGGTGGTCAGGTCCACGAGTCGCATCCGATTTCGACATAGGCCGAAAAGTGTGGAAAAATAAATAAATAAATAAATAAAAGCAAAGATATAAAGGTTGAGCTGGGATAAAGAATTAAAATAAAGAAAAACAGAATAAAAATATGAGAAAAATAAGAAAAGGGTCTGAAGGGGTTTCAGGTGGTAGAAGATCAAGAGGGGAGCCAGAAGCGATTTTCATAAATCGAGTTAGTGAAGACTGGTATATGCAAATGCTTTGGATAGGCTACTAGATCTGACCGGGTCAAGTTAACGAGAGAGCTAAGAAGTTTTCGATTTACTCGTATGATTTCTAGTCTAAGTACATTAGTGTAATCTGATATGTTGTACGAGGTGTTTTTGTCTACCTTCTTTCTTGATTTATGCCAAGTTTAATACATATTCAGATTTCATGCATTCAGTTGAAATTCCTTTAAGTAATGTTTATTTGCCATGACCACTTGATCCTCGCTTGTATTTAATGTTGTGTATGCAGGTTGGTGGTGCATCCGGAGGATGCACAGGTTCAGAGGGGGTGGATGTGGTCGTGATACGACAACAAGCTTGAAGATTTGGAACGTAACTTTCAACTCAAAAACTTGGCTGCTGTTGGAAGTCGAAAGAGATTGAGCGAAACAGTTCGTGAAGATCACCATCAGAAAAGATTGTCGAGGATTGGAGTGAAGCTGACAGAAGGATGAAGGATTAAAAAGTGAATTAGTGAGATACGGCAATTCGATCTTGAGTGCAATGTCTCCTTGATTATGCATAAGTTCAGTGACGAATATCTCCACCCGTAAATGTAGCTTGGCGGCGGCACAACAGGAAAAGGAAGGTGGCATGTGGCAGGGGACGCAAGGAGAAAAGTGGCATCGCGTCGAGCGAGTTCATGGGTTGTTTCTACGCAGATTCCGTCTTGCCGAAAATGTCAAAGTGGAGGAGGTGAAGGCAGGAATGGGGAATGGAGTCCTAACGGTGACTGTTCCGAAGATGCAGAAGCCTTCCGCTAAAACGATTGACATCACATGCAACTAGAAACCTTTCGTTATTTACTTGAGTGATCGAGGCAGTTAACTGGTGACGATGACCTGCGGCTGGCGGGGAGGGAGACACCTTCGGAGGATGCTGTAGTTCTGGAGAAGCCCGAAGTCGAGGAGAAGTGGAGAACAAGAGGTGCACTGCTCTTGATTCCTTCAATTGGATTCAGACGCTAATCGAGAGAAGTGAAGACAGATGCAACAAGAGAGGGCACTTATAAGGTTCTATCTGTGCTTTTCTAATATGGTGCTAGTGATCATCTCTGACAATTATGAGCAATCATTTAAGCAGACGCTTCATAATCTCTGCTGTATTTGATTTCTGATGACGGATTTAATTGCGCACAGTTAGCCATTTTTTTCTAATCGATCATTGAAACATCTTGTGAAGGCAGGTTTGCTAATTTGTAAGCGTCAACGATTGATATGTTGATTGAAGCACTCATAAATTTGATTTTTTTTTTTTTTTTCTACGAATTCTAAGTGGAATTATGTTCTGAAGACGACTGATATAACGAGGAAGTTGAAGTTAATGGTTATAATGTTTATATATAGTTGTTTTTCTTTGCGTTTGTATGATGAGAAATTTAGGTGCTGCACTTGTCTTCTTCAGCATGGCTGAGTCGGTTTATTCAAGCATGAAAAGGCAGGATCCTTAAATGTGGTGTAGATATGGTGGTTGACCTATGGTTTTCAATTATAGGACAGAATCTGTCTCGGAAGCAGCTGAAGGCAGCCTTTCCATAACTAGAGCTGTGAATCTGTGGATTAGGATACTCTCTTTCGTAGTGAGGATCATGGTGGCATAGAGAAGCGACGACCTGTGCTTCAAGTTTTAATGGGAGTTGGAATACAAAAACTTATCAAAATAGAGAAGATAGCGCTAACAATTGACTTTTCGATTCTATTGTTCTGTTAAGTTCTTGCTTTTGTTGTTCTATCATACTCTAATGACTTCATCTCGGATCTATCTGATGTGCTACTTTGATGTTCATCCATCAACGATCGATTTACTTTAACTCTGATAGTAATGAACTCAGATTGCGCATGGCTATTTTTCATCATCGAACACCGTCAAACACTTTAGTTATGCTGTGCTTGAATATTCTGTAGCTTAACTTCTGATGTGATCTGACGCAGATCAATCTGGTCATTACATAAAATACCTCACTATTATGTGCGTGTCGACATACATATCTTAATTTTCGGACAATCTGACTTCCTATTTCTGATGATTTGACTACCGTGATCATGTCTAAAAGTAATGCCATGTCGGCATCATTAAAAGTCCAGAAAAGATGAAACTTATAATATGTTGACTTCTATCTTTGTTAGGATAAGAGTTCTTGTTTTGCACTTGCACGCTGACAGAGGTTGTTGGTTGTAAAGCTATGAAAGTTCATCGCCACTTGATATTCACACAAAAGAACGGCAGGTAATACAAAAATATGATGTCTTTAATCTAATGTTGAAAGGGAGACTGATCAAATAGAATATGCTTTTGTATTGCCAAACTGCGCTAAATCCAATGTTTAGTGTAGGACTTAGATTACGCCATAAATATTAATAGGTTTGATTTCAACATAGTAACGTTCATGCAGATCTATCCTCTCAATACAAATAGTTCTGAACCAAATCCTTTTCTACGGTATTAGTTCCAATTAATACTGAAAAATAATGTATTCAAATATTAACGCTTAGCCTAAATTAAGACTCTTCTTATTAGACAACTAAGACTCCTAAAGTGTGATAAATGGGGAAAAGAAATGAGCAATGTTAACCTATTGTAAGGAAATTTCTATGCTTCCTTCCTCCTTTCTGTGAACTCCGCGACACCGCCGGGGCACTTTTTTCCCTCTTTAGGAGGTTTTTTTCCCCAGCTTGTATATACGCCTATTGCCCTAATGGGCTACTTATCTCATTCTCTAGTAATACATTCAGTACAAGTCTAGTGGAATTTGTCTAGGCATTTCTATTCAACTTTTTGAGATATAGTCAATTTTCTGCATCAAGGTATTTTAGTCACCGACCATGGCTGAAAGCAGTGATGTATTCCGTATGTTGGCTGTTGAGGTTAAGTTGGATGGTACCAACTACCCATTATGGGATTATATGATGTGGCATGTGTTGGTTGCAAAAGGATTGTGGAACATTGTGCAGGGTGTCGAAAAACGTCCTACCACACCTGCAACTGTTACAACTACAAGTATTGAAGTTGATGTAGAAGGTGTCGAAGATGGTGATATTCTGCATATTCCTGTTCATGCTGCGGTTTCTATTGCACCTAATATAGAGCAGATTTGCTGGGATGGCAGAGATGCCCAAGCACATGCATTGATAGCTTTGTCTGTCAAACGTGCCATTATTCCTCACATTTGCTCTTGCAGAATAGCTAAGGATGCTTGGGATACATATAACACATTGTACCAAGCTAGGAATGAGGCTCGTGTTGCTTACCTCCGAAAACAGTTGGAGAAGTGGGATCATGCCATGAAGACTGAGTTGGATTCTATTTACAAGAATGTTACTTGGGATTTGGTACCTTTGCCAAAGGGTAGGAAAGCTTTACCATGTAAATGGGTATATAAGATGAAATTCACATCAAATAGTGCTTCTCCAAAGTATAAAGCATGACTTGTTGCAAAGGGTTTTAAGCAACAACATGGTGTTGATTTTGAGGAAATCTTCTCTCCAGCAGTCAAGATGACTACTCTACACATGTTGCTTGGATTCGTTGCAATGGAGGACTTAGAACTAGTCTAAATGGATGTGAAAAGTGCTTTTTTGCATGGGGATCTTACAGATGAGATCTATATGGAACAACCAGAGGGTTATGTAGTTCCCAACAAGGAAAGTCTAGTTTGTAAGCTCAAGAAGAGCTTGTATGGACTTAAACAGTCCCCTAGACAATGGTACCAAAAGTTTGAATCTTTTATGAAGTCGCAAGGCTATTCTCAAAGCAATGAGGATCATTGTCTCTACACAAAGAGATGCTCAGATGGCAGCTTGACATGCTTGATACTTTATGTCGATGATATGTTGATTTCTATGAAATCCTCTTATGACTTGTCAATACTTAAAGAGAAGTTGAGTCAGACATTGATAGGAAGGATTTGGTGGATACCAAAAATATTCTTGGTATGCGCATTACTCGTGATAGTTGTAAAAGATGCATATACTTGTCTCAAAGTGAGTACATATCCAAAGTACTTCAAAAGTTCAATATGTAGGGTGAAAAGACATTAAGTACACCTTTACCTCATATGTGAAATTGAGCAAGGATGATGGCCCCAAATCAGATGAGGAAAAGGAATTCATGACCAAAATTCCCTATCAATCTATTGTTGGTAGTCATGTATGCTATGGTAGTTACGAGACCACCCATTGCATTTGCAGTGGGAGTTGTAAGCAGATATATGTTTAATCCTGGAAGAAACATTGGGAAGCAGATGATTTTGAGATATCTGAGTGGCTCTAAGGAGAAGTGTCTATGCTTAGGTAGAGGGAAAGCATCCATTATTGGTTACACAAATTTTGACTATGTTGGCTGTGTAGACAATCATAGTTCTACATTAGGGTACATTTTTCATTTTCTTGGAGGTGTTATCTCTTGGAGATCTCCTCTTCAAGATTGTACAGTTGTTCCCACCACAAAATTAGAGTATGTTGCAACAAGTGAGGCATGTAAGGAAGCATTGTGGCTTTCTCATTTTGCTTGTGATATGGGTTTACCATAGTATGTACCTCATTTGCTTAGTGATAGTCAAAGTGCCATTGATTTGGCTAAGAATCCGGTCTCTCATGCAAAGACCAAGCACATTGAGGTGAGTTATCACTTCACTAGAGATTGCTTAGCCACTGATTGCATTATTCTTGAGAAGGTTCACACTCGAGATAATGTTGCACATGCTTTGACTAAAGATCTACCACAAGATAGCTTTCGACATTGTTGTCACTTGATGGGGGTTACTTGATTCATGGTCTTACACAGTCACTTGTATATTGTGTAACATGCCCATCAAGTGGGAGGTATAGCTTGTATACTTACACTCAGGTATTCTTTATCATTCTTTATTTTTCTCCCATAGTTACTTTGGCCATATTGGCCTTTAGTGGGACATTGGTACCATTAGTGTCTATGTGAAAGGCCAAATGGCCATCGGACTTTTTTGTATATGTTCTTTAATAAAACATATAGTGGCTTCATCAGCCACAGACTGTCAGTCCGACCACATTTGTAACACCTAAGAAGGTTATGTTCGTGCCCCCTGTATACTCTGCTTTCTGCATATTTTGCAACCTCTGTGTAGAGTACCATGTGCGGTGCTTGGAGATTGGTTTCTACTTCGAGGATATCATAATGGAGCTTTGGAGAAGGAGAGTGCACTGTGGAGCTCTGGAGAAGGAGAGCGCACTATGGTGCATCACCATCAAAATACTTCATCCTTTTGTTGGTTTTTGAGGATAAGTTGGATGGTACTAATTACTGTTGATCTATTTTATCAATGATGTGTGTGAACACACTAGGACCGCGAGGGAACTTTTTTCCCTCTTTAGGAGGTTTTTTCCCCCGGCTTGTATATACAACTATAGCCCTAACGGGTTACTTATCTTTGTACGTTCTAGTGGTAATACATTCAATATTGTGTGTTGTGCTCCAAGCTTCTTCTTCTTCCTTGTGCTATTCGTGTTCTTCCGCAGATGTCTAACTCCAACAATTGGTATTAGAGCAGGTCACCACTTCATGTAGGGCTCCCCTCTCCGGTCACAATCTCATAACCGCACAAAATTTGGTGTGCACACTCAGTGCTTGTGCAGGCTATTTTGTCATTTTGTGCCAAAGATATATACCAATTTCACTTTGCCAATATAAGCATCTCAAAGTCTACTATAGGTTTAGCAAAACTCATTTGGGTAGTTCTGTTCAACTTTTTTAGATACAATCATTTTTCTGCATCAGGGTATTTTAGTCAATGGCCATGGCTAAAAGTAGTGATGTATTCTATATGTTGGTTGTAGAGGATAAGTTGGACGGTACCAATTACCCATTATGGGCTTATATGGTGCATCATGTATTGGTCGCAAAAGGACTATGGAATATTGTGGAGGGTGTTGAAAGATATCCTATCACACGTGCAAATACAAGTACTACAAATACAAGTACTACAAATACAGGTACTACAAATACAGGCAGTGAAGCTGATGCAGATGGTATCGATGATGGTAATATTTTGTAGATTCATGTTCGTGCTATGGTTATTGTTTTACCTACTATAGAGCAAATTCATTGGGATGGTAGAGATGCTCAAGCACATGCATTGATAGCATTCTCTGTCAAACGTGTCATTATTCCTCACATTCACTCTTCCAGAACAACTACGGATGCTTGGGATACACTTACCACATTGTACTAAGCTAGGAATGAGGCTCATGTTGCTTACCTCCAGAAATAGTTGGAGAGTGAGCACATGAATAAAGGTGATTCCATGGACAATTTCATGATAAAGATCAAGGATTTGAAGGAGCAATTAATTTTTGCTGATGAAGTCCTTCGTGATAGTCTACTTGTGTAGACTGTTCTAAATGGTCTTCCTGACTCGTATCAGAGTTTTGCTTCCAATCTTCATTTGATGATGAAAGGCAATCCAAATGTCTTAACATTTGAAGAGTTAGTTTTTGTTCTATTGCAGGAAGATGAATCTAGGTAGAAGAAGTCTATTATGCATGTTGCAGATCAAGTTTTCCTAGCTAGTCAGAAGGGCAAAGGTAAATGGAACTCTTCTACTAGTAAGCAAAAATATGCTAATTCTACTCAATCAAAGAAGGATGATAGAGACATCTCAAAAATAGAAAAGCAAAATACGTTTTGAAAATAGTGTAAAGGAAATGATCATATCATTAAGAGATGTCCAAAATTGGCTACTAAAGAGACAAAGAAAAAAGAGGTTGGAATGGTTGTTGCAAAAGCTCCTACATAGAAAATAGAGTGTTCTAATCTTGTGCAGGATGAAGAATGGGTGTTTACTAATGTTTGCCATTTGAACCCATCTTATCATGAGTAGTGCATGTCTGTAGTAGACTCAGATATTTGGTACTTTGTTAGTGGGGTGACCAAACATATTACCTCGCAACGTAGTTTCTTCTCTTCACTCGAGCCTGCCCCTAAATGGAATACTATTACATGCACCAACAATTCCTCTTATCATGTTATGGGAATTGGTAAGATCATTCTGACTACTACTGATGGTAGTTCTTTTACATTGTCAGATGCTTTATTTGTGCCAGGGATCAAGAAGAATCTGTTATTATTTTCAACTTTAGCCAAGCTTGGCTTAGTTGTGAAATTTATTGATGCAGATGTACAGTTCATGATCTGTCAAATGGCGACATGATTATTGCTTCTGACATTTATCTCGTGGGTTGTATAAGATCATATATTATGTCAAATCTGTGAATGATTCATCATGTGTAGTACATGATTCTCACGCTATGTGAGATGCAAAGCTTTGGCATGCACACTTTGGTCATCTAAATTTCACTAGTTTGCTACACCTGCAAAAATCTAAAATGATGTCCTCTTTGCCCAAAATTGAGGCACCTAGTAAACATGTTTGTGAAGACTATATTTTGGGCAAAATGCAACATTCATCCTTCCCAAAAGATGGTTCAGTTCAAGGTACTCAAAAATTACAGCTTGTACATAGTGATGTATGTGGTCCTATGTAGAAACCCTCTTTTGGGAGTTGTCTTCATGACTTTCATTGATGATTTTTCCAGGCATGCATGGGTATATCCATTGAAAGAAAATTCCAAAGTGTTTATGTGCTTTAAATAGTTTTTAGTTTTGGCTAAAAATTTGTCAACATGTAAAATGGGCATCCTCCCTTTTGATCGAGGGGGGGAATATGTGTCTTCTGACTTTGATGCATTTCTGGCTAAATGTGGGATAAAACATCAGTGTACAGTATCGTATACACCTCAACAGAATGGATTTGTTGAATGGAAGAATAGGTCACTCATGGAGACGGCGACGTGTATGGTCAAGAGTTAGGCTTTACCATTAGTTTCTAGCTTGAGGCTATTATGTGTGCCCACTTAACTGGTATCCCACTAAAGCACTACAGCCTATCACTCCATATGAGGCTTGGCATGGTCGCAAGCCATCTCTTGCTCATGTGGATCTTTTTGGTTGTCTCGCATATGCATTAGTGCTTGAACAACATCGTAGGAAATTGGATGATAAAGTAGTAAAATGTATTTTTGTTGGGTATAGTTCTGAAAGTAAAGGATATCGCCTCTATCATCTGCAGACTAAATGCATTCTGGTTAGTCGTGATGTTGTTTTTATGGAAGATGTTATTCAGCCCTTACTTTAATGTACTAAGGAGACATCTGTTAGCTCCAAAGACATGTATGATATTTTGCTACCTCTTTTTATGGGTGGATAATCAAGTGTTGGTCCTAACAAGGTGACTTCTCAACCTTTACAGGTTTCATGTGATGATGCAGATCATTCCATTTCTGATGTATATTTGCATGATGCACTTGTTGATGAGAGATCTAATATTGAGGAGGCAAAAACTATGCCAAAATGGCTAGTGCTGAATTTGCGTGAAAACAAATTAGATGGTGCACCTTTGTAATATCATACTCGTTCAGGCTCTCATAGTGCCTCTTTTGCATCAGATTGTTATGCTATGGTTGTGTTTAGTCTCTGTGATGAGAAGTGTATGTTTTTCAGCCCCATGGCTTTGTACAAAAAGGGCATGAAAACCAAGTGTGAAGGTTAAAGAAGGCATTATATGTTTAGAGCAAGCATCACGTGCTTGGTATGAAAAGATACATGCCTATTTGATTGCACATGGATTTGTCAACAGTCAAACTAAAAGCACCTTATATGTTAAGCGTGCTAATGATGTGCTTCTTATCATTGTTGTCTATGTTGATGACATGCTACTCATTGGTCCTATTGAGAAGCATATTGCTGATTTTAAGGCTGATTTGCATGCCTCATTTGAGACGTTAGATTTAGGGCACTTGCATCATTGTTTGGGCATTCAATTCATGCAAGTTGATGGTGGAATATCCTTGTGTCAAACGAAATGTATTGACACATTATAACACTATTTTGGCCTTGAGGACTCCAAACCTATTGCAACTCTTATTGAGACAAGTTTACATTGAGTTTTCATGATGCTGGAGATGCATTTTATGTTGTTCTCTATCAGCAAGATGTGGGATGCTTGATTTATTTATGCATTACTTGGCCAGATATTTAGTTTGCTATCTCTCAGATGAGCAGATTTATGCTGCCTAGGTGTCAAGCATTGGCAGGTGGTTAAGCGCATCTTTTGCTACTTGAGTGTTACCCATCTACTTGGATTGTTTTATCCCAAGGTGGGATCACTACCACCAGATTTGCATGCTTTTTCTGACATTGATTGGGCTGGTTGCTATGACACTCCACTAGTGGCTTTTCTTTCATGATTGTTAGCTCATGTATATCTTGGTTGAGCAAGAAACAACCTACTATCACCACTTTTAGTTGTGAGGTTGAGTTTAGGGTAGCTTTCACAGTGATTGTTGAGTGTGTGTGGCTCAAACACCTTATGGTTGATTTGGATGTTGATCAACCTTCTGCCACCACAATCTTCACTGACAGTTAGAGCACATTGGAAGTTGCGAGGAACCCTATATTTCATGCTTGCACTAAGCACATTGAGGTGCATTATCATTATGTCAGGGAGAGGTTCTCTGCTGGAGAGATCAGCTTGGCATATGTGCCCGTGCAGGAGAACATTGCAGACCTTTTCACGAAGGCTCTGCCTAGGGAGAAGTTTGAAGCTTTTCACAAAGCTTTGGTCTTACTTCCTTTTGTGGATTGATTCCACATAGCTTGGCACTTCCTTATACATGAGTGCCAGCTCCTTGCTCACTACATCACTCCCAAGGGGGATTTGTTGATATATTTTGGTAGTGATATGTGTGAACACATTAGGACCACTAGGGCACTTTTTTCCCTCTTTAGGAGGTTTTCTCTCCCGAGTTGTATATATGTCTATAGAACTAATGAGTTACTTATCTTTGTACATTCTAGTGGTAATACATTCAGTATTGTGTGTTGTGCTCCAAGCTTCTTCTTCTTTGTGCTTTTTGCGTGCTTCTGCAGATGTCTAACTCCAAAAACTACCCATTGTGGGCATACATGACGCATGTATTTGTAGCAAAAGGGTTATGGAATATTATGTGGGGTGTTAAAATTTGTCCTACTACACTTGCAAGTATAGTGATTGATGATAATGTAGATGATGTTGGATGATGATCTTCAATTTCCTAGTTTTGCTACAACTCCTACTACACCTACTCTGGAGCAACATCATTGGGATGGTAGAGATGTATAGGCACATGCATTGATGGATTTGTCTGTCAAATGTGCCATTATCCAATTTAAATTCACTCCTCTAAGATAGAAAAAGATGCTTGGTATTATACGAGGCAAAAAATGAGGCTCATGTTTCTTAACTATGGAAAATAGCTTGAGAATGAGCATACAAATAAAATTCAATGGACTTTTTTTTATAAATATCACATATTTGAAGGAGCGATTGAGTTTTACTCACTTATGTAGACCATTCTCAATAGTCTTCTAGATCCAGATTAGAGTTTTTCTTGTATTCTTTGGTTGATGATGAAACAAAATCCAAATGCCTTAACATTTGAGGAGCTAGTCTCTTTTTTTTTTGTAGGAAGATCAATCCACATAGAACATATCAATTATGTATGTTGTAGATCAAACTTTCTTATCTAGTTAGAAGGTCAAAGGTGAATGGAGCTCATCTACTAGTAAGAAGAAATATGCTAATGTTGCACATTCAGAGAATGAAGAAAAAGTTGAAAAGAAAAAGAAAAGAAAAAATATTTTTGCACGTTTCTTAAGGCTCCAACAAGCTTTTGAGCTACAAACAAAGGTAACAACATTGAGCAAAACTCCTTCAAGCTCTATTTTAGCAAAACATTCTAGTGCTCCTCTTCCACGCAACACACATTTTCCTCTTCAAGTACCTACAATCAAGCATCCATTCCACACAACGAGGACATGTTAGTGCAAAAGAATCCACAATCATGTTAGTTAGGAGTGGAGGCCTTGCTTATATGGATTTTGGGAGAATTCCCTTGCATGTGGGATATATGTGCTTGCATGTGATTGAAAGTAGAGCTGGACGAAAGGGTGGAGCATGGAACTCTCAACACCCCCCTCCATGTGATGACCCTTTTGTTTTTAATATGGGGGACTAGTGACATATGGGATCACTTAGACCATTGGTTTTTTTTTCCTTAAGGATCTAAGGACATATAGGATCCTTAGACATATCTTGGACATATGGCATCCAAGTGTAGGGCATATGTCATCCCTTGGTTTTTAGTTCCATGGACATATGGGATCCATGGTGGTTTTTGGGATCTAGGGACATATGGGTTCCCTAGACATACAATATGATAATGCCACTCCAAGTATTGTGCATGATGTAAGTCCTTATGCATCTCTAATGCACGTCTCACTGGATTGTCAGGATGAAAGGCATGCATATCATCTTGTTCTCTCTCTCTAGATCTGTGGTGAACGAGATGGAAAGTAGAGTATCTGGACAATTCATGCTACATTCATGTTCTCTTCACTCGATGGATGCACCGAAGTTCCAAGTATAGAACTCTCGATGCCTCTATAGCTTCAATATGAACATTCCTGCTCGCGTTCTCTCTGCAGCGCCTTCTACTTTCTCTCAAGAAGAGGAAAATACAATTACATATGCAATGAGCTAGTAGCTTTCTTTGGAGATGATTTCGTTGTTCAGTTTTGGATTTGTCTAATGTAGAAGTTGTAGCATCTAGTTGATTGTGTAAACTTGAATTTCTCTTCCCTGATATGGTGCAACTTGTTGTTATGGCTTTCTCTCAAGTGCACATGCAAGGCATTGTATCCCTCTATCTATCTCTCTCTCCCTCTTCATATCCTGGTGTAGCTTCATTTTTGACTCCTTTCATGCTGAAAATATCTTATTCTCCTCCTCTAGATACAAAAATCTACTCGGTAGGGCCATGATGGGACTACAATCTGCACACTCGACCTCCAAATCGATGATCCTATTATCTTTTTTCTTGTCCATTATGCACATAATCATGGAGATTCTTGCACCTCGAAACATCAAGTGTGCCAAGCAAGTCGACCACTTATACAAACATTGGTTCCAATATGCAAACATTGATGGTGATGGAAGAATTAGATGTCCTGATGTCGTGGCATCTTTTGCTCATTTCAAACTCTCCAAGGATGAACTGAAGTAGGTTTGGGCTTTAGCTAATTCCAAAAGGCAAGGCTACCTTGGCTATAATGAGTTTTTAACAGCTATGTAGGTGATATCTCTCATACAAACTGGGAATTCACCATCAACAGACATGTTGAGAATAGAAGAGTTTGAGAACATTAGCCCACCCATCATGGAAGGGATCGAAGACATGCTTCAAGCAAAGAAGAGTTCCTCAAAGATCCGATCCGAATCTGAACATATTTAGGAACTCCCAACTCTTATGTCAAGATTGTTCTCTCATAAACATAAGAAAGTAGTTGAGCTTTCACATGTTACTTCCATCCATCGTGCTCCACTTCTACATATCAAAGATAGATTCAAGCTAACAAGGAGCAGCGGTGATCACCTTTTTCTGCTTCAATGAAAATGCCCTTTTCTCCTTATTGCCACATAGAAATTTGTGATGGCTTCAACAACTTCTGATTTAGAAAGCTGAGGATGAAACTTGAAGCTTGTCGATCCTCCCTCATCGCTTCAAGTTTAGATGAAAGTGATGGAAACTATTGGTGGGAAGTGTTAACAAACACTCTTAATGACCATGATGTGAGTGCTTATAAGCACTTGTTATGGATCAAGATAATGCTTAGAGACAAAATTGAAATCTCAAAGATGCATGAGTAACAAAAAAATGATGCAATTGAAAACAAAGATGATGATAATATAAATCATGCTACAAGATGGAAGGATGGGAGGGAAAAGAGGAATAGGATTAGTGCTTAAAAGCACTCTTATTGAAGAAATATGGGAGGGAGGAAGGAATTAAGAAAGAAACATATGCTAATGATGAAGATAATGAGAACAAAAACTCAAAAGCAAATGTTAACAAAAAGTTACCTATGCTCTGATACCATGTTGAAATAAAGAAAACAAATCCTACTTGTTGGAGTTAGACGTCTGCGGAAGCACGCGAACAACACACGGAAGAAGAAGAAGCTTGGAGCACAACACACAATACTCAATGTATTACTAGAGAATGTACAAAGATAAGTAGCCCATTAGGGCAACAGGCGTATATACAAGCCGGGGAAAAAAACCTCTTAAAGAGGGAAAAAGTGCCCCGGCAATCCTAGTGTGTTCACACACATCACTACCTAAATATATGAACAAATCCCCCCTGGGAGTGATGTGGTGAACAAGTAGCTAGCACTCATGTATAAGGAAGTGCATGACTATGTGGAAATCACTCCACAAAAGGAAGTAAGCCCAAAGCTTTGCGAAAAGCTTCAAAGTTCTCCCAAGGCATAGCCTTCGTGAAAAGGTCTGTTATGTTCTCCTGCATGGGCACATATGCCAAACTGATCTCCCCAGCACAGAACCTCTCCCTAACAGAATAATAATGCACCTCAATGTGCTTAGTGCGAGCATGGAACACAGGGTTCCTCGCAACTTCCAATGCACTCTGACTGTCAGTGAAGATGGTGGTGGCAGAAGACTGACCAACACCCAAATCAGCCATAAGGCGTCTGAGCCACACACGCTCAATAGTCACTGTGAAAGTTGCCCTATACTCAGCCTCACAATTGGAAGTGGCCATAGTAGGCTGCTTCTTGCTCAACCAAGATATACATGAGCTACCAAGCATGAAGCAAAAGCCACTAGTGGACACACGAGTGTCATAGAAACTAGCCGAATCAGAGTAAAAAAGGCATGCAAATCTGGCGGTAGTGATCCCTCCTTGGGATAAAACAAACCAAGTAGTCGGGTGCCACTCAAGTAGCAAAAGATGCGCTTAACCGCATGACTATGCTTGACTCCTGGGCAATGCATAAACCTGCTCATCTGTGAGACAACAAACTGAATATTTGGCCAAGTAATGCATAAGTAAATCAAGCATCGAACAACCTGCTGATAGAGAACAACATCAAATGCATCTCCACCATCACAAAGACTCAGTCGTAAACCTATTTCCATAGGAGTGGCAATAGGTTTACAATCTTCAAGGCTAAAACGCTGCAATAATGTGTCAATATATTTCATTTGACACAAAGTCATTCCACCATCAATGTGCATAAACTAAATGCCCAAATAGTGATGCGAATGCCCCAAATCAGACATCTCGAATGAGGCATGTAAATCAGCCTTAAAATCAGCAATATGCCTCTCATGAGGACCAGTGAGCAGCATATCATCAATATAAACCACAATGATCAGAAGTACATCATTAGCACGCTTAACATATAAGGTGCTTTCAGTTGGATTGTTCTCAAAATTGTGTGCAATCAGATAGGCATGTATCTTCTCATACCAAGCACGTGGTGCTTGCTTTAAACCATATAATGCCTTCTTTGACCTGCACACTTGGTTTTCATGCCTTTTTGCACAAAGCCATGGGGCTGAAAAACATACACTTCTTCATGCAAATTACCATTCAGAAATGCTGTTTTGATATCCAACTGATGTACATTCCAAGCATGATGAGCTTCAAGTGCACAGATGCTACGAACAATAGTCATACGACAAGTAGGAGCAAAAGTTTCATCAAAATCAATGTCTTTTTCTTGTACATAACCCTTTGCAAAAAGCCTAGCCTTATACACGTCAACTATACCATCAGGCTTACAGTTTAGCTTGTATACCCACTTAGTACCAATAGCCTTCTTGCCAGGAGGCAAGTCACATAAAGACCAAGTACGATTCTTCATTATAGCATCATATTCAGATTGCATAGCAGCCATCCAATTTTTTGAATTTTGTGCTTCATCAAATGAAACAAGTTCATTCTCATCACAGAGATTAGATGCAACCATAGCATACCAATATGATGCAAAAGAGGCACTATGAGAGCCTGAACGAGTATGATATGATAGAGGTGCATCTAATTTGCTATCACGCAAATTCTACAACCATTTTGGCATAGTTTTTGCCTCCTCAATATCAGTTCTCTCATCAACAAGTGCATCATGTAAATCTGCATGAGAAATGGGATGATCTGCATCATCACATGAAACCTGCAAAGGTTGAGAAGTTGCCTCATTCGGACCAGCACTAGACTCTCCATTTGTAAAAAGAGGCAGCAAAGTATCATACATGTCTTTGGAGCTAACGGATGTCTCCTTGGTACATGAAAGCAATGGCTGAATAGGATCTTCCACAAAAACAACATCATGGCTAACCAGAATGCATTTAGTCTGTTGTTCAGGCACTAATGCATATCCCAAACAACCAAAAACACGTAGATGAGCAACAGATGGCTTGCGATCATGCCAAGCCTCATATGGAGTGATAGACTATAGCGCTTTAGTTGGACACCTATTAAGTACATATATTTCACACATGACAAATGCCTCAAGCCAGAAACTATGTGGTAAAGCCTGACTCTTGACCATACACCTTGCCATCTCCATGAGTGACCTGTTCTTTCATTCAGCAACTCCATTCTATTGAGGTGTATACGGCACTATAAATTGGTGTTTTATCCCACGTTCAGCCAGAAAAGGATTAAAATCAGAAGACATATATTCCCCCCCTCGATCAGAACGAAGGATGCCTATTTTGCATGCTGACAGATATTCTACCAAAACCAAAAACTCTTCGAAGCACATGAACACCTCGGACTTTGTCATCAATGGATATACCCATGCATGCCTAAAAAAATCATTGATGAAACTCACAAAGTAAAGATAATTTCCAAAAGAAGGTGTCTCCATAGGACCACAGACATTACTATGTACAAGCTATAGCCCGAACTAAACCATCTTTTGGAAAAGGAAGAACGCTGCATTTTTCCCAAAATACAGCCTTCACAAACATGTTTTCCAGGTGCCTCAAATTTGGGCAAAGAGGACACCATTTCAGATTTTTGTAGGCATAGCAAACCAGCAAAATTCAGATGACCAAAGCATGCACGCCAAAGCTTTGCATTTGACATAGCCTGAGAATCATGTATTGCACATGCCGAATCATTTACAGATCTTTCATAGTCTATGAGCTTATACAGCCCACGACATAAAATGCCAGAAGCAATAATCACATCGGCATTTGACAGATCATGAACTGTACATCTATCATCAACAAATTTCACAACCAAGCCAATCTTGGCTAATGCAAAAACTGATAACAAATTTTTGTTGATCCCTGGCACAAACAAAACATCTGACAAAGTGAAAGAACTACCATCAGCAGTAGTCAAAATGATCTTACCAACTCCCATAACAAGATAAGAGGAGTTGTTGGCGCATGTAAGAGTATTCCCAGTAGGGGTAGGCTCGAGTGAGGAGAAGAAACTGCACTACGAGGTAATATGTTTGGTCGCCCCACTGTCAAAGTACCAAACATCTGACTCTATTGCAGACATGCACTACTCATGAAAAGATGGGTCAAAAGTACAAACAATAGTAAATAGTCATTCTTCTTCTTGCACAACTTTAGCAGACTCTGATTTTGGTGTAGAGGCCTCTGCAAAAACCATTCCACCCTCTTTCTTCTTTGTCTCTTTAGTAGCCAGTTTTGGACAGTTCTTTATGATATGATCATTTCCTTTGCAGTACTTACAAAACAATTTCTGCTTTTCTGATTTCTTTTCATCTTTGTCTTCCCTCTTCGATTGTGCAGAATTAGTAGATTTTTGCTTACTAGTTGAAGCGCTCCATTTTCCTTTGCCCTTCTAACTAGCCACGAAAGCTTGATCTACAACGTGTTCTATCTGGATTGATCTTGCTGCAACAGAGCATAGACTAACTCTTCAAATGACAAGGCATTTGGATTGCCTTTCATCATCAACCGAAGAGTAGAAGCAAAACTGTGATATGAATTAGGAAGACCATTCAGAACGGTCTGCACAAGTGAGCTATCTGATATAACCCCATCAACAAAAATCAATTGTTCCTTCAAGTCTTTGATCTTCGTTAGGAAACTGTCCATAGAATCACCTTCATTCATGTGCTCACTCTACAACTGTTTTCGGAGGTAAGCAACACGAGCCTCATTCCTAGCTTGGTACAATGTGGTAAGTGTATCCCAAGCATCCTTAGCTGTTCTGCAAGAGCGAATGTGAGGAATAATGGCACGTTTGACAGATAAATGCATGTGCCTAGGCATCTCTGCCATCCCAACGAATTTTCTCTACAGTAGGTGCAACAGAAACCGCAACACAAACAAGAATATGGAGAATGGCAATGGGCTAGAGTGAATGAGCTTTTTGGGAGTGAAGGGAAGCTTTGCTTATATGGAATTTGGGAGAATTCCCTTGCATGTGGGATATATGTGCTTGCATGTGATTGAAAGTAGAGTTGGACAAAAGGGTGGAGCATGGAACTCTCAACAAGAAGAACTTATATAATGCATAAAGATTGAATCTTCTTGCACCTTGTGGATAGGATTCCACTATAGGGGTGGTACATCTCTAAATTTATAATTCCTATTGACCTTGTTTGGGACCCCTAAGTGGTGTAAGTACAAGGATTTGGTTCCCTAATCTTATACTATTTAAAGTTGTTGTAGAAAGGGTCTTCCTAGGATCATCTGATAGACATTATTTTTGCCACGTCACATATAGCAAAGGTGTGTTCAAACTCTATGCCACAAGTGATTAGAGTTATCCATTCTAGCAATCCTTGAGGTCTTTCAATATGGCCGTCAACCATCTGAAGCTTCATTCTAGTTGGTCTTAATGCGGTTCGCCCCATTGCTTCCACAAGGAGGTGGTCGCAATCACAACACAAGCACCTGAACCTAAGATAGCTTTGGTTGTGTAACCTTGGGAGGTGATTGGAAGATAAGTATTACCTTCTTCACCTTCACTCATGTCTCCTATTTTGTCTAGAGGTATCTCTAGGACTTTTTGGTTATAGCCTTCTTTTGAAATATTGAAACCAAGTTCTAGAACCTGATTGGCCACATGTTTCCATAACTCAAGCTTTACTTTGAGCACCTCTTCTAAGATGAGATGACATTGCACCATAGTGTTCTTCATGACTTCAGTGTTTCTTGGAACCATTGAGTCTTCATTTTCTTATCAATATTGTGGGAGATTTGATATGAATAGATTCAGATCCCCATGGATCTATGAGTCATGGCAACTCTTGTAAATAATTAGATTCAAAATCTTATATTTCATCTTTCTTGTTGCTCTACTTGGTCTCCGTAAATAGATGGAATGTCTTGGGGAAATTGATCATGAAGATCATCAATTTCAATAATAGAGGGGGATTAAGCTTCTCCTTGGTCCATTTTTCTTCTTGTATTTCCTACAACTCTTGAGGGTACTGTTCAATTGAAAGAGGTGTTCCACCATCCATGGAATCAGGAACATAACTGTTAGCTCAGAAAATGGTTGGTTTTTATGCACTAATGCGGTTCTATTTGGCCAGGAAAATAGGTTTGATTTCAGGTACTTGAAGAGTGGAAGTGACGATTGATGAGAAGTATTTGGAGGTAACACGACAACTTGTTGGTCGACGAGATGGGCTACCTCATGGGCAATAATGTCAAGAAAAATAGCTTTCTCCTCTTCGTGGGTGACTCTTGGTTGATATGTTCAAAGCAGAATGGTTGGGACAAAAACAATTTTTTTTCTCTTTGTTTTTTGAGTATGCAGGACAACAAAAGGGGCTAATTTCACAAATGCCATCTTGGACCGTGTTGTATTTGATGGGTCAAACTTGCAAGGTGTTAATTTCAAGAATGCAGTTCTATCAGGATCAACATTCGATAATGCAATGCTAGAGGATTCAAACTTCGAAGATGCTCCTATAGGTTATGTTGACCTTCAGAAGTTATGTAAGAATACTACTCTATCTTGACATGACCGAGGTTACTATGTCCAAGGCTTAGGCAGTAGGTGCAAGCTTCAAAGGGGCTTCTTTTTTCGGATTTGAAAAAAAAACGAGTGCTGGGGAATGATTGGCTTATCAAAAAAAAGTGGAAGAGGGGCGTTGATGGAGGGATAAGGGGGGGGGCTGGCATTTTTGAGCTCTCTCTCTCTCTGTTCTTTTTCGTGTGCAGGAACGAAGGGGGAGCAGGTATCAAGGGAGGGGGTTTTTAAGTATCATGCTGCTCTGCACTCAACTGATAGCCTGACACGGATAGAAGATGGCCTAGAGGGAAAGAACTTAAAGGATGTCGAATGGAGACTTCTGTTTTTGGGCTTGACTGAAAGCAGTGCTGCTGGGCCATGAAATCCAGGAGGGCGCTAAAGAGAACGAAGGAAGGAGGGGCTCCTGGCTCTCGCTCTCAAAAGGAAAAAGAGAAGGAAGGCTTGGCACTCTAAGAAAGTTCTTCGAGTGGTTCGTTTCTAACGGAGGCCGATGAAGATCATCACATACAACGTAAATGAATCGAGGCTCATATCATACCTTACAGAACCCTCGGTGCATTCCTGGAAGCACGAAGTTTATCGAAGTCTATCAGAGAAATTGCGCATGAGGAGGAAGGTAGGCTTCCTAAGTTGTGAGGCACGCTAATATTTTTCATTAATAGAGCTCTTGCTGGAACGGCACTAAGGGGTGTAGCTATAGCCTCCTGCAACACCATCACATGTTCATGTCTGCCATCTGGTTAAGAATTGACTGCGTCTGCATTTCTGTAGATACTAGGTGTGTACACTGGATGAGCATGTTGAGGCATGCCTGCCACTCGGTGGTTTTGTGTATGACATTATTGCAGAAAAAGTTTTGAATGTACGATTAATAATTTGGACCCTTACATGAAAATTCTGCATCAATCATGCCGATTAAAAGGTGGGCATGTTTCTGGAAAACTACGCGTAATGACAATGTGAATTGTAAATTGAAGAGTTAAGCTATGAAAGCTTATATGCTAAGCTTACATAAACAAGCAGTTTTGAAATAGTAGTGAAGCGGAGGATTATATTTTGTATGAGTTCTTTCATCATCAGAAAGTACTAGAGTGGTTGATCAAGACATTGTGCAGGGTTTGGCAGATTTCTATGTTCATGCAAATAGTATATGTGATCCAAAGTTGAGAACGAGAGTCAATGATATGAAGCGCATAAAGTTCGACTTTTATTTGTTAAGGATGAAGTGCAGGACACGTCCGTAGAAGCGATGGAAAAATTTGTTTCGAAAAATAACGATGAATGTAATCCTCTTTGAGCTTTCTCACTCTCTGACCTTCATGTAGAGCGTAAACTCTCGGGACTTAGCACATGTTAGTTGATGTAAGATAAACCTGCACTACTCGATTTATTTTATTTCGTGTAGCTATGATCAGATTTGCAACTTACAAGAGTAGAAGTTTGAAGTTAAATCTGATGGACTAATTTTAAAAGAGAGTGGAACATATTACAAGAACGACCAAGGACAACGGTCTGGCAGTAAGGAGTGTGTAACTTCTTGCATCTAAGGAAGGACATCAAAGTGCAGAATTCTGCCTTAAACATTCATAACTGAAGCATTGAAGGAGAAATTTGCATCTAGACGTGCATGAACAGGTAGAGAAACTCTTGAAGGGAGGCCTTTTACTCATAGATTCTGGCTAGTTTATGGGCTCAATGCACTTTCTTATCTTCGAAGATCTGCAGTCATGCCCGGAGAGAGTGTTGTTTCCAAGGAATGGAAGATCATGAAGTGGATGATCATGTCAATTTTGTAATGGACATTAATGTTTTCTGTGCAGTCTGAATCGATATATTAAAGAAGAATAGATTGATGAAGATGGCTGAAGTGTTGAGCTCATTTGAGAAGCGCTAGTGTAAGTACGTGCGTTATGTTGTAGGATTCAAGTGTATATATCCAGCATCGTAAATTCATAAGATCATGAATATGGCATGGCATGCCATGCTAAGCGCTGAAAATATACACACGTTGTCGGGAAGATTTACATCTTCCAGTTGATGACCAGAGAAAATTAAAACAAATTAATTGGTGAATTCTAAACCTCTTTTTCACTGTTGAACAATTGTTCTGGATTGAATTAACTACTTTTGAAGTGTTTGCAGGTACAATAAATGATGAAGAATATGTGTTCAAATTAGGGTTTATCCTAATTACTCAATTAATGAGTATTTCATATTTATACATGCTTGATTCATGGGTATTTAACCCTAGGGTTTTCTAAGTTCATATGATTTTATGTCAATTAGGTTCATCTGAAGGGTCTCAAAAGATTCTAATGGGTTCATGTTAGGGTTTACAAGGGATCAGAAAGATTTTAATGGGTTATCAATGATTTCCAAAGGGTTTTAATAGGGTTTTGATGGGTTTTAAGTAGGTTTTCTAGGGTTTTAGAATGTTTTAAGGGTTAAAATAATTAATATTTAAGGAAATTAATCTATAACTAAACATTGGTTCAATAACAAAAATTAAAATATGGTTTAATTAATTATTTAATCATGTATGTGCATTTAATACTAAGGTTCTAATTAATTAAAATCTTAACCTAAGATTGAATAAAATGATTTATTTAAAATAAGAAATATAGGCTAATTAAATTAAAAATGGTAAATTAAATGGATAAATAACTAGTGGTCTATATGAGTACTAGGAAAAAGAATGGTTTATAGAAGATATGTAACTAAAGTGATTGAAAGAGTGGTTGGAATAAATGATGCAATTAAAGGAAGTTAAAGAGAAACTTTAAATGAATGGTGTATATGAAAAAGGTTAAAAGAATGGAGTAAGTGAGTTGTGTAAATAAAGTCAATTTAAAGTGTGGTGAAAGTAAGGAGATTAAAGTGTGGTTGTAGATTAAAAGTTAAAACCAAAAGAGTGGATTAGGAAGGACTTGTGTATGTATTTAAATGTGTGTTGAGCTCAAGTTTCTCCTAATGTTTTTTTTGCAGGTACTGTCTCCTGCTCTTTACTTTCTTCTGTTTCCCCTTCTTTCTCATTAGAGCCTCCTCGTGCTCGAGATATTGAGCCGTCATTATGATGTTGATTGTCCGGCTGGATGCATGCCCATGCCTATTCCGTGGCTTGGTCTGAGTCCCTGCAGTAGTGTATGTGTATGTGCGTGTTATGTGCACGTGTGTGTGCGTGTGATGTGCACGTGTGTGTGCGTGTTATGTGCACGTGTGTGTGCGTGTGATGTGCACGTGTGTGTGCGTGTTATGTGTACGTGTATGTGCGTGTGATGTGCACGTGTGTGTGCGTGTTATGTGTATGTGTAAGTGTGTGAATGTGATATGTGTGTGTGTGTGCGTGTATGATGTTATGTGTATGTGTAAGTGTGTGAATGTGATATGTGTGTGTGTGCGTGTATGACGTGTGTGTGTGTGAAGTGTGTGAATGTGATATGTGGTGTGTGTGCGTGTTATGTGTATGTGTAAGTGTGTGAATGTGATATGTGTGTGTGTGCATGTATGATGTTATGTGTATGTGTAAGTGTGTGAATGTGATATGTGTGTGTGTGCGTGTATGATGTTATGTGTATGTGTAAGTGTGTGAATGTGATATGTGTGTGTGTGTGTGCGTGTATGATGTGTGTGTGTGTGAAGTGTGTGAATGTGATATGTGGTGTGTGTGCGTGTTATGTGTATGTGTAAGTGTGTGAATGTGATATGTGTGTGTGTGCGTGTATGATGTGTGTGTGATGTGATGTATGTGTTATGTATATGTGTGATGTGTGATGTGTGTATGTGTGTATGTGATATATGTGTTATGTGTGAAGTGATGTGTGTATGTGAAGTGTATGTGTGTGTGTGAATGTGATATATGTGTTATGTGTGAAGTAATGTGTGTATGTGAAGTGATGTGTGTATGTGAAGTGTATGTGTTATGTGTGAAGTAATGTGTGTATGTGAAGTGATGTGTGTATGTGAAGTGTATGTGTGTGTGTGATATGTGTGTATGTGTTATGTGTATGTGCGTGTGTATGTGTATGTGTGATGTGTGTATGTCTATGTGTGATGTGTGTGTGTGTGAGTGAGTTTCCCCCCCTCTCTCCTCTGTCTGCAGCGCGCGACAGCGCGCAGCAGAGAGAGAGAGAGAGAGAGAGAGAGAGAGAGAGAGAGAGAGAGAGAGAGAGAGAGAGAGAGAGAGAGAGAGAGAGAGAGAGAGAGAGAGAGAGAGAGAGAGAGAGAGAGAAACACTCTCCCTCCCCTCCTCTATCTGAGCGCGGCAGCGCGCAGACAGAGAAGGAGAGAGAGAGAGAGGAAAGAGAAAGAGAGAGAGATCGGGAGAGAGAGAGAGAGAGGCACAGAAAGAGAGAGAGAGAGAGAGAGAGAGAGAGAGAGAGAGAGAGAGAGAGAGAGAGAGAGAGAGAGAGAGAGAGAGAGAGAAACACTCTCCCTCCCCTCCTCTGTCTGAGCGTGGCAGCGCGCAGACAGAGAAGGAGAGAGAGAGGAAAGAGAAAGAGAGAGAGATCGGGAGAGAGAGAGAGAGAGAGAGAGAGAGAGAGAGAGGCACAGAAAGAGAGAGAGAGAGAGAGATCGAGAGAGAGAGAGAGGGAAAGAGAAAGAGAGAGAGAGAGGGAAAGAGAGAGAGAGAGAGAGAGAGAGAGAGAGAGAGAGAGAGAGAGAGAGAAAGAGAGAGAATAAGAGAGAGAGAGAGAGGATGGAAGAAAAAGAGAGATAGTGAGAGTGATTGTATTTATTTATTTAATTATTGAATGATGAAAATTAGTTTCATGTCTTAATCATATTAAGTGTTTGGTTTACTTTTAGTTTAGTTTATGCATGAATGAATTAATACTCTTGATGTATGAGTATTCTAAAGTTTAGGTTATCATGAGAAGTGTATTTAGTATAATTGCACATGTATACATTACCTAACTAATTGTATTCGAGTCTATATAAATAAGGTAGATGCATGTGTGTATATGAACAAGTGTTAGCATGCATATTTATATAATGACAAATGTGTGTTAGTATATGTAAATGCATAAGAATGTATGGGTATAGAAATATTCACATACATAAATGTTTTATGTGTATGGTAAGTGCATTAGCATGCATGTGTATGCATAAAAAAGAGTGCATTTCCATGCGAGTTGCATATGCAATGAACGTAAGAAATAGAATACATGATATATACATGATGTAGATATATAGATGTGTGTTAACATGCATATGAGGATGCACGTTAGCATGGTTATGAGTATGTGTAATTATGCTTATGCCAATAAGAGTATTTATTAGAGTAATGCATGATGGTCTGAATGCATGAGTATGTGAGTATATGTGCATGTCTATGAGTGTATACATATGCATGATTGATGTGTACATGTAAGAGTATGCATGTGTGTGCTAGTGACATGCATAGCTATCTGATTGTGTTTTATAAGATATACTGATGTTCCTAATGTTTTTTTTGCAGAAATATTGAAGATTACAATCAGTTAAAGTGAAGTACAAGCAGTTGAAGTGAATCGGCAGATTGAAGATCCATTTAAACCTTGTATCTCCATTTAGTCATTTACCCGATTGCTTAGACATTTATCCAATTATCTAGACTTTTCATTTGTATTAGCTTATTAATTCATTTATTCAAACCAGTTTAGCATCATATTGTTTCTATTAGTTCTTTCATGTCTTCCGATTTATACCATGAATCTGAACACAGTAGTAATGACATCATTGAACATACAACCGAATCCATAGAGTTAGTGTCAGAAGAACTTATTAAGAACAATATTACTTCGGAATCATTAGTGTCTTTATCTTATGATCAATGTTTAACTACATCCCTAGCATTTTCTTCCATTGCATCTCCTGAATCACAAAGTAGTGAAGATTTATTTCCACCAACTTTAGTTAAACAAACTCATCCAAAACCATTAGAAGCTACAGTAGAAGAGATAGTTAAAGATCAGATAACCGAAGAGTCATTTTTTTTAACACCCAAACAGGCAGCTATTGCCAGATATAAAGCAGCTTGTCCCTATGGTCCTTAGTCTGAGTCCGCTACAGACACCCTGCGTGTGCCGAACGATTTAGGCGGATGACTTGATCCACCATCCGAACATCCCTCACGACCCGACAAGTCATCCCGGGTCGTGAGGGATGCTCGGATGGTGGATCAAGTCATCCGCCTAAATCGTTCGGCACACGCAGGGTGTCTGTAGTGGACTCAGACTAAGGACCATAGGGACAAGCTGCTTTATATCTGGCAATAGCTGCTTGTTTGGGTGTTAAAAAAAATGACTCTTCGGTTATCTGATCTTTAACTATCTCTTCTACTGTAGCTTCTAATGGTTTTGGATGAGTTTGTTTAACTAAAGTTGGTGGAAATAAATCTTCACTACTTTGTGATTCAGGAGATGCAATGGAAGAAAATGCTAGGAATGTAGTTAAACATTGATCATAAGATAAAGACACTAATGATTCCGAAGTAATATTGTTCTTAATAAGTTCTTCTGACACTAACTCTATGGATTCGGTTGTATGTTCAATGATGTCATTACTACTGTGTTCAGATTCATGGTATAAATGGGAAGACATGAAAGAACTAATAGAAACAATATGATGCTAAACTGGTTTGAATAAATGAATTAATAAGCTAATACAAATGAAAAGTCTAGATAATTGGATAAATGTCTAAGCAATCGGGTAAATGACTAAATGGAGATACAAGGTTTAAATGGATCTTCAATCTGCCGGTTCACTTCAACTGCTTGTACTTCACTTTAACTGATTGTAATCTTCAATGTTTCTGCAAAAAAAACATTAGCCATATTAGTAATATGACAAGAAAGTAATAAGAAACATAAAACTCATACTTTACATATATTAAAACCAAACACATGCTCATGCACGCAAACATATATTCATGCACATGCTAACATTTAACTTAGCATCTTAACATGTTCTCAAGCACTTAATCCTATCCAAATGAACACAATAATGCACACTTTAACCTATGCTCATTCATTTATTACAGACATATATACATTCCCATGCATATGCACATACATTCTTTTACATGCATCTATATATGTACTTATAGAATAACATACACATAAACATATACATTTATATGCTCATATATAACCACATGCACAAATATGCTTACACATTAATCATTCAATCTCATACACATACTAATGTATGCCAATACCCCCTACCATAAATTCTTATATGTAGATACCCTCATTAACTTAAACACTAACATGTTGACTTAAAACATACACACACATCTAACATGCATTCATACTCATGCCAATGCATTCTAACACACATTCTCATACTCTTACATGTTAATCATGCATATCTTTCCATGCATGTGCACATACATATGCATTTATGCTTATGTCAATAATTAAAATTTCATACTAATACATAGAACACTTAATAACTCATGTATGCATACAGAGAACCACATGCATCGACCTTAAATGTATACTCTAATACACTTAGTTAGTATTTCTATACATTAATGCACATTTGCACTTAAATATCTTAATAAACTTACTTATCTCTAATGAAAATAATGTAATAATATAACTAAATAGATGTAATTATTTAAACAATGCAATATTAAATACTTAATTTAAATTAATTAACTCTGATTGACTAATTATCCAATTGACTCTTTCTCTCTCTCCCTTCTCTCTCTATCTCTCTCTCTCTCTCTCTCTCTCTCTCTCTCTCTCTCTTTCTCTACCGTTTCTCTCTCTCTCTCTCTATCTGCTGTTTCTCTCTCTCTCTCTCTCTCTCTCTCTCTCTCTCTCTCTCTCTCTCTCTCTCTCTCTCTCTCTCTCTCTCTCTCTCTCTCTCTCTCTCTCTCTCTCTCTCTCTCTCTCTCTCTCTCTCTCTCTCTCTCTCTCTCTCTCTTTGCGCGCTGCCGCATGCAGTGCCAGAGAGGGAGATCTCTCTCTCTCTCTTTCCCTCTCTCTCTCTCTCTCTCTCTCTCTCTCTCTCTCTCTCTCTCTGTGCGCTACCGGGTGCAGCGCCAGAGAGGGAGATCTCTCTCTCTCTCTCTCTCTTTCCCTCTCTCTCTCTCTCTCTCTCTCTCTCTCTCTCTCTCTCTCTGCTGCGCGCTGTCATGCGCTGCAGACAGAGGAGAGAGGGGAGAGGAAACTCACTCACACACACACACATCACACATAGACATACACACATCACACATACACATACACACGCACATACACATAACACATACACACATATCACACACACACATACACTTCACATACACACATCACTTCACATACACACATCACTTCACACATAACACATATATCACATTCACACACACACATACACTTCACATACACACATCACTTCACACATAACACATATATCACATACACACATACACACATCACACATCACACATATACATAACACATACATCACATCACACACACATCATACACGCACACACACACATATCACATTCACACACTTACACATACACATAACACGCACACACACCACACACCACATATCACATTCACACACTTCACACACACACACACATCATACACGCACACACACACATATCACATTCACACACTTACACATACACATAACACGCACACACACGTGCACATCACACTCACATACACGTACACATAACACGCACACACACGTGCACATCACACGCACACACACGTGCACATCACACGCACACACACGTGCACATAACACACATACACACATCACTTCACATACACACATTACTTCACACATAACACATATATCACATACACACACACATCATACACGCACACACACACATATCACATTCACACACTTACACATACACATAACATCATACATGCACACACACACATATCACATTCACACACTTACACATACACATAACACGCACACACACACATATCACATTCACACACTTACACATACACATAACACGCACACACACGTGCACATAACAAGCACATACACGTGCACATAACACGCACACACACGTGCACATCACACGCACACACACGTGCACATAACACGCACATACACATACACTACTGCAGGGACTCAGACCAAGCCACGGAATAGGCATGGGCATGCATCCAGCCGGACAATCAACATCATAATGACGGCTCAATATCCCGAGCACGAGGAGGCTCTAATGAGAAAGAAGGGGAAACAGAAGAAAGTAAAGAGCAGGAGACAGTACCTGCAAAAAAAACATTAGGAGAAACTTGAGCTCAACACACATTTAAATACATACACAAGTCCTTCCTAATCCACTCTTTTGGTTTTAACTTTTAATCTACAACCACACTTTAATCTCCTTACTTTCACCACACTTTAAATTGACTTTATTTACACAACTCACTTACTCCATTCTTTTAACCTTTTTCATATACACCATTCATTTAAAGTTTCTCTTTAACTTCCTTTAATTGCATCATTTATTCCAACCACTCTTTCAATCACTTTAGTTACATATCTTCTATAAACCATTCTTTTTCCTAGTACTCATATAGACCACTAGTTATTTATCCATTTAATTTACCATTTTTAATTTAATTAGCCTATATTTCTTATTTTAAATAAATCATTTTATTCAATCTTAGGTTAAGATTTTAATTAATTAGAACCTTAGTATTAAATGCACATACATGATTAAATAATTAATTAAACCATATTTTAATTTTTGTTATTGAACCAATGTTTAGTTATAGATGAATTTCCTTAAATATTAATTATTTTAACCCTTAAAACATTCTAAAACCCTAGAAAACCTACTTAAAACCCATCAAAACCCTTTGGAAATCATTGATAACCCATTAAAATCTTTCTAATCCCTTGTAAACCCTAACATGAACCCATTAGAATCTTTTGAGACCCTTCAGATGAACCTAATTGACATAAAATCATATGAACTTAGAAAACCCTAGGGTTAAATACCCATGAATCAAGCATGTATAAATATGAAATACTCATTAATTGAGTAATTAGGATAAACCCTAATTTGAACACATATTCTTCATCATTTATTGTACCTGCAAACACTTCAAAAGTAGTTAATTCAATCCAGAACAATTTGTTCAACAGTGAAAAAGAGGTTTAGAATTCACCAATTAATTTGTTTTAATTTTCTCTGGTCATCAACTGGAAGATGTAAATCTTCCCGACATCCACCACCACCAAACCTGCACATCGTCCTCGATGGGCCAACTTGCAGATTGAGGGAAGCAGCATGTTCAATGATTATCCTGAAATTAAATCATAGAACAGCATCAAATTCTTTTATCATAACATATTTTAAATTATCAAATTTTTAATCTTTTTAACATGCACATGAAGTTTATTTCAATTACATCTGGCAATGAAAACATATTAAAGTATAAAGGTAAACTATTAACCTTTTCAGTCAACAAACATTAGTTTATATTTTATCCATTTATAAACTATGTAAAGATTAGTATACAACAGAATTCATTTTCATTCATTCAAATGCAGGTTTCGTTATATATATGCATTCACATATGAGCAATCAAGCATGCCAAAGAAATCTACTAAATCTACTTGGACAAACAGCCGCCTTGTATGCCCAATTTTAATCACTAGATGTGTTTTTTCACAACTAGTTTTCTTCATATAAATATGATGTAAACTTCATATCGATAATAAATGTAAATACCTTTTTGGGGTGGAAGAAGGTATAACTTCCATGTCAATATTCTTTTTTTTTTTTTTCGCTACTTTTTTATTTTAAAGGGGAAAGGCTTAACCCCTTAATCCGAGCTAAGGATCTAGCTGCATGGACAAGAAAGATCTAGGTTTTCACAGACATGTATCATGCAACAATATGCTCCTACATATATACAACTACTTTTGTTATCTAAATGAACTACAAATCCTTCTATTTTTAACAAATCTCACTTAATCTATAAATGTATAAATATAAATTTTTATTTCCCTAATATGGTTAAATAGAGTCCTTTATAAATTAATATTCTTCATTCCAGATTTTATCAATTAGTTTTATATGAATGCAAAGAAAATACATAAATCAAAATTGTATGACAAAGAAAAATACGACCTAAAATCAACTTCATCTTCAATCTGCTTTATCTTCAATCTGCTCTTTTTAAATTCATCAGAGCTTTTGGCCTAACATCTTCAATTGCTGTGATCAATGCATCTTCAGAACCTGTAATCACGTATAAAATAGAAGCTACAAAACAAGTAATCTTCATTATCATTTATCTTGCAAATCAGATTCATCTTCATCATGTCACAAATTTCATCATAAGAAATTCATAGTGGTTATAATTATCATAAATAATGCATTCTTAATTTAATTTTTTTAAAAAATAGGTTTTTCAACCTATGAAACAAAGTTCATAAAATTTAGAAAAAATCAAAATGTTCAAAGCTTATAACTTGTATCTTTATAAATGAGCATCATTTTTTTTTTTTGATATCAATGAAAAATTCATATCTGGATTATAAAAGTTCCTTTTACTCATCATATGGTATATCAATAAAATCATCCTCATATTGTAACATTTTTTTTCATGTTCTTCTTATTTATCATGATCATATTTATATCATATATATTTCTTTCTTTTAAAAGTATATAATCATAATTGCTGTAAACAAAGATCATTTTGTGCAAAATATTCATCATAATAATATTCATCATAATTGTTCTTCATAATAGATTTCTTTTTATTTGTGAAAGAAGAAAAAAAATCGTAAATTTATCATAAGTTTAGGAAATGACAAGCATATTGATCAAAATCATTTGCAAGCATAATTACAAACATGTTTTTGTTTAATTTGAAACAAACTTTGTGTTTTCATATTTTAGAATTCTTTTGATTAAACAAATCGTAATGTAAACTTAGTCATAAGTTTGTAATTAGCTTTTCAAACATTAAAACTAAACAATTTAGGTATATGTTTCTCAATTTTTAGGAAAACAGCATATATGCAGCAAGCAAAAAATCAAAATTTGAAATGTTTTATCTTCAATAAACAATTCCATCACAATAAAACTATTCACTTAAATTCTTCTCCTTTTTCTTACCTTTAGATGAGTTTTTTATATTATTTTCAATCTTCCATATGGCTTCTTGTACCCATTTTCCCATATTCTTGTCATGTTCTGATTGAAGTTGAAGATTTTCGTCTTCAGATGTTTGTACTATTCTTTTATCAGTTTTATTTTGATCACATTTATTGTCATTTTCTTTGACTTTAGATTCTGTTTTATCCACATATATGTCTTCATTTCCATTAATTGATTGTTCATTTTCATCATCTTTTATCCTTACATCTTCTTCTTTCTTGATCTTATTCAATGTATCTTGATCCTTAAATGTAGTTTGAATATCAATGTTACTCATAGATTTAGGTGTAAGAAGGTTTTGATCATTGTCCAAACATTTACTTTTATTCACAACCTTGTTCATAGAATGTAATTGACATACATTACTTTTCTCATTATGACTCTTCGGTTTCCATTGTTTTTGAAGTTTGGTTTTAGGACTCAATTTTGTTTGATCAAAATAGTCTATCATCCCTCCTCGACCTAAGTTTAATTTCAAAGGTAGTTGTGTTTGATAATCACAAATCTTCAGGTTATGTGAAATGACTAAGTGATTTTGACATGCATTACTATAAGCAAGACAATCCTCGTACCTATGACCTAGTTGGTCACACCAAAAGCATCTTAAGGGATATATTTTCCTATTCATAGCCCTAAAGGTGGATTTCCTAAACTCATTCATATGGGTTTCATTAGGCAATTTTGGAGATAAACTTTGCATTTCATGTTCATTACATTTGCATTTAGGGACTTCATTGACTTTTGTGGTCAAATTATCTATTTGGATCTTCAATGTTTTAACAATTTCTTGTAAAATTCCACACATCGCTCCATTTGAATTAGAAAACTCACTTAATTTGTCAATTAACAAAAATACTTCTTTAAACTTTGCTTGATTTGACGAATTTAACTTATCCTCAAAATCTTTGAGTTGTGTTTCAAGTCTCGAATTTGCATTCTTAATTAAACCCTCCGTTGTAAAGTTCGTTTTATGCATGTTTAAATTAACTACTTTTTTACCCATTGATATTTGAGAACAAGAAGTTTTAGATGATAGATCAATACCTGTAATCTGAGTCGAAGAAGAGGCTCAAAAAGTGACTGTGTGAAAATTTATACAATTTTAAATAGGATCAAAATCTAATACATCAGTTGCTAATAGATAATTGTGCAAACGTTCCTCCTTCTAATGTCGATGAGAGGGGTGGCGAGATGAGGGTAGCTACTTGCCACTCTTCGTGGAGGCGCTCAGTTCCCTAGGGAACAGCCCTCAACACCTAGAAAAGTGCAAGGTTCCAACGACACAGCCACAGCTTCCACTGATGAAGAAGCTTCTGCAATTCAACCTGTCGATGTATGCATATGCAAGCAAAAATTTAAAATTTATACCTGAGCTGCATCGCCGTTTGTTCACGTCGGGTTCACCAATGTCGGGTCGTGAGGGATGCTTGGATGGTGGATCAAGTCATCCACCTAAATCGTTCGGCACACGCAGGGTGTCTGTAGCGGACTCAGACTAAGGACCATAGGGAGAAGCTGCTTTATATGTGGCAATAGCTACCTGTTTGGGTGTTAAAAAAAATGACTCTTCGGTTATCTGATCTTTAACTATCTCTTCTACTGTAGCTTCTAATGGTTTTGGATGAGTTTGTTTAACTAAAGTTGGTGGAAATAAATCTTCACTACTTTGTGATTCAGGAGATGCAATGGAAGAAAATGCTAGGAATGTAATTAAACATTGATCATAAGATAAAGACACTAATGATTCCGAAGTAATATTGTTCTTAATAAGTTCTTCTGACACTAACTCTATGGATTCGGTTGTATGTTCAATGATGTCATTACTACTGTGTTCAGATTCATGGTATAAATCGGAAGACATGAAAGAACTAATAGAAACAATATGATGCTAAACTGGTTTGAATAAATGAATTAATAAGCTAATACAAATGAAAAGTCTAGATAATTGGATAAATGTCTAAGCAATCGGGTAAATGACTAAATGGAGATATAAGGTTTAAATGGATCTTCAATCTGCCGGTTCACTTCAACTGCTTGTACTTCACTTTAACTGATTGTAATCTTCAATGTTTCTGCAAAAAAAACATTAGGCATATTAGTAATATGACAAGAAAGTAATAAGAAACATAAAACTCATACTTTACATATATTAAAACCAAACACATGCTCATGCATGCAAACATATATTCATGCACATGCTAACATTTAACTTAGCATCTTAACATGTTCTCAAGCACTTAATCCTATCCAAATGAACACAATAATGCACACTTTAACCTATGCTCATTCATTTATTACAGACATATATACATTCCCATGCATATGCACATACATTCTTTTACATGCATCTATATATGTACTTATAGAATAACATACACATAAACATATACATTTATATGCTCATATATAACCACATGCACAAATATGCTTACACATTAATCATTCAATCTCATACACATACTAATGTATGCCAATACCCCCTACCATAAATTCTTTTATGTAGATACCCTCATTAACTTAAACACTAACATGTTGACTTAAAACATACACACACATCTAACATGCATTCATACTCATGCCAATGCATTCTAACACACATTCTCATACTCTTACATGTTAATCATGCATATCTTTCCATGCATGTGCACATACATATGCATTTATGCTTATGTCAATAATTAAAATTTCATACTAATACATAGAACACTTAATAACTCATGTATGCATACAGAGAACCACATGCATCGACCTTAAATGTATACTCTAATACACTTAGTTAGTATTTCTATACATTAATGCACATTTGCACTTAAATATCTTAATAAACTTACTTATCTCTAATGAAAATAATGTAATAATATAACTAAATAGATGTAATTATTTAAACAATGCAATATTAAATACTTAATTTAAATTAATTAACTCTAATTGACTAATTATCCAATTGACTCTTTCTCTCTCTCCCTTCTCTCTCTCTCTCTCTCTCTCTCTCTCTCTCTCTCTCTCTCTCTCTCTCTTTCTCTGACGTTTCTCTCTCTCTCTCTCTCTCTCTCTCTCTCTCCTCTCTCTCTCTCTCTCTCTCTCTCTCTCTCTCTCTCTCTCTCTCTCTCTCTCTCTCTCTCTCTCTCTCTCTCTCTCTGCCGTCTCTCTCTCTCTCTCTCTCTCTCTCTCTCTCTCTCTCTCTCTCTCTCTCTCTCTCTCTCTCTCTCTCTCTCTCTCTCTCTCTCTCTCTCTCTCTCTCTCTCTCTCTCTCTCTCTCTCTGTGCGCGCTGCCGCGTGCAGTGCCAGAGAGGGAGATCTCTCTCTCTCTCTTTCCCTCTCTCTCTCTCTCTTTCTCTCTCTCTCTCTCTCTCTCTCTCTCTCTCTCTCTCTCTCTCTCTCTCTGCGCGCTGCCGCGTGCAACGCCAGAGAGAGAGAGAGAGAGAGAGAGAGAGAGAGAGAGAGAGAGAGAGAGAGAGAGAGAGAGAGAGAGAGAGGGAAAGAGAGAGAGAGAGATCTCAGTCTCTGGCACTGCACGCGGCAGCGTGCAGAGAGAGAGAGAGAGAGAGAGAGAGAGAGAGAGAGAGAGAGAGAGAGAGAGAGAGAGAGAGAGAGAGAGAGAGAGAGAGAGAGAGAGAGAGAGAGAGAGAGAGAGAGAGAGAGAGAGAGACGGCAGAGAGAGAGAGAGAGAGAGAGAGAGAGAGAGAGAGAGAGAGAGAGAGAGAGAGAGAGAGAGAGAGAGAGAGAGAGAGAGAGAGAGAGAGAGAGAAACGTCAGAGAAAGAGAGAGAGAGAGAGAGAGAGAGAGAGAGAGAGAGAGAGAGAGAGAGAGAGAGAGAGAGAGAGAGAGAGAGAGAGAGAGAGAGAGAGAGAGAGAAGGGAGAGAGAGAAAGAGTCAATTGGATAATTAGTCAATTAGAGTTAATTAATTTAAATTAAGTATTTAATATTGCATTGTTTAAATAATTACATCTATTTAGTTATATTATTACATTATTTTCATTAGAGATAAGTAAGTTTATTAAGATATTTAAGTGCAAATGTGCATTAATGTATAGAAATACTAACTAAGTGTATTAGAGTATACATTTAAGGTTGATGCATGTGGTTCTCTGTATGCATACATGAGTTATTAAGTGTTCTATGTATTAGTATGAAATTTTAATTATTGACATAAGCATAAATGCATATGTATGTGCACATGCATGGAAAGATATGCATGATTAACATGTAAGAGTATGAGAATGTGTGTTAGAATGCATTGGCATGAGTATGAATGCATGTTAGATGTGTGTGTATGTTTTAAGTCAACATGTTAGTGTTTAAGTTAATGAGGGTATCTACATATAAGAATTTATGGTAGGGGGTAATTGCATACATTAGTATGTGTATGAGATTGAATGATTAATGTGTAAGCATATTTGTGCATGTGGTTATATATGAGCATATAAATGTATATGTTTATGTGTATGTTATTCTATAAGTACATATATAGATGCATGTAAAAGAATGTATGTGCATATGCATGGGAATGTATATATGTCTATAATAAATGAATGAGCATAGGTTAAAGTGTGCATTATTGTGTTCATTTGGATAGGATTAAGTGCTTGAGAACATGTTAAGATGCTAAGTTAAATGTTAGCATGTGCATGAATATATGTTTGCGTGCATGAGCATGTGTTTGGTTTTAATATATGTAAAGTATGAGTTTTATGTTTCTTATTACTTTCTTGTCATATTACTAATATGCCTAATGTTTTTTTTTGCAGAAACATTGAAGATTACAATCAGTTAAAGTGAAGTACAAGCAGTTGAAGTGAACCGGCAGATTGAAGATCCATTTAAACCTTATATCTCCATTTAGTCATTTACCCGATTGCTTAGACATTTATCCAATTATCTAGACTTTTCATTTGTATTAGCTTATTAATTCATTTATTCAAACCAGTTTAGCATCATATTGTTTCTATTAGTTCTTTCATGTCTTCCGATTTATACCATGAATCTGAACACAGTAGTAATGACATCATTGAACATACAACCGAATCCATAGAGTTAGTGTCAGAAGAACTTATTAAGAACAATATTACTTCGGAATCATTAGTGTCTTTATCTTATGATCAATGTTTAATTACATTCCTAGCATTTTCTTCCATTGCATCTCCTGAATCACAAAGTAGTGAAGATTTATTTCCACCAACTTTAGTTAAACAAACTCATCCAAAACCATTAGAAGCTACAGTAGAAGAGATAGTTAAAGATCAGATAACCGAAGAGTCATTTTTTTTAACACCCAAACAGGTAGCTATTGCCAGATATAAAGCAGCTTGTCCGTATGGTCCTTAGTCTGAGTCCGCTACAGACACCCTGCGTGTGCCGAACGATTTAGGCGGATGACTTGATCCACCATCTGAGCATCCCTCACGACCCGACAACGTGTTTCCCAACAAAATGCTTCAATCAATACATAAATGCAAGGTATGAGAACTCTAGTTGCCTTCATCTCAATACAAAGGTCTTGGGAATTATTTCATTGTTTGAAGAAATGCTTATAACAGAGTGAAGTGATAATACGTACGAACTTTCAATAAACACCGGAATGATCGATTCATTACTTGTTCATAGATAGTTGGTATTGGATTTGAATGCTCAATTGTTTATTTGGGTTTTCTCCCTCCTTTCCATGAAGTCCTTGACATACCTGGTGAACCCGACGTGAAAGGAGGGGGTTGAGTGAAGAAAGGGAGGTTATAGGAAGTGACCACTGGAGGTGGATATCCAATTGCGCATGCGTTTTCTCGCCTCCTACATCAAAACTTTGGGGTGAAATTGTGGACTTAGGGGAAACCAAATTTGACCTAGTATCAGCAGAGTTGGGTAAAACATCATTGTGTATAGGCACTCTCCCTTGGGCTAGGAGTGTAAACATTTTGGTGTGTCTGCTGGGAAGCATATGAACTAGTACATATATTAAAGTCTCGTATAATCACTTTTTCCTTGGGCATTAGAATTAAACATTTTGGTGCGTTTGTCGGGAAAAGCTTGGCACATCTCTATAAGAGAGTGCCATAGGTTCACCTAGCGCCACATGTTGGCCGAGCTTGCGGACCCCAGATCTAGTACATGAGTGAGGGGAGCTCATCCTCAGGGGCAACACAAACACAAAAGAGAGGAACGCGCTCAGAGAAGAGCCCTTGAAAGAGAAAGGAAGAAGTGGGAGTTGCAAGGAGAGTCAACCTCGACTAGCTCGAAGAAATCTGCTAAAAACGTGTACTCCCGTAGGAGAGTCGCAAATCAAGTGCGAAAGTTTGAAGGAGGGATCTTGAGGCCGCGTGTGCTAAATTTCTGGGATCGAAGTGATATTGACATCATACCTCTGTTCGAAATGGCTCAGCGGATTTCGGTTCACTTGGGGGACTTCACCAAGTTCTCAGGTGCTTGGGACGAGGATCCTGATAGTTTTATCCAACTGTTTGAGGTTACTTGTGAGGCCAATGAGGTAGTTGACTAGGGTCAAAGGTTGAGGATTTTTCCGGCTATTCTTCGTGATGAGGCGGCCAATTGGTATGGGAATTTGACACCACAAGAGCGTGGAACTTATCAGATGCTCAAGGAAGCCTTCTTGGCAAAGTTTCGACGACAAGGCTTCCAAGATAGATTGGCACAACAGATGGATTACTTGCGACAGGGAGTCAATGAGAGCATCGATAACTACATTCAGAGAATGGAAAGGTTGGTAAGAAAGATGGGCGCGAATGCCCCGAACGATGAGACATTGAAAAGAAGATTCATTTCGGGATTGAGAGATCCCACGGCACAGCAGCATATCAGCCTGACAAGACCGACAACTTTAATGGATGCTAAGGAACAAGCAAGGCTTTGGGAGGAAGTACAATTATGTCAACAGAGGAAGATGGAGCTCTTATACGAGCCAATGGGAGGCCGAGGTAACATACCAATCAAAGATCCTGGCCAAGGAAGTCCCGCATTGACGACTCCAGCTTTTGTAGCTGCCTCTAGTACGCCAGGCGAGGTAAAGCCTGCGCTAACTGAAGAACGAATATTGGAGTTGGTCACACAAGCTACATGGTGTGGAAAGTGCCATGGTTACGGCCATTTGGCTTTAGAATGCCCTACAGTCTCAAGAGTATTCACAGATAGATCACCACCTAGAATGCATTGCACTTTTTGTGGAAGAACAAATCACACAGAGGACCGATGTTACAACAAGAGAGCCTATGAAGAGAGGACCATGAAATCGGGAGATACAAGAGAAAGACCTTACACGGGATTGCCCGCTCAAAGTGTCCCACCTACATCTCGTTGGGAAAACAGACCGACTTATGGATATGGTGCTCAGGGTCAAGGAGGAGATTATCCGAGAGGAGTCGCACGTGATCAAAGGAGAGATGGTCCAATCCAGTGCTGGAGATGTCATGGCTTTGGCCATACTCAATCTAGATGTCCAAACGAAAAGAAACCAATTGATTATACCCCACTATGTAGGTACTGTAGTGGAGAGGGCCACTTTGATGAAGATTGTCCAAAACGAAGAGCTTCCGCCGGCAAGGAAAAAGGACCAGTACGGTCCTCGAATTATGTTGATACTCAGATGCATTCCACATCGAGAGCTTAAGAGCACGTTCCTACGATCGGAGTAGTGTTCAAGACACCGAACCCTCAAGAAGGCTCTAACTCGTCAATGCACTTTGTGGATGCTTACCAGGCCAAGCAACCACATAAAGAGCCAACTGTGGTGGTAGTCACAAGAACTCAAGAGTATTTAAAGAAGCATCCAAAAGACGAAAGCAAAAAAGCAAGCCAAAAGAAGATAGCTGAACATGGAGAGGTAGAAAATCAAGTTGGAGGATTTGCTGAGCAGCAAGAGTTTGAGGATGGGGAAGAGATAGAGATTCTTCCACCAGTGACCAAGGAGTTTGTGCCAGGCATAGCACCATTCCCCGAAAGATTAAGGGCTCCAAAATGTAGGAAGGAAAGACAAACTTTGGAAGAAGTGGATATTGTAAAGTTGCTCGCTGACACGGAAGTCACGCTGGATATTGGCACATTGCTAAAATGTTCACCTGCTTATAGGAAACAATTCTACAATGAATATATTAAGAAGTCGAGGAAAGCTCGAGAGAAAAAGAGACAAGATAAAGACGTCCAAGGGATCATTCAAAGCATTACGATGCAAATTGATTCGAATGCTCCAGCTGTGACGGTCGAGATTAAAGGGTATGCAGTCCCTGGTGCTCAGTTAGATAGTGGAGCCGCAGTCAACCTTATGACTGAGTTCATGATGAAAGCTTTGGGCCTCAACCACATGGAAGAAACGCCGATGTCCTTGAGAATGGCAGATCAAACACAAGCGAAGCCTACGGGTCTTTTGAAGAATGTAAGCACAGTTGTGGGCGGTCTAGAGTTTAAAGTTGATTATTTGATAGTAAGACCAAGGACCTCAGAGGCTACCTTCTCGATCTTACTTGGACGGCCATGGCTGGTGCAAGCCGAATGTGTGCACGATTGGCGCACAGGATTTATCACAATTGGACCGAAGGCTGATTGAATACAACTTCAAGTGTCTCCAAACTTGCCCGGCAAGAAATCGACAACAACTGAGGAAGGGAGCAGAAAGCAAAGGAAAAAGTTAGACAAGAAATGGCGCGGGTAAGATTTGCCTTGCGCACGGAGACTTCCAAGGACCTTTTACAGGATGGATTTAATCTGCAGTTGGCCAACCTCCAACATGCGAAAGTGGGCGAGTACAAAGATCCACTATGTTACAAGGATGACTCAGACCAGGAGTTGCTAGGATGGTTGACACACACGAGTGAATTTGAGTGCTACATGTTGAGTATAGACGCAAAGGAAAATAAAGCTACTCAATCCCTGGAGAAGGGAACTTCAAAAGAAGAGTTGAAACTGGAGTTAGCTCCGACAATGGAAGTGCAACAGTTGAGAGAAAGGGTTAGAATGCTAGAAGAAGAGCTTCTAAGGAGAAGTCGACAATCAGACAGAGAAGCGGAAAGTAAAACTAAAGTGTGGGAAGCCATTGCAAAAGCTGAACTAAAGAAATTGGGTGCGTTTGAAAAAGAACAAAACAATGATTTACTGGCCAACCATGCACACGTGATCGGGGAACACTTTCCAATCACAACGTCATCAAGGAATAAGGAATATTCGCGAGAAACTCAGGTCGAAAAATGGGAAGTTTTTCCAGAAAAGTTCTTGAGCGTGGGGTCATAGCTACCAGATGAAGTACGAGATTGCATTAAATTGGCACTCAAAAATTTCAGCAAGGCTTTTGCATGGTCATACAGTGATCTGAGAGGAATTGATCCCCGAATCTGCCAACATTATATAGACTTGGAAGAAGGCACCCGACCCATATGTCAACGACTTAGGCGGACAAATCCAGTCTACTCGGAATTGATCAAGCTGGAATTGACTAAGTTATTGGAGGCAGGATTTATATATCCCATCGCATCTAGCGAGTGGGTATCACCAATTGTAGTGGTTCCGAAGAAAAATAAGAAAATCTGTATTTGCATAGATTATCGAAAGTTGAACGAGCGCACAAAAAAGGATCACTTCCCCTTGCCGTTTACTGATCAAATATTGGACAGAGTGGCTGGCCATAAATTGTACTCATTTTTGGATGGTTTCACTGGGTACAACCAGATCCAAATCCATGAAGAGGACCAATCAAAAACTACTTTCACCACGGAATGGGGCACATACGCATATCGTGTGATGCCATTTGGATTATGCAATGCACCGGCCATATTCCAGAGGGCAATGATAGCTGCATATCAAGACTATTTGCAGGATTGGATGGAGATATTCCTCGATGACTTTGCAATCAGGGGCAATGATGAAAACATGATGGAGAGGATCGAAGCTATTTTAAGAAAAAGCATTGAAAAAGGCATTGCATTAAATCCTGAAAAGTGTACATTTGGAGTACGAAGAGGATTGCTTTTGGGACATGTTATTTCCAAAAAAGGGATCGCGGTTGACGAGGATAAAGTGGAAAAAATTGAACAACTTCCACCTTCGCAAAACTTGCGGCAACTCAGAGGATTCTTGGGGCATGGTAATTATTATCGACGATTTATATTAAATTTTGCATCAATAGCAGCACCACTGACAAATCTTTTGAGGAAAGACCAACAATACCAATGGACTGGAGAGTGTCAAGTTGCATTCGAATTGATCAAAAATAAATTGATAAATGCACCGATTTTGGTAGCACCCGATTGGACGAAAGAATTTCATGTTCATACAGATGCTTCTCATACTGCGGTTGGAGCAGTGCTATGTCAAGCCGATGAAAGGAAGTTGGACCACCCTATTTATTACGCAAGTCGCAATTTGAATAGCACTGAGAGAAACTACACAACTACAGAAAAGGAATGCCTCTCGATGAACTTTGCGGTGAACAAGTATCGGCATTACTTGATGGGAAAGCATTTCACGTTTTATGTGGATCATGAAGCCCTTAAGTATATCATCAATAAACCCGAGCTATCAGGGCGATTGATGAGGTGGATGCTACTCCTCCAAGAATTTTAGTTCACAGTGGTAACCAAACCAGGCAAAGCACATATATTGGCTGACCATTTATCTCGAATTGTTAATGAGGAGCCAATCTCTGGTGTGCCCGACGATGCTCCTGATGGGCATCTATTTCAGGTTGATGCTAAAGTACTTTGGTATGCTGACTGGGTGAATTTCTTATGCACCACTAAATATCCGCCAGGAGCAAGCAAGAGAGAGAAGCAAAACCTATTAGCACTGGCAAAAGACCATAGCATCATTGGTGGGCAGCTCTATCGATATTTTGCACATGAAAGCATTTATCGGAGGTGTCTCGAGGAAGAAGAAGCAGCCCTAGTTTTGAAGGCATTGCATGATGAACCCTGCGGTGGGCATTTTGCTGGTGAATTGATGGAAAGAAAGATTTTATTGGCTGGGTATTGGTGGCCAACGCTGTTCAAAGACTCTCATACATACTGTAAGAAATGCGACAAATGCCAAAGAATGGGCAAACCAACGTTAGCACATGCTGCTCCTCTTACGCCGGTGCTAGCTCTTAAGCCGTTTGAGAAATGGGGAATTGATTTTGTGGGGCCTATTGATCCTCCCTCAAGACGTCGGTCTAATAGGTAGAGGCCAAAGCTCTGAAGACTGACCGAGCTGTTGATGTGGCCAAATTTTTGTATGAACAAATTATCACTCGATTCGGATGCCCGTTGGAGATAGTGAGTGATAGAGGAACACATTTTGTCAATGAATTGATCGAGGAGTTAATGGAATTGTATAAGATCAAACACCGGAAAAGCACTCCATATTACCCGAGAGCAAATGGACAAGTGGAGGTCACCAACAAAGTTCTTGAACAGATTCTAACAAAGACAGTAGTTGTGCATAGGAGAGACTGGGATGAGAGACTTTTGGAAGCCTTGTGGGCATATCGAACATCCTACCGAGTGACGACTAAGAGCACCCCGTTCTCCCTAGTATATGGCGAGGAAGCCATCTTTGCCATCGAAAAAGAAGTGCCGACATTAAGAGTGGCCATCGAGGCTAGGTTGGGAGAGGAAGAGTCATTAAAGGAGAGGTACATACAACTGGTCAAGCTAGAAGAAAAGAGACTCATTGCACAGCAAAGTCTGGAAGCTATTCAGAGAAGACGTAAAGAGAGGCATGACAAGAATCTCAGGACCTATGCGATTCAAGAAGGGGATTTGGTGCTAGTTTATGATAGTAAATATTATAAATTCCTCGGGAAGTTACAGACAAGATGGGCAGGACCGTTTAAGGTGGTGGAACTCAACTCCAATGGTTCCATGCAAATTCAAGATTTAGGAGAAGAATGTGCTCCCGTGAAGGTTAACGCGCTTAGAGTTAAACCATATTTCAAGTAGCATTAGGACGGGAGAAGCCAGACGAGATCCAAGCAGAAGGACGTAGTAGACTCCTTGTACATAGATGCATAGTTATATATATATATATATATATGCGCATATGTAAGTTATGATTTGTGTGTCATAAATATTCTTCCTTGCTAGCTCAAGAATTTTGGACTTCTAATTATTTTTTTGTGTTGTGCAGAGATTGTTAGGAGCTAAGTAACAAAATGGCAGATCAAATAACTCAACTCTATTTGTACGAGCTAAGGATATATTTCTCGGACCAAACATTCGCCCGCATGGACATAGATGTCGACGACTTTGAGACGGAATATGATGTGGAGGAAGCGCATTGGCTGGTATGCTTCATAAACCAGGGTTTGGATATTATGTTTTATATTGAGTGTTTTGAGGAATACCTGACCCGACATGTAGGATGGGCAGGGCATCGATATTACTATTTCGACCCTTCGAGGGAAATGCCTAACGAAGAAAACGATATCGCTTGGGCTTGGGCAGATGAGTTGACAATAGGAAGTGATGACGGAGCTCCTGAAGTTGAGCCGGACTCGCCCTAGGGAAGTCGTTGGGATGCGAGTACGATGTGAGGCTACATGAGACATCCCGGAGACCCACATTCTAGATCGTCTAAGGATAGGTACAGGAGGGACTAAGGCATAGCTGGTTGTAGTTACCTAGTGAAAAGTCAAATCGATGAATACATATGTAGTGTTTGTAATTGAGAGAATGGAGTGAAGAGGTGGTTGATCTGTCAAAGGCTAGAGTGTATATGTTTGCATGCATGTGTGGGAAAAGTGGGAAAAATCTCTTTCTTCCTCTCCCTAATTCTCAGGACTTGGGTAAATTAATTAACTATGAAAAAAAAAGAAAAAGAAAGAAAAAGAAAAAATTTGTGTTGCTGTGATCGTACCAATGCGCTATGGTGGGCTAGTAGGTGGGTGGATTTATCCTAGCCGGGTGGTTAGGACCACGAGCCGCAGCTAGTTTCGCCATAGGTTTGGGATGTATATGTTTATGTCTTAGCTACACGCCATAATGGGTTGGTAGGTAGGTGGAGCCATCGTGGCTGGGTAGTCACGAACACAAGCCGTATCCAGCTTTGTTATGGGCTACCTGATATATGTTATGTGTTATCATTGTGTGTTTGTGTGTTGTGCGCTGCATTGCATTGGTAGATGGGTGGAATCAACCTGATCGGGTGGTCAGGTCCATGAATCGCATCCAATGTCAACGTAGGCCAACGTGTGATTAAAATAAAATTTACCTATGAAATTATTCCCCACTCCTGAGGGGGAGAGAGAGAGAGGAGAGGGCCATGATCGCTTGGAAGGGAACGTTATCTGCTTGTGTGATTGGTATGTGATGGCTTATGACAGAGCAGCTCACTTTGAATCAACATTCTTGAAGGCACGGAGACTCTATATGTACTTATGGATGAGGCTTTAGCGAGGTAATGCAACGGTCTTGCTTTATAACTTGTGTACTTTATCCGAGGGTTTTCCAGTGTGTGGGGGCACTCTCGGGTTCTTATGTAGGTCTTGACTTGTACTCGAGTCTCGATGGCTTTTGTAGGACGACGATGGGGATTCTTCAAGAGTGTCTGGTCATGGAATATGTGTACATAGTGAATAGTAGGTCAATAAAAGGAGTATGCATTTTGGGTATGTTGCATCTCCTGTTGAATTCATTTCAGTTATTGTTGTTTATTTCGGTATTTCTGTTTCTGTTTGTTCGCAATGACAGTTGAATGTGTAAAACATGGAAAGGTATGCATGTGTTATTTTGGTTGAGACCGTTTTCATAATGGAATGCATGAACAATTTGATGCATGTTGGAAATGGAATTGCATATATGTGCATGCTCTTGGATCATATTGGAAGTGATTGATCTGTATGTATTCATAAGTGATTTTTTGAGCGCTAATAGCTTCAATTAGTGCAGGTCCACTTGGAATGAGGGCTCGATGAAAAGGTATGCGAACCAATTGTAAATTGACATGTTCACGGTTCTTTGGATTTATTTGCAGCAAAAATTGCTTGTCGAGGACAACTTCGCAAATAAGAAGAGGGGAGTATGTTAGCTCAGAAAATGGTTGGTTTTTATGCACTAATGCGGTTCTATTTGGCCAGGAAAATAGGTTTGATTTCAAGTACTTGAAGAGTGGAAGTGACGATTGATGAGAAGTAGTTGGAGGTAACACGACAACTTGTTGGTCGACAAGACGGGCTACCTCATGGGCAAGAATGTCAAGAAAAATAGCTTTCTCTTCTTCGTGGTGACTCTTGGTTGATATGTTCAAAGCAGAATGGTTGGGACAAAAACAATTTTTTTTCTCTTTGTCTTTTGAGTATGCAGGACAACAAAAGGGGCTAATTTCACAAATGCCATCTTGGACCGTGTTGTATTTGATGGGTCAAACTTGCAAGGTGCTAATTTCAAGAATGCAGTTCTATCAGGATCAACATTCGATAATGCAAAGCTAGAGGATTCAAACTTCGAAGATGCTCCTATAGGTTATGTTGACCTTCAGAAGTTATGTAAGAATACTACTCTATCTTGACATGACCGAGGTTACTATGTCCAAGGCTTAGGCAGTAGGTGCAAGCTTCAAAGGGGCTTCTTTTTTCGGATTTGAAAAAAAAAACGAGTGCTGGGGAATGATTGGCTTATCAAAAAAAAAGTGGAAGAGGGGCACCGATGGAGGGATAAGGGGGGGGGCTGGCATTTTTGAGCTCTCTCTCTCTCTGTTCTTTTTCGTGTGCAGGAACGAAGGGGGGAGCAGGTATCGAGGGAGGGGGTTTTTTAGTATCCTGCTGCTCTGCACTCAACTGATAGCCTGACACGGATAGAAGATGGCCTGGAGGGAAAGAAGTTAAAGGATGTCGAATGGAGACTTCTGTTTTCGGGCTTGACTGAAAGCAGTGCTGCTGGGCCATGAAATCCAGGAGGGCGCTGAAGAGAACGAAGGAAGGAGGGGCTCCTGACTCTCGCTCTCAAAAGGAAGAAGAGAAGGAAGGCTTGGCACTCTAAGAAAGTTCTTCGAGTGGTTCGTTTCTAACGAAGGCTGATGAAGATCATCACATACAACGTAAATGAATCGAGGCTCATATCATACCTTACAGAACCCTCGGTGCATTCCTGGAAGCACGAAGTTTATCGAAGTCTATCAGAGAAATTGCGCATGAGGAGGAAGGTAGGCTTCCTAAGTTGTGAGGCACGCTAATCTTTTTCATTAATAGAGCTCTTGCTGGAACGGCACTAAGGGGTGTAGCTATAGCCTCCTGCAACACCATCACATGTTCATGTCTGCCATCTGGTTAAGAATTGACTGCGTCTGCATTTCTATAGATACTAAGTGTGTACACTGGATGAGGATGTTGAGGCATGCCTGCCACTTGGTGGTTTTGTGTATGACATTATTGCAGAAAAAGTTTTGAATGTACGATTAATAATTTGGACCCTTACATGAGAATTCTGCATCAATCATGCCGATTAAAAGGTGGGCATGTTTCTGGAAAACTACGCGTAATGACAATGTGAATTGTAAATTGAAGAGTTAAGCTATGAAAGCTTATATGCTAAGCTTACATAAACAAGCAGTTTTGAAATAGTAGTGAAGCGGAGGATTATATTTTGTATGAGTTCTTTCATCATCAGAAAGTACTAGAGTGGTTGATCAAGACATTGTGCAGGGTTTGGCAGATTTCTATGTTCATGCAAATAGTATATGTGATCCAGAGTTGAGAACGAGAGTCAATGATATGAAGCGCATAAAGTGCGACTTTTATTTGTTAAGGATGAAGTGCAGGACACGTCCGTAGAAGCGATGGACAAATTTGTTTCGAAAAATAACAATGAATGTAATCCTCTTTGAGCTTTCTCACTCTCTGACCTTCATGTAGAGCGTAAACTCTCGGGACTTAGCACATGTTAGTTGATGTAAGATAAACCTGCACTACTCGATTTATTTTATTTCGTGTAGCTATGATCAGATTTGCAACTTACAAGAGTAGAAGTTTGAAGTTAAATCTGATGGACTAATTTTAAAAGAGAGTGGAACATATTCCAAGAACGACCAAGGACAACGGTCTGGCAGTAAGGAGTGTGTAACTTCTTGCATCTAAGGAAGGACATCAAAGTGCAAAATTCTGCCTTAAACATTCATAACTGAAGCATTGAAGGAGAAATTCGCATCTAGACGTGCATGAACAGGTAGAGAAACTCTTGAAGGGAGGCCTTTTACTCATAGATTCTGGCTAGTTTATGGGCTCAATGCACTTTCTTATCTTCGAAGATCTGCAGTCATGCCCGGAGAGAGTGTTGTTTCCAAGGAATGGAAGATCATGAAGTGGATGATTATGTCAATTTTGTAATGGACATTAATGTTTTCTGTGTAGTCTGAATCGATATATTAAAGAAGAATAGATTGATGAAGATGGCTGAAGTGTTGAGCTCATTTGAGAAGCGCTAGTGTAAGTACGTGCGTTATGTTGTAGGATTCAAGTGTATACATCCAGCATCGTAAATTCATAAGATCATGAATATGGCATGGCATGCCATGCTAAGCGCTGAAAATATACACACGTGTTTCCCAACAAAATGCTTCAATCAATACATAAATGCAAGGTATGAGAACTCTAGTTGCCTTCATCTCAATACAAAGGTCTTGGGAATTATTTCATTGTTTGAAGAAATGCTTATAACAGAGTGAAGTGATAATACATACGAACTTTCAATAAACACCGGAATGATCGATTCATTACTTGTTCATAGATAGTTGGTACTGGATTTGAATGCTCAATTGTTTATTTGGGCTTTCTCCCTCCTTTCCATGAAGTCCTTGACATACCTGGTGAACCCGACGTGAAAGGAGGGGGTTGAGTGAAGAAAGGGAGGTTATAGCAAGTGACCACTGGAGGTGGATATCCAATTGCGCATGCGTTTTCTCGCCTCCTACATCAAAACTTTGGGGTGAAATTGTGGACTTAGGGGAAACCAAATTTGACGTAGTATCAGCAGAGTTGGGTAAAACATCATTGTGTATAGGCACTCTCCCTTGGGCTAGGAGTGTAAACATTTTGGTGCGTCTGTCTGGAAGCATATGAACTAGTACATATACAAAGGAAGGATTCTTCAAGGGATAATTATGGGCTCCAAGTAATCCAATTGGACCGATTCTGAGAGGTTTGAACAAAATAAAGTCTCGTATAATCACTTTTTCCTTGGGCATTAGAATTAAACAATAACCTTCCATTGGTGGTTGTAGCTCAAGCGTAAGCACCACCTCCTTTACTTGTCAATCCGCGGAGACGTGAGGACCGGTATGAAGACCACGAGCAAGTGAAGGCACAAGTGCGTGAGTGAAAGCACACAAACATGCACACACATACACACACACGCGCACAAAGTAAGATCAAAGAGAGGAACAATGGAAAGCTTAGATTGCAAAAGAGTTCTCTTACAAAAGTTCTATTCTCTCACAAGCTAACCCCAAAAATGAGCTCTCTAGCTCTTTTTATAGTTTTTTGACTAGTTTTGGCCCTGTCCAGACCTAGTGTCCGGCCTAGTTAAAAATTAGGTTCCAGGGCTTATTTGAGGGCTCAAACGAAGTCTAAAAATTATGAAAATTGGTACGATGGTACTTCTAATACTCCTCAAGCTCGAGGACTCCTCGGCTTGAACAAAATGGAGTTACTAAAAATAGATAATGGTATTTACAATGGTTTTTAGTGATGAAAATCACTATTTTTGTAGGGGATTCTTCTGAAAATTTGACATACACTTCTTGGAACTCCCTACTTGCTCCCTTTCCTTGTGTGTCCACCTTTTGATGTGCTTCCGTGCTTTGTCCTTGACTTTGAGCTTCAACACTCCCCCCCCTCTCGAGTCTGTCGTCCCTGACAGACCCTTGTTGTAGTGGTTGTTCCATGTAGTGCTTTGAGAGGTAGTATCCATTCTGTATGAACAAGAGCTGTCTAACTTCCAAATTTGGCAGCGTTGGTTGTCCGGTTCTTCATTTGTTACTGCAAGCCTTTGCAAGTCATAGTCCCTTGGTATGTGCTTCTTTCGTGGATTCCGCATGAATGCGTCGTTGTGAGCTTTCAAAGATTGTGAGTTGCTCAAAAGAGGTTATCAAGATTGAGTTGGAGCAACTGCTAGCTTCGAATTGCTTCCTAGGTATTGAAGTTGTCCCCAGGAGGTCCTCTAGCTCTTCTAAAGATGATGTTCAGAGTAGTCATGCCAAGTACTCATAACCCATAGTGAATGATGGGTAAGTGTGTAAGTGCATGGGCTGAAAAAAGTATGTGCCTGTGCATGGCCTTGTAATGTAGCCCTATGCATGCATACTTGGAAAATGCATTGGAAGAAGTATGGTGCAAAAATTTGGGGTCTTGAGCTAAGTGCTCAAGGGTATGCTGATGAAGAGGTTTCCTACTCTATCCTGGTTATAGTGTGGCCCAAGTAGAAGATTCTTACCATAAGGAAAGGTCAGCCGATGCGGATCTCTTCGTGTTGTACACCTTTCATCATGATGGACCAGTGGTTGGTGTATCATTGTCGATGAATGCCCTGGTTGATGGTCCACCCAAGCATGACTCAGTCAAGTTCCATAAGCCAAATCTAGGAACAAGCTCTCTCTCTTTTTTTTTTTTTTTTTTTTTTTTTTTTTTTTTTTTTTTTTTTTGGAACAATGGCACAAAACAAGAACACAAAAGTTAGTATCAATAGAAATATTTGACATATGTCAATGTGCTCTTGTGCTTGGGATTCTCAAATGTGTCTATGCACGGCCGTGTAATGTGGCCCTATATTAATGCATACTTTGGAAATGCATGACCTGAATGGTGCAGAAGACAGGGTTGTGCAAGGAGCACATGGTTGTCGCTCGTTCGAAGCATTCGATGTTATTTGTGGAGGTTGATGCCAACCCTGGTGGAGGTATCCATTGAGTCTCGAACTGATGTAATCCTCCTTATTGGAGTCCATTTTAGAACATCATTCGGCACTGTAGAGGTCACTTTAGGCGTCTTTCTCTTTGGATGCTTTCTGAACTGTGGTATCCAGTGTGGTTGACGCTTTGGTTCGGTGGAGGCTTCTTGCACCTTTGGCTTCCAAACCCATATCCTTTTTGCATGTCTTCCTACTAATGTGGAAGAGCTGATTTGATCTTCCTTTGGTCTCTGTACTTGGTTCTTACCCTTTTCTCTTTTTGGCTTCTTTGTTGAAACCTTTTGCATGTGGGAGAACAAAGGTTGTTCTGGATGTAGGAGCTTCTTAGGTACCCACATCAGTAATTGACCTTGTTGAGCTGCAGCTAACTTCTTAGGCACCCAAACTTGTTGGATACCTTGTGATTGAGCTTGTCTGAGCTGCTTCCTTCGTCTTCTGGCCTGGTTGGTTTGCATGGATGGAATTTGTGGGGGCAAGGTTGGTGGTTGCTCTCCTTTGCGTACCCATATCTGCTTCATGCTCTGAACTGCTTTTTTATCGAGTAGTGTCTTTCTATTTGATGTAGCAGTTGTCGTGAACGGTTGTGTTTGCTTGTGTGGTGGACGCACTACTGTGGCTACTTGATTCTTTGGAGAAGAAGAAAGATCCACCCGCCTTCGAACCTGGTCTTCCACGATCGACTCCTTCTGTATCATAGAGCTTTTGACACATACAACATCTTCTTTCATATGATTAGTCTTGGAAGAACTAAGAGAGTGTGTGGTGCCATGATTTAAGAGCATGCAGTTCTCTAATTCTAATGTAATGCATTGTTCATGTACCCAAACTTGAAGAATGTGACTTCTTAGGTTTATGTTAACTGCATGGTCATAGATCCAATCTTGACCCAAGACAAGTGGTTCTGTAAGGTTCTCATCTTGACATACTAGCGCTTTGACTTTCATTGGAACATCTTGAAGGTAGATGGGAAGTTCCACCTCGCCCAAACAAGGGGTTTCCACACCTCCCAATCCTATGAGATAAGCTTCTATGGGATTGATGTTCAACTGCAAGTCTTGGCAGTAGGAAAGTCTAACTGCACTACTTGCTGCACCTGAGTCAATCAATGCTTTCACCGTCCGTGCACCCTTCCCTTGTCCTATCTCTATGGTCACAAAGGGTCTTCGATCAATGACCTGAGAAGTTGCTATGCCTGACTTCTGACACATATCCATGTGATATTTTGTGGCTTTTGAGTTGACATCTAGGCCTAATCGCCTTAACTTATTTCGCCTAATACGCTCTCTAGCCTCTACCTGTGCTTCTTCTCTCACTCTTAACTCTTCTTCTTTTCGCTTCTTAGCAGTGTTGAGTCTCATTAGCATATCCTCAGTAAGAGGTTCTTGATATAGCTTGACTCTACAGCCACTAATATAGTTTGGCAAGATATCTCCTTCTAGAGTGGCCAACTGAACTGCACCACTAGTGGAAATTCTATTAATGATCATGGGTCCGTATCCTCTTTTTTCCAACTTACGGGCATGTTGTTTTAGTGTGTATACCAACACTAGATCTCCCTCTTTCAATCCCTTATCCTTGATGTGTGCATCAAAGTATGCCTTTTGCCTCTTCTTTGCGGCGTAGATGCCTGCTGCCGCTCGTAGCCTCGTCTCCCCCAAGCGTTCGAGATCAAAGATCCTAGAGGACAATTCATGCCCATTCCACTCATACTCTTGTGCTACTTTTAAGGCAGGGATTAAGAAATCTAATGGTAGCACAGCGTTCTGTCCGAAGACCATCTGAAATGGGGTGGCATTGAGTACCGTTTTGTAGGCAACTCGATAAGCCCAAACAGCATGATGAAGTTGTTTGTCCCAATCAGAGCGTTTATTATTTACCAGTTTTGTCAATACGTTACAGAGGATCTTATTGGTACTCTCGGCTTGTCCGTTGGCTTGTGGGTGATAGGGGGCAGACTTCTTATGTATCACCAAGAATTCTTGGAGAAGATTTTCAATGACTTCATTCAAGAAGTGTGTGCCTCTATCGCTCACCAACTCTATTGGTAGTCCATATCTCGTGAACACATTCTCGAATAAGAACTTAGCCGTAGTCTGAGCATCATTCTTTGTTGTGGCTTTGACTTCTACCCACTTTGTAAGGTAATCTGTGGCTACAATGATGTACTCTGCATGGGAGTTTCTAGCTGGGGGGTTAATAGGACCTATGAAGTCTATGCCCCACTTCGAAAATGCACGCCCTCCCATCATTGGCCTCAAGGGCAGCTCGTCTTTTCTCACTGGATATTGTGCACGTTGGCATGTGTCACATTTCTTCACATAGGTATGTGCGTCCATATGAAGAGTGGGCCACCAAAGTCCTGAAAATAGAATGGTCTTGATTACTCGGTCAGGACCAAAATGTCCACCTGCAACACCACTGTGTGCGGTCTCTAAGACCTTTAAATAGTCTGATTCATGAATGCATAGTCTTAAGTAACCATCTTTACCTCTTCGGTATAGGTTTTCTCCTATTAAGGCATAGCCTTGAGCCTCTTGCTCCATATTTCGTCTTCTTGCTAGACTAGCCTCTTTGGGTAATCTTCCCGATCTCATAAACTCTACCAATGGAGTACTCCAATCTGGAATTAATGATACTTGATAAAGGGTCGCATGCTCCACTGGTGGTTTCTCTCTACACATTGGACAATTCTTGATCCACTCATGTATTTCTTTGTCCATGCTAGGCCAATACACGCCTAAACGTTTCAAATTCTGCAGTGTTCGTTGTTTAGAATAGTGATTTCCTAGCAATCCCTCATGAGCTTGCTGCAACCAACTACTATGTTCATCATCCTCGACACCACAAGCTAATACACCCTCAGTATCTTGTTTGTACATGCTTCCTGCTAATATGTGATATTTTTGTGATTTTACAATTTCTTCTCTTGATGTTTTCACCTTCTTATTTGCAGGGCCAAAGGTTAGGACTGGTACCAACTTATTTGCCCATTTAGGAACAACTTCCAAATTGAACAGATAAGCATCAGGTAGTTCATCAGACACTCCTTGTGGTGACTCTCCTGAAGTAATGCGAGAAAGGTGATCTGCCCGAAGGTGGGTTCTACCTTTCCTGACAACAACTTCAAAGTCATACTCCATTAGTAAGAGGAACCATCTTACTAAGCGTCCAGTATTGCAAGGTTTATTGACCAAATATAACAAAGCTTGATGATCAGTGAAGAACTTGAACTTGTTTGCCAATAAATAGTGTCTAAACTTCTTTACAGCATATACCATGCCTAACCCTTCTCGCTCGGTTGTGGTATAATTTCTTTCGGCTGGGTTTAGTTGTCTACTAGCATATGCTATGGGCAAATCTAAATTCCCTTCACCTGTGGGTTGTGCCAGCACACATCCTATGGCATGATTGGATGCATCCACATGGACATGGAATGGTTTATTCCAATCAGGAGTGGTCAGTATTGGTGCCGTGCACAAACGTTTCTTCAGTTCGTTGAAAGAATTCTCGCATTCGTCGTTCCACTCAAAATTAGACAACAAAGCATATAGGGGTCTAGCGATGATCGCGTACATGTGGATAAACCTACGGTAGTATCCACAATGGCCCATAAAGGCTTGTACCTCTTTAATATTCCTTGGCCTTGGTAGCTCCGCTATGGCTCGTACCTTATCTTCATCTGTTGAGATTCCATTCTTAGAAACAATATGACCTAAGATTTTACCTTGACGCACCATAAACACACACTTTTCTGGGTTCAGACACACTCGATATTCTCTACACTTGTTGAAGATTTGTCGGAGCTCAGGGATGTGAACCCTTCTTTCTTGGGAATGAGCACATAAATCATCCACATACACTTCTAAGCTCTTTCGCAAGAACTCTTTGAAGACATGACACATGAGCCTTTGGAATGTTGCAGGTGCATTGGTGAGCCCAAATGGCATCACACGAAATGCGAAGATTCCCCACTCTGTAGCAAAAGCTGTTTTGTGTTGATCTTCTGGGGCAATGGCTACTTGATTGTAACCTGAAAATCCATCAAGGAAGCTATAAACTTCCTTGCCTGCAACACGCTCCAATAGGTGTTCTGTGATTGGAAGTGGATAACTATCTCTAATTGTAGCGGCATTAACTTTTTTAAGGTTAATACACACTCGCAACTTCCCGTTCTTCTTGGGTACCACAACAATGGGGGACACCCATTCGGTATGCTCAATCTCATAGATGAATCCAGCTTCAATCAACCTATCAATTTCTTCTTTTATTTTGGCTGCATAGGTATCATTATATGTGTAGGGCTTCTGTTTGGTGGGCCTAGCATCAGCAGTCATGGGGATAGTATGAGAGCAAATTCGTGGATCTACCCCTTTCAAGTCTCTATAGTGCCATGCAAACACATCCCTATATTCCCTTAATAGAGCTATGAGCTCCATTTCTTCTCTTGCACTTAGGTCATCTCCTATATATGTGCATCTCTCTTCGTTCTCTTCAATGGTCACTACAATCTTCTTGGTCTTTTCTTTATTATCATATGATTCTCCTATGATGGCCTCTCTCTTAGGCATTCGTACCAAAATTTTGCGGTCGTCAACTTCATATTTCTTGAAGTTTTCTGGTACTTCAAACAATGATTCCTCCTCCTCTTGTTTCACTGCTTTTCTTTTCTTTTTCTTTTGACTACTCTCACTTCCATCCTTTGAGTTTACTGTTTTAATACTTGTGAGAGGTTCTTCTTCTTTCTGAGTGAACACTCCTATATCTTCTAGATAGTGCTGCTCTGAGTTAAAGCAACTATCCATCCCAATAGACTCCAGATCATCATCATTCTCTTCTTCTTCTATGACATCACTAGGGTCACATTCTTCTAGCAAGGGTTGACACATGAACACTGAAATATCATAACCCTCCTCATCACAATGAGGTGTCCACTGTTCCTCATTGACAGCAATGTCCATGGTGGCTAAGATTTCTGGCCAGCCATGAGGCTCAAACTCCTCATCTGGAAAGATCATCGGTGTGTAGGCTGGGTCTCTAACTGGTCTATCTCCTAGCGAAGTTCCTTCTTCTCTTGCCTTTAAACGTTTTTCCTCTTCCTTTGCGACCTTGCACATCCACAAATGAGTATCTTCATGCAGCCATGATGAATCAGGTGAACTTTCAGAATGCACAGAGATGGAATCTTCTTTTGCTTTGTGGATAGAATTCCATTGTAAGGGTGGTACATCTCTGAAGGTGTAATCCTTCAAATTGACCTTGGTGGTGACCCCTAAGTGCTGTAAGTACAAGGAGTTAGTTCCCCAATCCTGTACTATTTGCAATTGTCGTAGGAAGGGTCTTCCTAGGATCATCTCATAGACATTATTTTTCTCAAAGTCACATATAGCAAATGTGTGCTCAAACTCTACGCCACAAGTGGTTAGAGTGATCCCTTCTAGCAATCCTAGAGGTCTTTCAAAATGACCATCAGCCATTTGAAGCTTCATTCTAGTTGGTCTTAATGTGGGCTTGCCCCATTGCTTCCACAAGGAGGTGGTCGCAATAGCAACACCAGCACCTGAATCTATGATTGCTTTGGTTGTGTACCCTTGGTAGGTGATTGGAAGATAAGTATTACCTTCTTCACCCTCACACATGTCCCCTATTTTGTCTAGAGGTATCTCTGGTACCCTGTGCTTGGAGCCTACTTTTGGCATGTTGGAATCAAGTTCTGGAACCTGATCCTTCACATGATTCCACAGCTCAGGTTTTGCTTTGAGCAGCTCTTCTACAGTGAGATGACACTGAACCTTAGTGTTCTTCACGACATCCGTGTTCCTTGGAACCACTGAGTCTTCATTTCTTACTAGTATTGTGGGAGCTCTAATCTCGAGAGATTCAGATTCCCATGGGCCTGGAAATTGAGGCAGTTCTTCTAAGGTATTAGATTCAAAATCTAACCTTTCGTCTTCTTGTTGTTCTGCTTCATCTCCGTAAATAGATGGAATGTCTTGGGGAAATTGATCCTGAAGATCATCAATCTCAGGAATAGGAGGGGAATTACCCTTCTCCTTGGCCCATTTCTCTTCTTGTATTTCCCGCAAGAATTCTTGAGAGTACTGTTGAATTGAAGGAGGTATTCCTGAATCCGTGGAATTAGGAACATAAGCTCCCATTGGTGGTGAGCTTCCTCTTTCAATAACTGGTTGAGCCTGTGGAGGTAAAGAAACTTGTGGTTTGTTTACCAACTGCTCTAATCGTTCTAGTAAGCCCTGGAAATGCAAATCCCCCTTGACAGAGTTTGTCTGATTGAACTTTTGACTAGTCTCAAGTATAGCTTGAGCTTGTTCTACCATTTTCATGCACATTTTCATCCGTTCAATCTCTAAGTCCGCTCTAGGGTAACTCTTGTCTAGGTTTGCAGCTGTAGGCCCTTCTTGAAGTCGAGCCTGGTAGGCCTTGAACATCATGTCCAAACCTTCTGGGGTTGGATCTGCAAGAACAGACCCTGGTTGTGGTCTATTTACAATGGGTGGTGGGGTGGGATGAGGTGGAGTGGATGGAGTTTCGGTATGCGAGGGGCTTTGAGATGCAATGTCTTCTATTTTTGTTTTCGCTTCTTTTAAGCTTTCTTCTAGTTCCGATAACTTTTTATTCCACTTGCGATTGGCCTTCTCTCTGGTATCCTTCCATGTTCTTGTTTTCCTCTTACTAGGCTCTCCCGATTCACTCGACTCTGATTGTTCTATTGGTTTATCCTGTTTTAAGGCTTGTGCTCTAGTAACTGCCTGTATAGGTGCCACATTACTACTACTTGAACTTGATTCCGCCACTAAGCCTACCACATTAATGGGTGTAATCTTGGGTGCACTGGAGGGGTTTCTTGGACAATCTCTGGGGAGATGGTCTTTGCCGCAATCAGGACAAAAAGCCTGTATTGTGATAGCTTGTCCTTGACTCGGAGATGGTGGGTGGGGACAGTCACGAATGAAATGGTCACCTTGACATCTGAAACAAAATCCTCTAGGGGCTTGTGGTCTCATTTGTCTCAACTGGGGCCTAGGGTTAGGATTTGTGTACATGACATTGGAGTATTGTGGCTCCCAATTTTGCTCCATAGGCGGTGCCTCATATTGATACGAGTAAATCTCACTATGTTCAGGTGACTCTGTGTAATAAGCATGTGGACTACCTTCATGGGAGTAGTCTGAACTATGAGCATGAGAGTCATTATCTGGTATCAATGGGGTTAGTGGCACCAAAGCTCTATTTGGATTTTCCTCTCCCACAGCATACTTGACTGGAATCACGTTGGCTGGAGCTGGTGGTTGGTTTACCAAGACAGGTTGTGGCCTATATGGTACCTGATATTGCTGTTGTGGTCTGTAATATGGCTGTTGGTATTGATTCTGATACCTACCTTGTGGGTAAGGTTGCTGATAATTTTGTCTAACGGCCTGCCTATTGTAGGGACAATCTTGAGCCATGTGGTTTGTGTATTTTCTCTCAATAGTGCAATATGGAGCATTCCTTTCTCTAATGTTTTGGTTTTGCATTGGGCATACGTTAGCCATGTGGTCACCTCCGCAAGTATAGCACCGATTCAATGAAGTGACACCCTGTGTTTGTTTATTTTGGACTCCCAGCTTCTTGGCAACTTGCTCAGCTATCTCTTCTATTTCTGTGGATATCTTTGAAGTATGACTAGTAGAACCATCCGAATCCTTATAGAGTTTGGATAATCCTAACTCCTCACCCAAGTTATCTTCTATGTCAATGCATGTCCGCACGCACTCTTCTATGGATCTAGGCTCTTTCAAATATACATATGATCTTAACTTTGTGCTCAGTAGGCCATCTAAGAACAAAGCCACTTGTTTGGCCGGAGTGGGTAACTCTAGAGTAGGGCATCTTTCTAGGTACTGTCTGAACCTTCGACCTGCTAGTCGCACTGTTTCTTGGGGTGTCTGCTTGAAACTGTGGATCAAGGATGATGTGTTATGCCTGATACCACTCTTGGAAAATTCTACAATGAATTCGTCTAGCAGATGATCTATATCGTGATAGCTGCTTCTACTCAATGGTTGAAACCAAGCTAAGGCAGTGCCCTTAAGGGTCAAACCAAATGCCTCGTACTGGGTGAACCAGTCCTCAATTTGTTCGGCTCTCAGCACTTGTTTGTACTCGGCCACGTGATCATAAGGATCCCCTGTCCCATCGAAATAGTTCTTCATTGCCTTGATCACTTGAATGGGTCTAAGGGTTCTAGGGTACTCTCGGGGTCTATGCAATGGAAAATCATGTTCATCTCTTTGTTGCCTCTGTGCTTGATGTCTCTCTCTTTCAGGTCTTTCATTTTCAAATCCTGATCTATTCCTGCTCACGGTGTGTGCAAAACTTACCTCAGGTCTCTCTCTAGCTCTTTCTCTCTGAGCTTCATGAGCGTGGGAAGATCCTACACCTTGGAGGCCATGGGAAACATTGGATCTTGGTGGGGGTAAAATCATTTCATTCTTCCAAGTATATGCATGTCTATCATGTTCTGTTACCAAGAAAATTTTCTCTGATCTGTTATCCAGGTAGACAACTTTGCCTGGTATCTCTGGATCCTTGAACTCGTAGATAATGACTATGCCCAATTGGCTAGGTTGATCTGGCTTAAATCTCCAAAAGGCTTCCTCAGTTTCTCTATTCAAAAATAGTTCTATGCTTTTGTTATCTTGAGGGATCCAGTCTGGAGTGATCACTCGGGTCAAAACTGACTTGCCTCTAGGAGTCTGGGGTCCTTGTCCTACATTTCCTTGTTCTAGGTCTCCTATTTCATTCTCAGGAATGACATTTCCAAACTCATCAGTCCTATCTGGTAGGTTGGTGACCACATACATGGTTCCTTCCTTATCAATGTATGAACCCTCTTCGAACTTGACCACCGGGCGTTCAAGTCCAAAGGATTGATCTGGATTTTTGAGTTGGACCACTGATCGTCTCAGACCATCCTCATAGATGCGAGCACCTAATTGGTTGGTCCGAATATATTCCAACTGTGTCTTATAGGGCCCTTCTGGTGTTTGTAGATGGGCAGTCCCTGAGCCACCTGCAGGTTTTCCCATACTAAAAGATATTTCTGAATCACTTGTGTCTGAACTTAGTAAAAGATGACCACTTAGTTGTTGTGCCCAAGACTTGGATGTATGGTTGACACTAGCCTCAGAAGATCTAATGCTTTGTTTATCCTTGCTTAAGTGTCTACCAGATCTCAGGTTCATAAGCTTTAGTCAAGAGTCCAAATTTTCCCTTTGGTGTGGTTCAAAATTCTTTGGAGTCCCCTTGGTTTCCTAGTCCCACTTGAGGCCCAACTTCAAATTAGTCTATCTGAAAATCAACGCATTATTCTTATAAAAAACAGTTGAGGTCATGTAGGAATTGAAACGAGCTTTCCAACGAACTATAGAGCTCAAAAAATGGACTTTGGATGAAAAAGTTATGCCAATTCAGGCTCCTAGGGGTCAAAACAGGCAAACAGGACCTTTGGAGAAAATCGCGATTTTGTGAACTTTCAGAGAATCGCGATGTTGAGGCTCAGAAAATCGCGATGTTGAGGCTCAGAAAATCGCGATGTTGAGGCTCAGAAAATCGCGATGTTGAGGCTCAGAAAATCGCGATGTTGAGAACTCAGAAAATCGCGATGTTGAGACTCAGAAAATCGCGATGTTGAGACTCAGAAAATCGCGATGTTGAGAACTCAGAAAATCGCGATGTTGAGGCTCAGAAAATCGCGATGTTGATCACAAAATCGTGTTTTGAAAATCGCGATTTTGATCACAAAATCGTGTTTTGAAAATCGCGATTTTGATCACAAAATCGTGTTTCTGAAAATCGCGATTTTGATCACAAAATCGTGTTTCAGAGAATCGCGATGTTGATCACAAAATCGTGTTTCAGAGAATCGCGATGTTGATCACAAAATCGTGTTTCTGAAAATCGCGATGTTGATCACAAAATCGTGTTTCAGAGAATCGCGATGTTGATCACAAAATCGTGTTTCAGAGAATCGCGATGTTGATCACAAAATCGTGTTTCTGAAAATCGCGATGTTGATCACAAAATCGTGTTTCTGAAAATCGCGATGTTGATCACAAAATCGTGTTTCTGAAAATCGCGATGTTGAGCACAGAATCGTGTTTTAGAGAATCGCTTTTTTTTGCCTGAAAATCGTGATTTTGACCCAGAGAATCGTGTTTTTCCACAGAATCGTGTTTTTCTCAAAATCGTATTTTTAGCTGAAAATCGTGTTTTCTCAGAATCGCGATTTTGAGCAGAAAGTCGTGTTTTTCACAAAATCGTGTTTTTTGGCTGAAAATCGTGATTTGTGAGAATCGTGATTTTGAGCACAATCACAGAATCGCGATTCTGAGAATGACCACAGAATCGTGATTTTTTCAACCAACTTTTAGGCGGGAAAACTGAAAATCGTGATTTTTCAAAAAATTTTGAATTTTCACAGAATCGCGATTTTCATCACAGAATCGCGTTTTTTGGCGGGAAATTCAAATTTCTGAGCGCCGGCTATGGCGAGCTCCGTATGAGCAGAAAATCATGAAAAAAACACAGCGCTTGCTCTCCCTTGCTTCTCCTAACTCCTTCCCACACAATAATGCATGAAAAATGGTATGAAGATGGTGAAAATGCACTAAAAAACAAGAAATTTCTATGAAGAAGAAGATGGAAGAAGGTGGAGATGATGATGATGATGAAGAAGAAGAGGAAAAAACAGAAACTGAACTGAAAATGATGATTTTTTTACCTTCCAACGTCGCAAATCTACGATCTTACCGTCACACGCTCGTCCTCGAAACTCTCTCCCCGGCAACGGCGCCAAAATTTGGTGTAGCTCAAGCGTAAGCACCACCTCCTTTACTTGTCAATCCGCGGAGACGTGAGGACCGGTATGAAGACCACGAGCAAGTGAAGGCACAAGTGCGTGAGTGAAAGCACACAAACATGCACACACATACACACACACGCGCACAAAGTAAGATCAAAGAGAGGAACAATGGAAAGCTTAGATTGCAAAAGAGTTCTCTTACAAAAGTTCTATTCTCTCACAAGCTAACCCCAAAAATGAGCTCTCTAGCTCTTTTTATAGTTTTTTGACTAGTTTTGGCCCTGTCCAGACCTAGTGTCCGGCCTAGTTAAAAATTAGGTTCCAGGGCTTATTTGAGGGCTCAAACGAAGTCTAAAAATTATGAAAATTGGTACGATGGTACTTCTAATACTCCTCAAGCTCGAGGACTCCTCGGCTTGAACAAAATGGAGTTACTAAAAATAGATAATGGTATTTACAATGGTTTTTAGTGATGAAAATCACTATTTTTGTAGGGGATTCTTCTGAAAATTTGACATACACTTCTTGGAACTCCCTACTTGCTCCCTTTCCTTGTGTGTCCACCTTTTGATGTGCTTCCGTGCTTTGTCCTTGACTTTGAGCTTCAACAGTGGTGAGCTTTCTCTTTCAACAAGTGGTTGAGCCATGGAGGTAAAGAAACATGCTGCTTATTTAGCAATTGCTCTAATCTTTCTAATAAGCCTTGGAAATGCAATTTTGATTTGATAAAATTTTTTTGATTGAAAAATTGGTTGGCCTCAAGCATAACCTAAAGTAGTTCTACCATTTTCATGCAAAATTTTGTATGTTCAATATCTAAATCTCCTCTAGAGTAACTCTTATATAGGATTGTAGTTGTTGGCCCTTCTTGAAGTCGATCCTGGCAGGCTTGGACATCATGTCCAAGCCTTTTGGGGTTGGATCAGCGAGGAAAAACCCTAGTTGTGTTCTATTTATAGTGAATGGTGGGATGGGATGAAGTGGAGTGGATGGGTTTTGGGCATGTGGGGGGTTTTGAGATGAAATTTGTGCTATTTTTATTTTTGCATCTCTTAGGCTTTCTTCTAGTTTAGATAACTTTCTAGCCCATTTACAATTGGCCTTCTCCCTAGTATCCCTCCATGTTCTTGTTTTCCTTTTACTAGGCTCTCCTGATTCAATTGACTCTAATTGCTCTGCTAGTTTAGCCTGTTTTAAGGCATGTGCCCTAGTGATTGCATGTATAGGATTCACGTTAATGCTACCTGAACCTGAATCTACCACTAAGCCTACCCATTAATGGGTGTAACCTTGGGGGAACTAGAGGGGTTCCTTGGACAATCTCTCAAGAGATGTTCATTGCCACACTCAGGACAAAAGCCTTGTATTGTGATGTTTTTTCCTTGTCTCGGAGCCGGTGGGTGGGGACATCCACAAATGAGATGGTTGCCATGACATCTAAAACATGGTCATCTAGGCGCTTGTGTTCTCATTTGTCTCAATTGGGGACTAGGGATAGGATTCGTATACATGACATTGAAGTATTTTGGCTCCCAATTCGGTTCCATAGGTGGTGCCTCATATTGATACGGATAAGTCTCGCTATGCTCAAGTGACTTGATGTAATAAGCTTGTGGACTATCTTCATGGGTGTAGTCAGAACTCTAATCATGAGGGTCATTTTTTGAGACCAAAGGGGTCATTGGAACCAATGCTCTATTAGGGTTCTCCTCTACTATGACATACTTAACTTGAATCACATTGGCAAGAGATGGTGGTTGGTTTCCTAGAATTGGTTATGGCCTATATGGTGCCTGATATTGCTATTGGTACTGAGTTTGATATTGTTGTTATGGCCTATGATATGGTTGTTGGTATTGGTTCTAATACCTACCCTGTTGGTAAGGTTGTTGATAAGTTTGTCTAACAACCTACCTATTGTACAGAGAATCTTGAGCTTTGTGGTTTGTGTATTTTCTCTCAATAGTGCAATATGGAACATTCAGTTCTCTCATGTTTTGGTTTTGCATTGGGCATACATTAGCCATGTGGTCACCTCTACAAGTATAAAATCACTTCAATGAGGTGATCCTTGGTGTTTCTCTATTTTGAACTCCTAGCTTCTTGGCAACCTGCTCAGCTAGCTCATCTATCTCAACAGAGGGTCTAGACGTATGACTAGTAGAACTTTCATAATCCTTATAGAGTTTGAATCTAACTCCTCACCCAAGTTGCTTCAATGTCAATACACATTCTCAAACATTGATCTAGTGTGAATGGCTCCTTGAGATATACGTATGATCTAAGTTTCCTGCTATGAAGTCCATCTAAAAATAGGGAAACTTGTTTTGCTTGTGTAGGTAATTCAGGTGTGAGACATCTTTCCACATATTGTTTAAATATACATCCGACTAGTCAAACTATCTCTTGGGTGTCTGCTTAAAGCTACAGAGCTAACCCCAAAAATGAGCTCTCTAGCTCTTTTTATAGTTTTTTGTAGTTTTGGCCCTGTCTAGGCCTAGTGTCTGGCCTAATTAAAAATTAGGCTCCATGGCTTATTTGAGGGCTCAAACAGAATCTAAAAATTATGAAAATGTAGGTGGTTATAATACTCCTCAAGCTCAAGGACTCCTCAGCTTGAACAAAATGGAGTTGCAAAGATGTGGAATGATATTTATAATGGTTTTTCGTGATCAAAATCACTGTTTTTATAGGGATTTCTTCTGAAAATTTTGACATATACTTCTTGGAGCTCCTAGATGCTTCCTCTTCTTGTGTGTCCGCTTCTTTGTTGCATTCTTGCACCTTGTGCTTGACCTTGAGTGTCAACAACATTGAAAACTTGATGTTAAAAAAAGGAGATTGCTTTACTTAGAGTAATCATCGTTTGCATTTACGTTTTTCCCACTCTTTTGGACATGAGGGACTCTTGCTTTTTCGTATTGTATGCTTCTAAAACTTATTCTTTAGTAAAATACCTTAAAAACATGTATGTGCATTGCGTGATAGCTTTGTTGAGGGCAATCCTTTTTTGCAATTCGATGTATTTTCTTGTGATATGTTAGTCTGGTTATTCCACTAATGCTTTGAGGTGTCTCACTTAGCAACAAAAAACCCTAAAAATGACCCATTTGCAAATCATGTATGCTCTCTTTGGAACTTCATGCTTGATATTATCTACTTGCTTTTTAGGTTTTCTAGGTGTGGACCTTATATCCAATCACATGTAACTTCAAAATCCTTTAAAAAATTAACCCAAGGCCTTCTATATGCAAAACGTGGTTAACCAACTCATCCATCACTTCAAACACACAAAACCAAGAAAGACAAACTTGTCAAGGGAATTCTGGGAATTCTGATGGCTCGTAACCCCTATATATTTTCACCTTCTATCTCTCCTTACACACACACACTCTCTCTTGGCCCAAATACTCACGTATCTACATATATGAGAACGCATAGAGATATATAAGATGAACGGCTTTATTTTGGGTGTTTTATGATAACGAACTACTGTCAAAGCGTAACAAAGAGAGCACAAAATTCTTATTGTTGTACATCTATAGCGATGAAGCAGATGAAGAAAGAGATGAAAAAATAGAATTTTTAAGAATTTTTTTTCTCTCTACAAATGTTAATTAAATATCTATATATGAAACCTAATTAAATATCTATATATGAGCATGAAAATAGTAGGAAAGTGCATTCATATACACTCTTAATTCTTACTTATTAATTCATGCAAATGAGAGAAAATAAAATAAAAAAAACACAAACCTTTCACATAGAGCAAATTGCCAAATCTGGTTGCTGATGAGATCCCTCTTTGACAGGACACCATGTGTTACATTGTAAATTGCCTAAAGCTCTCACGAACTCAAGGTGGTATCAAGAATGAGTAATGCAACCCATAATGTGAGTAAGGGATGATTGTTGGTGGTATGTAAATTAGCGACCTGTAATCTTGGTTGAGCAAGAAACAACCTACTATCACCACTTTTAGTTGTGAGGTTGAGTTTAGGGTAGCTTTTACACTGATTGTTGAGTGTGTGTGGCTCAAACACCTTATGGTTGATTTGGGTGTTGATCAACCTTCTGCCACCACCATCTTCACTGACACTTAGAGCACATTGGAAGTTGCGAGGAACCCTATATTTCATGCTTGCACTAAGCACATTGAGGTGCATTATCATTATGTCAGGGAGAGGTTCTCTGCTGGAGAGATCAGCTTGGCATATGTGCCCGTGCAGGAGAACATTGCAGACCTTTTCACGAAGGCTCTGCCTAGGGAGAAGTTTGAAGCTTTTCACAAAGCTTTGGGCTTACTTCCTTTTGTGGATTGATTCCACATAGCTTGGCACTTCCTTATACATGAGTGCCAGCTCCTTGCTCACTGCATCGCTCCCAAGGGGGATTTGTTGATATATTTTGGTAGTGATATGTGTGAACACATTAGGACCACTAGGGCACTTTTTTCCCTCTTTAGGAGGTTTTCTCTCCCGAGTTGTATATATTTCTATAGAACTAATGAGTTACTTATCTTTGTACATTCTAGTGGTAATACATTCAGTATTGTGTGTTGTGCTCCAAGCTTCTTCTTCTTTGTGCTTTTTGCGTGCTTCTGCAGATGTCTAACTCCAAAAATTACCCATTGTGGGCATACATGACGCATGTATTTGTAGCAAAAGGGTTATGGAATATTATGTGGGGTGTTAAAAATTGTCCTACTAGACTTGCAAGTATAGCGATTGATGATAATGTAGATGATGATCTTCAATTTCCTAGTTGTGCTACAACTCCTACTACACCTACTCTGGAGCAACATCATTGGGATGGTAGAGATGTACAGGCACATGCATTGATGGCTTTGTCTGTCAAATGTGCCATTATCCAATAAATTCACTCCTCTAAGATAGAAAAAATGCTTGGTATTATACGAGGCAAAAAATGAGGCTCATGTTTCTTAACTATGGAAAATAGCTTGAGAATGAGCATACAAATAAAATTCAATGGACTTTTTTTTATAAATATCAAATATTTGAAGGAGCGATTGAGTTTTACTCACTTATGTAGACCATTCTTAATAGTCTTCTAGATCCAGATTAGAGTTTTGCTTGTATTCTTTGGTTGATGATGAAACACAATCCAAATGCCTTAACATTTGAGGAGCTAGTCTCTTTTGTTTTTGTAGGAAGATCAATCCACATAGAACATATCAATTATGTATGTTGTAGATCAAACTTTCTTATCTAGTTAGAAGGTCAAAGGTGAATGGAGCTCATCTACTAGTAAGAAGAAATATGCTAATGTTGCACATTCAGAGAATGAAGAAAAAGTTGAAAAGAAAAAGAAAAGAAAAATTATTTTTGCACGTTTCTTAAGGCTCCAACAACCTTTTGAGCTACAAACAAAGGTAACAACATTGGGAAAAACTCCTTCAAGCTCTATTTCAGCAAAACATTCTAGTGCTCCTCTTCCACGCAACACACATTTTCCTCTTCAAGTACCTACAGTCAAGCATCCATTCCACACAACGAGGACATGTTAGTGCAAAAGAATCCACAATCATGTTAGTTAGGAGTGGATGCCTTGCTTATATGGATTTTGGGAGAATTCCCTTGCATGTGATTGAAAGTAGAGTTGGACGAAAGGGTGGAGCATGGAACTCTCAACACCCCCCTCCATGTGATGACCCTTTTGTTTTTAATATGGGGGACTAGTGACATATGGGATCACTTAGACCATTGGTTTTTTTTACCTTAAGGATCTAAGGACATATAGGATCCTTAGACATATCTTGGACATATGGCATCCAAGTGTAGGGCATATGTCATCCCTTGGTTTTTAGTTCCATGGACATATGGGATCCATGGTGGTTTTTGGGATCTAGGGACATATGGGTTCCCTAGACATACAAGATGATAATGCCACTCCAAGTATTGTGCATGATGTAAGTCCTTATGCATCTCTAATGCACGTCTCACTGGATTGTCAAGATGAAAGGCATGCATATCATCTTGTTCTCTCTCTCTAGATCTATGGTGAACGGGATGGAAAGCAGAGTATCTAGACAATTAATGCTACATTCATGTTCTCTTCACTCGATGGATGCACCGAAGTTCCAAGTATAGAACTCTCAATGCCTCTATAGCTTCAGTATGAACATTCCTGCTCGCGTTCTCTCTGCAGCGCCTTCTACTTTCTCTCAAGAAGAGGAAAATACAATGACATATGCAATGAGCTAGTAGCTTTCTTCAGAGATGATTTCCTTGTTCAGTTTTGGATTTGTCTAATGTAGCAGTTGTAGCATCTAGTTGATTGTGTAAACTTGAATTTCTCTTCCCTGAGATGGTGCAACTTGTTGTTATGGCTTTCTCTCAAGTGCACATGCAAGGCATTGTATCCCTCTATCTATCTCTCTCTCCCTCTTCATATCCTGGTGTAGCTTCATTTTTGACTCCTTTCATGCTGAAAATATCTTATTCTCCTCCTGTAGATACAAAAATCTACTCGGTAGGGCCAAGATGGGACTACAATCTGCACACTCGACCTCCAAATCGACGATCCGATTTTCTTTTTTCTTATCCATTATGCACATAATCATGGAGATTCTTGCACCTCAAAACATCAAGTGTGCCAAGCAAGTTGACCACTTATACAAACATTGGTTCCAATATGCAAACATTGATGGTGATGGAAGAATTAGATGTCCTGATGTTGTGGCATTTTTTGCTCATTTCAAACTCTCCAAGGATGAACTGAAGTAGGTTTGGGCTTTAGCTAATTCCAAAAGGCAAGGCTACCTTGGCTATAATGAGTTTTTAACAGCTATGTAGGTGATATCTCTCATACAAACTGGGAATTCACCATCAACAGACATGTTGAGAATAGAAGAGTCTGAGAACATTAGCCCACCCATCATGGAAGGGATCGAAGACATGCTTCAAGCAAAGAAGAGTTCCTCAAAGATCCGATCCAAATCTGAACATATTTAGGAACTCCCAACTCTTATGTCAAGATTGTTCTCTCATAAACATAAGAAAGTAGTTGAGCTTTCACATGTTACTTCCATCCATCGTGCTCCACTTCTACATATCAAAGATAGATTCAAGCTAACAAGGAGCAGTGGTGATCACCTTTTTCTGCTTCAATGAAAATGCCCTTTTCTCCTTATTGCCACATAGAAATTTATGATGGCTTCAACAACTTCTGATTTAGAAAGCTCAGGATGAAACTTGAAGATTGTCGATCCTCCCTCACCGACTTCAAGTTTAGATGAAAGTGATGGAAACTATTGGTGGGAAGTGTTAACAAACACTCTTAATGACCATGATGTGAGTGCATATAAGCACTGGTTATGGATCAAGATAATGCTTAGAGAAAAAATTGAAATCTCAAAGATGCATGAGTAACAAAAAAATGATGCAATTGAAAACAAAGATGATGATAATATAAATCATGCTACAAGATGGGAGGATGGGAGGGAAAAGAGGAATAGGATTTGTGCTTAAAAGCACTCTTATTGAAGAAATATGGGAGGGAGGAAGGGATTATGAAAGAAACATATGCTAATGATGAAGATAATGAGAACAAAAACTCAAAAGAAAATGTTAACAAAAAGTTACCTATGCTCTGATACCATGTCGAAATAAAGAAAAAAATTCCTACTTGTTGGAGTTAGACGTCTGCCGAAGCACGTGAACAACACACGGAAGAAGAAGAAGCTTGGAGCATAACACACAATACTCAATGTATTACTAGAGAATGTACAAAGATAAGTAGCCCATTAGGGCAACAGGTGTATATACAAGCCGGGGAAAAAAACCTCCTAAAGAGGGAAAAAAGTGTCCCGACGGTCCTAGTGTGTTCACACACATCACTACCTAAATATATGAACAAATCCCCCCTGGGAGTGATGTGGTGAACAAGTAGCTAGCACTCATGTATAAGGAAGTGCATGACTATGTGGAAATCACTCCACAAAAGGAAGTAAGCCCAAAGCTTTGCGGAAAGCTTCAAACTTCTCCCAAGGCATAGCCTTTGTGAAAAGGTCTGTTATGTTCTCCTGCATGGGCACATATGCCAAACTGATCTCCCCAGCACAGAACCTCTCCCTGAGAGAAGAATAATGCACCTCAATGTGCTTAGTGCGAGCATGGAACACAGGGTTCCTCGCAACTTCCAATGCACTCTGACTGTCAGTGAAGATGGTGGTGGCAGAAGGCTGACCAACACCCAAATCAGCCATAAGGCGTCTGAGCCACACACGCTCAATAGTCACTGTGAAAGTTGCCCTATACTCAGCCTCACAATTGGAAGTGGCCATAGTAGGCTGCTTCTTGCTCAACCAAGATATACATGAGCTACCAAGCATGAAGCAAAAGCCACTAGTGGACACACAAGTGTCATAGCAACCAGCCCAATCAAAGTAAAAATAGGCATGCAAATCTGGCGGTAGTGATCCCTCCTTGGGATAAAACAAACCAAGTAGCCGGGTGCCACTCAAGTAGCAAAAGATGCGCTTAACCGCATGCCTATGCTTGACTCCTGGGCAATGCATAAACCTGCTCATCTGTGAGACAACAAACTGAATATTTGGCCAAGTAATGCATAAGTAAATCAAGCATCCAACAGCTTGCTGATAGAGAACAACATCAAATGCATCTCCACCATCACGAAGACTCAGTCGTAAACCTATTTCCATAGGAGTGGCAATACGTTTACAGTCTTCAAGGCTAAAACGCTGCAATAATGTGTCAATATATTTCATTTGACACAAAGTCATTCCACCATCAATGTGCATAAACTAAATGCCCAAATAGTGATGCAAATGCCCCAAATCAGACATCTCCAATGAGGCATGTAAATCAGCCTCAAAATCAGAAATATGTCTCTCATGAGGACGAGTGAGCAGCATATCATCAATATAAACCACAATGATCAGAAGTACATCATTAGCACGCTTAACATATAAGGTGCTTTCAGTTGGATAGTTCTCAAAATTGTGTGCAATCAGATAGGCATGTATCTTCTCATACCAAGCACGTGGTGCTTGCTTTAAACCATATAATGCCTTCTTTGACCTGCACACTTGGTTTTCATGCCTTTTTGCACAAAGCCATGGGGCTGAAAAACATACACTTCTTCATGCAAATTACCATTCAGAAATGCTGTTTTGATATCCAACTGATGTACATTCCAACCATGATGATTTTCAAGTGCACAGATGCTACGAACAATAGTCATACAACAAGTAGGAGCAAAAGTTTCATCAAAATCAATGTCTTTTTCCTGTACATAACCCTTTGCAACAAGCCTAGCCTTATACATGTCAACTATACCATCAGGCTTACACTTTAGCTTGTATACCCACTTAGTACCAATAGCCTTCTTGCCAGGAGGCAAGTCACATAAAGACCAAGTATGATTCTTCATTATAGCATCATATTCAGATTGCATAGCAGCCATCCAATTTTCTGAATTTTGTGCTTCATCAAATGAAACAAGTTCATTCTCATCACAGAGATTAGATGCAACCATAGCATAGAAATCTGATGCAAAAGAGGCACTATGAGAGCCTGAACGAGTACGATATGATAGAGGTGCATCTAATTTGCTATCACGCAAAGTCTACAACCATTTTGGCATAGTTTTTGCCTCCTCAATATCAGTTCTCTCATCAACAAGTGCATCATGTAAATCTGCATGAGAAATGGGATGATCTGCATCATCACATGAAACCTGCAAAGGTTGAGAAGTTGCCTCATTCGGACTAGCACTAGACTCTCCATTTGTAAAAAGAGGCAGCAAAGTATCATACATGTCTTTGGAGCTAACGGATGTCTCCTTGGTACATGAAAGCAATGGCTGAATAGGATCTTCCACAAAAACAACATCATGGCTAACCAGAATGCATTTAGTCTGTTGTTCAGGCACTAATGCATATCCCAAACAACCAAAAACACGTAGATGAGCAACAGATGGCTTGCGATCATGCCAAGCCTCATATGGAGTGATAGACTATAGCGCTTTAGTTGGACACCTGTTAAGTACATATATTTCACACATGACAGCCTCAAGCCAGAAACTATGTGGTTAAGCCTGACTCTTGACCATACACCTTGCCATCTCCATGAGTGACCTGTTCTTTCGTTCAGCAACTCCATTCTATTGAGGTGTATACGGCACTATAAATTGGTGTTTTATCCCACGTTCAACCAGAAATGGATTAAAATCAGAAGACATATATTCCCCCCCTCGATCAGAATGGAGGATGCCTATTTTGCATGCTGACAAATTTTCTACCAAAACCAAAAACTCTTCGAAGCACATGAACACCTCAGACTTTGTCATTGATGGATATACCCATGCATGCCTGGAAAAATCATTGATGAAACTCAAAAAGTAAAGATAATTTCCAAAAGAAGGTGTCTCCATAGGACCACAGACATCACTATGTACAAGTTGCAGCCCGAACTAAACCATCTTTTGGAGAAGGAAGAACGCTGCATTTTTTCCAAAATACAGCCTTCACAAACATGTTTTCCAGGTGCCTCAAATTTGGGCAAAGAGGACACCATTTCAGATTTTTGTAGGCATAGCAAACCAGCAAAATTCAGATGACCAAAGCATGCACGCCAAAGCTTTGCATTTGACATAGCCTGAGAATCATGTATTGCACATGCCGAATCATTTACAGATCTTTCATAGTCTATGAGCTTATACAGCCCACGACATAAAATGCCAGAAGCAATAATCACATCAGCATTTGATAGATCATGAACTGTACATCTATCATCAACAAATTTCACAACCAAGCCAATCTTGGCTAATGCAAAAACTGATAACAAATTTTTGTTGATCCCTGGCACAAACAAAACATCATACAAAGTGAAAGAACTACCATCAGCAGTAGTCAAAATGATCTTACCAACTCCCATAACAGGATAAGAGGAGTTGTTGGCGCATGTAATAGTATTCCCAGTAGGGGCAGGCTCGAGTGAAGAGAAGAAACTGCACTACGAGGTAATATGTTTGGTCGCCCCACTGTCAAAGTACCAAACATCTGAGTCTATTGCAGACATGCACTACTCATGAAAAGATGGATCAAAACTACAAACAGTAGTAAATGCCCATTCTTCTTCTTGCACAACTTTAGCAGACTCTGATTTTGGTGTAGAGGCCTCTGCAAAAACCATTCCACCCTCTTTCTTCTTTGTTTCTTTAGTAGCCAGTTTTGGACAGTTCTTTATGATATGATCATTTCCTTTGCAGTACTTACAAAACAATTTCTGCTTTTCTGATTTCTTTTCATCTTTGTCTTCCCTCTTCGATTGTGCAGAATTAGCAGATTTTTGCTTACTAATTGAAGAGCTCCATTTTCCTTTGCCCTTCTAACTAGCCACGAAAGCTTGATCTACAACGTGTTCTATCTGGACTGATCTTGCTGCAACAGAACATAGACTAACTCTTCAAATGACAAGGCATTTGGATTGCCTCTCATCATCAACCGAAGAGTAGAAGCAAAACTGTGATATGAATCAGGAAGACCATTCAGAACGGTCTGCACAAGTGAGCTATCGGATATAACCCCATAAAAAAAAATCAATTGTTCCTTCAAGTCTTTGATCTTCGTTAGAAAATTGTCCATAGAATCACCTTCATTCATGTGCTCACTTTGCAACTGTTTTCGGAGGTAAGCAACACGAGCCTCATTCCTAGCTTGGTACAATGTGGTAAGTGTATCCCAAGCATCCTTAGCTATTCTGCAAGAGCGAATGTGAGGAATAATGGCACGTTTGACAGATAAATGCATGTGCCTAGGCATCTCTACCATCCCAACGAATTTGCTCTATAGTAGGTGCAGCAAAAACCGCAACACAAACAAGAATATGGAGAATATCATCATCTTCGACACCTTCTGCATCAGCTTCAGTACCTGCAATTGTAACAGTTGCAGGTGTGATAGGACGTTTTTCAACACCCTACACAATGTTCCACAGTCCTTTTGCAACTAATACATGCCGCATCATATAAGCCCACAACCGGTAGTTGGTACCATCCAACTTATCCTCAACAACCAACGTATGAAATACATCACTGCTTTCAGCCATGGCCAATGACTAAAATACCTTGATGCAGAAAATTGATTGTATCTCAAAAAGTTGAACGGAACTGCCCAAACGAGTTCTACTAAACCGGTAGCAGACTTCGAGACGCTTATATTGGCGAACCGAAACTGGTAATATGCCTTTGGCACAAAAAGACGAAATAGCCTACACAAGTGCTATGATAGTGCGTTCGGAGGCCAAAACGAGCTCAGATCACAATTTGGGCACTACAAAGCAAAGCCATTTTGATCTTGGAAACACCTTGAGTATGCCCACCAAATTTCATGTGAATCTGAGACTCCAACCGAAGAGGTGTAGACGACGCCCTAGATGAAGCGGCAACCTACTCTGAGTTGGAGTTAGATGTCTACGGAAGCACGCGAACAACACACGAAAGAAGAAGAAACTTGGAGCACAACACACAATACAGAATGTATTACTAAAGAATGTACAAAGATAAGTAGCCCATTAGGGCAATAGGCATATATACAAGCCGGGGAAAAAAGCCTCCTAAAGAGGGAAAAATGTGCCCCAACGGTCCTAGAGTATTCATAGACATCACTACCTAAATATATCAACACTACTCTACTATTAATCACACACTAATTAAATTAAGGTTGATGGAACAAAATAAATGAAAACATAATGAACTTGATTAATATGAAAAGACTTACATGATTTGTTCTAGGACCATGATGATTGCATAAGCATAAGGAGAGGAGCATACTCTTGGCAATGGGCTAGAGTGAATGAGCTTTTTGGGACTGAAGGGAAGCTTTGCTTATATGGAATTTGGGAGAATTCCCTTGCATGTGGGATATATGTGCTTGCATGTCATTGAAAGTAGAGTTGGACAAAAGGGTGGAGCATGGAACTCTCAACAAGAAGAACTTATATAATGCATAAAGATTGAATCTTCTTGCACCTTGTGGATAGGATTCCACTATAGGAGTGGTACATCTCTAAATGTATAATTCCTATTGACCATGTTTGTGACCCCTAAGTTGTGTAAGTACAATGAGTTGGTTCCCTAATCTTATACTATTTACAGTTGTTGTAGAAAGGGTCTTCCTAGGATCAATCTGATAGACATTATTTTTGCCACATCACATATAGCAAAGGTGTGTTCAAACTATATGCCACAAGTGATTAGAGTTATCCATTCTAGCAATCCTTGAGCTCTTTCAATATGGCCGTCAACCATCTGAAGCTTCATTCTAGTTGGTCTTAATGCGGTTCGCCCCATTGCTTCCACAAGGAGGTGGTCGCAATCACAACACCAGCACCTGAACCTAAGATAGCTTTGGTTGTGTAACCTTGGTAGGTGATTGGAAGATAAGTATTACCTTCTTCACCTTCACTAATGTCTCCTATTTTGTCTAGAGGTATCTCTAGGACTTTTTGGTCATAGCCTTCTTTTGAAATATTGAAACCGAGTTCTAGAACCTGATTCGCCACATGTTTCCATAACTCAAGATTTACTTTGAGCACCTCTTCTAAGATGAGATGACATTGCACCATAGTGTTCTTCATGACTTCAGTGTTTCTTGGAACCATTGAATCTTCATTTTCTTATCAATATTGTGGGAGATTTGATATGAATAGATTCAGATCCCCATGGATCTATGAGTCATGGCAACTCTTGTAAAGAATTAGATTCAAAATCTTATATTTCATCTTTCTTGTTGCTCTACTTGGTCTCCGTAAATAGATGGAATGTCTTGGGGAAATTGATCATGAAGATCATCAATTTCAATAATAGAGGGGGATTAATCTTCTCCTTGGTCCATTTTTCTTCTTGTATTTCCTGCAAGAACTCTTGAGGGTACTGTTCAATTGAAAGAGGTGTTCCACCATACATGGAATCAGGAACATAACCTTCCATTGGTGGTGAGCTTTCTCTTTCAACAAGTGGTTGAGCCCATGGAGGTAAAGAAACATGCTGCTTGTTTAGCAATTGCTCTAATCTTTCTAATAAGCCTTGGAAATGCAATTTTGATTTGATAAAATTTTTCTGATTGAAAAATTGGTTGGCCTCAAGCATAACCTAAAGTAGTTCTACCATTTTCATGCAAAATTTTCTATGTTCAATCTCTAAATCTCCTCTAGAGTAACTCTTATATAGGTTTGTAGTTGTTGGCCCTTCTTGAAGTCGAGCCTGGCAGGCCTTGGACATCATGTTCAAGCCTTTTGGGGTTGGATCAGCGAGGAAAAACCGTAGTTGTGTTCTATTTATAGTGAATGGTGGGATGGGATGAAGTGGAGTGGATGGGTTTTGGGCATGTGGGGGGTTTTGAGATGAAATTTGTGCTATTTTTATTTTTGCATCTCTTAGGATTTCTTCTAGTTTAGATAACTTTCTAGCCCATTTACAATTGGCTTTCTCCCTAGTATCCCTCCATGTTCTTGTTTTCCTTTTACTAGGCTCTCCTGATTCAATTGACTCTGATTGCTCTGCTATTTTAGCCTGTTTTAAGGCATGTGCCCTAGTGATTGCATGTATAGGATTCACGTTAATGCTACCTGAACCTGAATCTACCACTAAGCCTACCCATTAATGGGTGTAACCTTGGGGGAACTAGAGGGGTTCCTTGGACAATCTCTCGAGAGATGTTCTTTGCCACACTCAGGACAAAAGCCTTGTATTGTGATGTTTTTTCCTTGTCCCGGAGCCGGTGGGTGGGGACATCCACAAATGAGATGGTTGCCATGACATCTAAAACATGGTCCTCTAGGCGCTTGTGTTCTCATTTGTCTCAATTGGGGACTAGGGTTAGGATTCGTATACATGACATTGGAGTATTCTGGCTCCCAATTCGGTTCCATAGGTGGTGCCTCATATTGATACGGATAAGTCTCGCTATGCTCAAGTGACTCGATGTAATAAGATTGTGGACTATCTTCATGGGTGTAGTCAGAACTCTAATCATGAGGGTCATTTTTTGAGACCAAAGGGGTCATTGGAACCAATGCTCTATTAGGGTTCTCCTCTACCATAGCATACTTAACTTGAATCACATTAGCAAGAGATGGTGGTTGGTTTCCTAGAATTGGTTATGGCCTATATGGTGCTTGATATTGCCATTGGTACTGAGTTTGATATTGTTGTTATGGCCTATGATATGGTTGTTGGTATTGGTTCTAATACCTACCCTGTTGGTAAGGTTGGTGATAAGTTTGTCTAACAACCTACCTATTGTACAGAGAATCTTGAGCTTTGTGGTTTGTGTATTTTCTCTCAATAGTGCAATATGGAACATTCAGTTCTCTCATGTTTTGGTTTTGCATTGGGCATACATTAGCCATGTGGTCAGCTCTACAAGTATAAAATCACTTCAATGAGGTGATCCTTGGTGTTTCTTGGCAACCTGCTCAGCTAGCTCATCTATCTCAACAGAGGGTCTAGACGTATGACTAGTAGAACTCTCATAATCCTTATAGAGTTTGAATATAACTCCTCACCCAAGTTGCTTCTATGTCAATACACATTCTCAAACATTGATCTAGTGTGAATGGCTCCTTGAGATATACGTATGATCTAAGCTTCCTGCTATGAAGTCCATCTAAAAATAGGGAAACTTGTTTTGCTTGTGTAGGTAATTCAGGTGTGAGACATCTTTCCACATATTGTTTAAATATACATCCGGCTAGTCAAACTATCTCTTGGGTGTCTGCTTAAAGCTACAGAGCTAACCCCAAAAATGAGCTCTCTAGCTCTTTTTATAGTTTTTTGTAGTTTTGGCCCTGTCTAGGCCTAGTATCTGGCCTAATTAAAAACTAGGCTCCATGGCTTATTTGAGGGCTCAAACGGAATCTAAAAATTATGAAAATGTAGGTGGTTATAATACTCCTCAAGCTCAAGGACTCCTCAGCTTGAACAAAATGGAATTCCAAAGATGTGGAATGATATTTATAATAGTTTTTCGTGATCAAAATCATTGTTTTTATAGGGATTTCTTCTGAAAATTTTGACATATACTTCTTGGAGCTCCTAGATGCTTCCTCTTCTTGTGTGTCCGCTTCTTTGTTGCATTCTTGCACCTTGTGCTTGACCTTGAGTGTCAACAACATTGAAAACTTGATGTTAAAAAAAGGAGATTGCTCTACTTAGAGTAATCATCATTTGTATTTACGTTTTTCCCACTCTTTTGGACATGAGGGACTCTTGCTTTTTCGTATTGTATGCTTCTAAACTTATTCTTTAGTAAAATACCTTTAAAACATGTATGTGCATTGCGTGATAGCTTTGTTGAGGGCAATCCTTTTTTGCAATTTGATGTATTTTCTTGTGATATGTTAGTTTGCTTATTCCACTAATGCTTTGAGGTGTCTCACTTAGCAACAAAAAACCCTAAAAATGACCCATTTGCAAATCATGTATGCTCTCTTTGGAACTTCATGCTTGGTATTATCTACTTGCTTTTTAGGTTTTCTAGGTGTGGACCTTATATCCAATCACATGTAACTTCAAAATCCTTTAAAAAATTAACCCAAGGCCTTCTATATGCAAAACGTGGTTAACCAACTCATCCATCACTTCAAACACACAAAACCAAGAAAGACAAACTTGTCAAGGGAATTCTGGGAATTCTGATGGCTCGTAACCCCTATATATTTTCACCTTCTATCTCTCCTTACACACACACTCTCTCTTGGCCCAAATGCTCACGTATCTACATATATGAAACGCATAGAGATATATAAGATGAACGGCTTTATTTTGGGTGTTTTATGATAACGAACTACTGTCAAAGCGTAACAAAGAGAGCACAAAATTCTTATTGTTGTACATCTATAGCGATGAAGCAGATGAAGAAAGAGATGAAAAAATAGAATTTTTAAGAATTTTTTTTTCTCTCTACAAAAGTTAATTAAATATCTATATATGAAACCTAATTAAATATCTATATATGAGCATGAAAATAGTAGGAAAGTGCATTCATATACACTCTTAATTCTTACTTATTAATTCATGCAAATGAGAGAAAATAAAATAAAAAAAACACAAACCTTTCACATAGAGCAAATTGCCAAATCTGGTTGCTGATGAGATCGCTCTTTGACAGGACACCATGTGTTACATTGTAAATTGCCTAAAGCTCTCACGAACTCAAGATGGTATCAAGAATGAGTAATGCAACCCATAATGTGAGTAAGGGATGATTGTTGGTGGTATGTAAATTAGCGACCTGTAATCTTGGTTGAGCAAGAAACAACCTACTATCACCACTTTTAGTTGTGAGGTTGAGTTTAGGGTAGCTTTCACAGTGATTGTTGAGTGTGTGTGGCTCAAACACCTTATGGTTGATTTGGGTGTTTATCAACCTTCTGCCACCACCATCTTCACTGACAATTAGAGCACATTGGAAGTTGCGAGGAACCCTATATTTCATGCTTGCACTAAGCACATTGAGGTGCATTATCATTATGTCAGGGAGAGGTTCTCTGCTGGAGAGATTAGCTTGGCATATGTGCCCGTGCAGGAGAACATTGCAGACCTTTTCACAAAGGCTCTGCCTAGGGAGAAGTTTGAAGCTTTTCACAAAGCTTTGTGCTTACTTCCTTTTGCGGATTGATTCCACATAGCTTGGCACTTCCTTATACATGAGTGCCAGCTCCTTGCTCACTGCATCACTCCCAAGGGGGATTTGTTGATATATTTTGGTAGTGATATGTGTGAACACATTAGGACCACTAGGGCACTTTTTTCCTTCTTTAGGAGGTTTTCTCTCCCGAGTTGTATATATTTCTATAGAACTAATGAGTTACTTATCTTTGTACATTCTAGTGGTAATACATTCAGTATTGTGTGTTGTGATCCAAGCTTCTTCTTCTTTGTGCTTTTTGCATGCTTTTGCAGATGTCTAACTCCAAAAATTACCCATTGTGGGCATACATGACGCATGTATTTGTAGCAAAAGGGTTATGGAATATTATGTGGGGTGTTAAAAATTGTCCTACTACACTTGCAAGTATAGTGATTGATTATAATGTAGATGATGTTGAAGATGATGATCTTCAATTTCCTAGTTGTGCTACAACTCCTACTACACCTACTCTGGAGCAACATCATTGGGATGGTAGAGATGTACAGGCACATGCATTGATGGCTTTGTCTGTCAAATGTGCCATTATCCAATAAATTCACTCCTCTAAGATAGAAAAAATGCTTGGTATTATACGATGCAAAAAATGAGGCTCATGTTTCTTAACTATGGAAAATAGCTTGAGAATGAGCATACAAATAAAATTCAATGGACTTTTTTTTATAAATATCAAATATTTGAAGGAGCGATTGAGTTTTACTCACTTATGTAGACCATTCTTAATAGTCTTCTAGATCCAGATTAGAGTTTTGCTTGTATTCTTTGGTTGATGATGAAACACAATCCAAATGCCTTAACATTTGAGGAGCTAGTCTCTTTTGTTTTTGTAGGAAGATCAATCCACATAGAACATATCAATTATGTATGTTGTAGATCAAACTTTCTTATCTAGTTAGAAGGTCAAAGGTGAATGGAGCTCATCTACTAGTAAGCTGAAATATGCTAATGTTGCACATTCAGAGAATGAAGAAAAAGTTGAAAAGAAAAAGAAAAGAACTAAAAATATTTTTGCACGTTTCTTAAGGCTCCAACAAGCTTTTGAGCTACAAACAAAGGTAACAACATTGGGAAAAACTCCTTCAAGCTCTATTTCAGCAAAACATTCTAGTGCTCCTCTTCCACGCAACACACATTTTCCTCTTCAAGTACCTACAATCAAGCATCCATTCCACACAACGAGGACATGTTAGTGCAAAAGAATCCACAATCATGTTAGTTAGGAGTGGATGCCTTGCTTATATGGATTTTGGGAGAATTCCCTTGCATGTGGGATATATGTGCTTGCATGTGATTGAAAGTAGAGTTGGACGAAAGGGTGGAGCATGGAACTCTCAACACCCCCCTCCATGTGATGACCCTTTTGTTTTTAATATGGGGGACTAGTGACATATGGGATCACTTAGACCATTGGTTTTTTTTTCCTTAAGGATCTAAGGACATATAGGATCCTTAGACATATCTTGGACATATGGCATCCAAGTGTAGGGCATATGTCATCCCTTGGTTTTTAGTTCCATGGACATATGGGATCCATGGTGGTTTTTGGGATCGAGGGACATATGGGTTCCCTAGACATACAAGATGATAATGCCACTCCAAGTTTTGTGAATGATGTAAGTCCTTATGCATCTCTAATGCACGTCTCACTGGATTGTCAGGATGAAAGGCATGCATATCATCTTGTTCTCTCTCTCTAGATCTGTGGTGAACGGGATGGAAAGCAGAGTATCTGGACAATTCATGCTACATTCATGTTCTCTTCACTCGATGGATGCACCCAAGTTCCAAGTATAGAACTCTCGATGCCTCTATAGCTTCAGTATGAACATTCCTGCTCGCGTTCTCTCTGCAACGCCTTCTACTTTCTCTCAAGAAGAGGAAAATACAATGACATATGCAATGAGCTAGTAGCTTTCTTCGGAGATGATTTCGTTGTTCAGTTTTGGATTTGTCTAATGTAGCAGTTGTAGCATCTAGTTGATTGTGTAAACTTGAATTTCTCTTCCCTGAGATGGTGCAACTTGTTGTTATGGCTTTCTCTCAAGTACACATGCAAGGCATTGTATCCCTCTATCTATCTCTCTCTCCCTCTTCATATCCTGATGTAGCTTCATTTTTGACTCCTTTCATGCTGAAAATATCTTATTCTCCTCCTGTAGATACAAAAATCTACTCGGTAGGGCCAAGATGGGACTACAATCTGCACACTCGACCTCCAAATCGACGATCCTATTTTCTTTTTTCTTGTCCATTATGCACATAATCATGGAGATTCTTGCACCTCAAAACATCAAGTGTGCCAAGCAAGTTGACCACTTATACAAACATTGGTTCCAATATGCAAACATTGATGGTGATGGAAGAATTAGGTGTCCTGATGTTGTGGCATTTTTTGCTCATTTCAAACTCTCCAAGGATGAACTGAAGTAGGTTTGGGCTTTAGCTAATTCCAAAAGGCAAGGCTACCTTGGCTATAATGAGTTTTTAACAGCTATGTAGGTGATATCTCTCATACAAACTGGGAATTCACCATCAACAGACATGTTGAGAATAGAAGAGTCTGAGAACATTAGCCCACCCATCATGGAAGGGATCGAAGACATGCTTCAAGCAAAGAAGAGTTCCTCAAAGATCCGATCCAAATCTGAACATATTTAGGAACTCCCAACTCTTATGTCAAGATTGTTCTCTCATAAACATAAGAAAGTAGTTGAGCTTTCACATGTTACTTCCATCCATGGTGCTCCACTTCTACATATCAAAGATAGATTCAAGCTAACAAGGAGCAGCGGTGATCACCTTTTTCTGCTTCAATGAAAATGCCCTTTTCTCCTTATTGCCACATAGAAATTTATGATGGCTTCAACAACTTCTGATTTAGAAAGCTCGGGATGAAACTTGAAGATTGTCGATCCTCCCTCACCGACTTCAAGTTTAGATGAAAGTGATGGAAACTATTGGTGGGAAGTGTTAACAAACACTCTTAATGACCATGATGTGAGTGCTTATAAGCACTGGTTATGGATCAAGATAATGCTTAGAGAAAAAATTGAAATCTCAAAGATGCATGAGTAACAAAAAAATGATGCAATTGAAAACAAAGATGATGATAATATAAATCATGCTACAAGATGGGAGGATGGGAGGGAAAAGAGGAATAGGATTAGTGCTTAAAAGCACTCTTATTGAAGAAATATGGGAGGGAGGAAGGGATTAAGAAAGAAACATATGCTAATGATGAAGATAATGAGAACAAAAACTCAAAAGAAAATGTTAACAAAAAGTTACCTATGCTCTGATACCATGTTGAAATAAAGAAAAAAAATCCTACTTGTTGGAGTTAGACGTCTACAGAAGCACGCGAACAACACACGGAAGAAGAAGAAGCTTGGAGCACAACACACAATACTCAATGTATTACTAGAGAATGTACAAAGATAAGTAGCCCATTAGGGCAACAGGTGTATATACAAGCCGAGGAAAAAAACCTCCTAAAGAGGGAAAAAAGTGTCCCGGCGGTCCTAGTGTGTTCACACACATCACTACCTAAATATATGAACAAATCCCCCCTCGGAGTGATGTGGTGAACAAGTAGCTAGCACTCATGTATAAGGAAGTGCATGACTATGTGGAAATCACTCCACAAAAGGAAGTAAGCCCAAAGCTTTGCGGAAAGCTTCAAACTTCTCCCAAGGCATAGCCTTCATGAAAAGGTCTGTTATGTTCTCCTGCATGGGCACATATGCCGAACTGATCTCCCCAGCACAGAACCTCTCCCTGAGAGAAGAATAATGCACCTCAATGTGCTTAGTGCGAGCATGGAACACAGGGTTCCTCGCAACTTCCAATGCACTCTGACTGTCAGTGAAGATGGTGGTGGCAGAAGACTGACCAACACCCAAATCAGCCATAAGGCGTCTGAGCCACACATGCTCAATAGTCACTGTGAAAGTTGCCCTATACTCAACCTCACAATTGGAAGTGGCCATAGTAGGCTGCTTCTTGCTCAACCAAGATATACATGAGCTACCAAGCATGAAGCAAAAGCCACTAGTGGACACACGAGTGTCATAGCAACTAGCCCAATCAGAGTAAAAAAAGGCATGCAAATCTGGCGGTAGTGATCCCTCCTGGGGATAAAACAAACCAAGTAGCCGGGTGCCACTCAAGTAGCAAAGATGCGCTTAACCGCATGCCTATGCTTGACTCCTGGGCAATGCATAAACCTGCTCATCTGTGAGACAACAAACTGAATATTTGGCCAAGTAATGCATAAGTAAATCAAGCATCCAACAACTTGCTGATAGAGAACAACATCAAATGCATCTCCACCATCATGAAGACTCAGTCGTAAACCTATTTCCATAGGAGTGGCAATAGGTTTACAGTCTTCAAGGCTAAAACGCTGCAATAATGTGTCAATATATTTCATTTGACACAAAGTCATTCCACCATCAATGTGCATAAACTAAATGCCCAAATAGTGATGCAAATGCCCCAAATCAGACATCTTGAATGAGGCATGTAAATCAGCCTTAAAATCAGAAATATGTCTCTCATGAGGACGAGTGAGCAGCATATCATCAATATAAACCACAATGATCAGAAGTACATCATTAGCACGCTTAACATATAAGGTGCTTTCAGTTGGATAGTTCTCAAAATTGTGTGCAATCAGATAGGCATGTATCTTCTCATACCAAGCACGTGGTGCTTGCTTTAAACCATATAATGCCTTCTTTGACCTGCACACTTGGTTTTCATGCCTTTTTGCACAAAGCCATGGGGCTGAAAAACATACACTTCTTCATGCAAATTACCATTCAGAAATGCTGTTTTGATATCCAACTGATGTACATTCCAACCATGATGATTTTCAAGTGCACAGATGCTACGAACAATAGTCATACGACAAGTAGGAGCAAAAGTTTCATCAAAATCAATGTCTTTTTCCTGTACATAACCCTTTGCAACAAGCCTAGCCTTATACATGTCAACTATACCATCAGGCTTACACTTTAGCTTGTATACCCACTTAGTACCAATAGCCTTCTTGCCAGGAGGCAAGTCACATAAAGACCAAGTACGATTCTTCATTATAGCATCATATTCAGATTGCATAGCAGCCATCCAATTTTCTGAATTTTGTGCTTCATCAAATGAAACAAGTTCATTCTCATCACAGAGATTAAATGCAACCATAGCATAGAAATCTGATGCAAAAGAGGCACTATGAGAGCCTGAACGAGTACGATATGATAGAGGTGCATCTAATTTGCTATCACGCAAAGTCTACAACCATTTTGGCATAGTTTTTGCCTCCTCAATATCAATTCTCTCATCAACAAGTGCATCATGTAAATCTGCATGAGAAATAGGATGATCTGCATCATCACATGAAACCTGCAAAGGTTGAGAAGTTGCCTCATTCGGACCAGCACTAGACTCTCCATTTGTAAAAAGAGGCAGCAAAGTATCATACATGTCTTTGGAGCTAACGGATGTCTCCTTGGTACATGAAAGCAATGGCTGAATAGGATCTTCCACAAAAACAACATCATGGCTAACCAGAATGCATTTAGTCTGTTGTTCAGGCACTAATGCATATCCCAAACAACCAAAAACACGTAGATGAGCAACAGATGGCTTGCGATCATGCCAAGCCTCATATGGAGTGATAGACTATAGCGCTTTAGTTGGACACCCGTTAAGTACATATATTTCACACATGACAGCCTCAAGCCAGAAACTATGTGGTAAAGCCTGACTCTTGACCATACACCTTGCCATCTCCATGAGTGACCTGTTCTTTCGTTCAGCAACTCCATTCTATTGAGGTGTATACGACACTATAAATTGGTGTTTTATCCCACATTCAGCCAAAAATGGATTAAAATCAGAAGACATATATTCCCCCCCTCGATCAGAATGGAGGATGCCTATTTTGCATGCTGACAAATTTTCTACCAAAACCAAAAACTCTTCGAAGCACATGAACACCTCGAACTTTGTCGTCAATGGATATACCCATGCATGCCTGGAAAAATCATTGATGAAACTCACAAAGTAAAGATAATTTCCAAAAGAAGGTGTCTCCATAGGACCACAGACATCACTATGTACAAGTTGCAGCCCGAACTAAACCATCTTTTGGAAAAGGAAGAACACTGCATTTTTCCCAAAATACAGCCTTCACAAACATGTTTTCCAGGTGCCTCAAATTTGGGCAAAGAGGACACCATTTCAGATTTTTGTAGGCATAGCAAACCAGCAAAATTTAGATGACCAAAGCATGCACGCCAAAGCTTTGCATTTGACATAGCCTGAGAATCATGTATTGCACATGCCGAATCATTTACAGATCTTTCATAGTCTATGAGCTTATACAGCCCACGACATAAAATGCCAGAAGCAATAATCACATCAGCATTTGACAGATCATGAACTGTACATCTATCATCAACAAATTTCACAACCAAGCCAATCTTGGCTAATGCAAAAACTGATAACAAATTTTTGTTGATCCCTGGCACAAACAAAACATCTGACAAAGTGAAAGAACTACCATCAGCAGTAGTCAAAATGATCTTACCAACTCCCATAACAGGATAAGAGGAGTTGTTGGCGCATGTAATAGTATTCCCAGTAGAGGTAGGCTCGAGTGAAGAGAAGAAACTGCACTACGAGGTAATATGTTTGGTCGCCCCACTGTCAAAGTACCAAACATCTGAGTCTATTGCAGACATGCACTACTCATGAAAAGATGGATCAAAACTACAAACAGTAGTAAATGCCCATTCTTCTTCTTGCACAACTTTAGCAGACTCTGATTTTGGTGTAGAGACCTCTGCAAAAACCATTCCACCCTATTTCTTCTTTGTCTCTTTAGTAGCCAGTTTTGGACAGTTCTTTATGATATGATCATTTCCTTTGCAGTACTTACAAAACAATTTCTGCTTTTCTGATTTCTTTTCATCTTTGTCTTCCCTCTTCGATTGTGCAGAATTAGCAGATTTTTGCTTACTAATTGAAGAGCTCCATTTTCCTTTGCCCTTCTAACTAGCTACGAAAGCTTGATCCACAACGTGTTCTATCTGGACTGTTCTTGCTGCAACAGAACATAGACTAACTCCTCAAATGACAAGGCATTTGGATTGCCTTTCATCATCAACCAAAGAGTAGAAGCAAAACTGTGATATGAATCAGGAAGACCATTCAGAACGGTCTGCACAAGTGAGCTATCTGATATAACCCCATCAACAAAAATCAATTGTTCCTTCAAGTCTTTGATCTTCGTTAGAAAACTGTCCATAGAATCACCTTCATTCATGTGCTCACTCTGCAACTGTTTTCAGAGGTAAGCAACACGAGCCTCATTCCTCGCTTGGTACAATGTGGTAAGTGTATCCCAAGCATCCTTAGCTGTTCTACAAGAGCGAATGTGAGGAATAATGGCACGTTTGACAGATAAATTCATGTGCCTAGGCATCTCTGCCATCCCAACGAATTTGCTCTACAGTAGGTGCAGCAAAAACCGCAACACAAATAAGAATATGGAGAATATCATCATCTTCGACACCTTCTGCATCAGCTTCAGTACCTGCAATTGTAACAGTTGCAGGTGTGATAGGACGTTTTTCAACACCCTACACAATGTTCCACAGTCCTTTTGCAACTAATACATGCCGCATCATATAAGCCCACAACCGGTAGTTGGTACCATCCAACTTATCCTCAACAACCAACGTATGAAATACATCACTGCTTTCAGCCATGGCCAATGACTAAAATACCTTGATGCAGAAAATTGATTGTATCTCAAAAAGTTGAACGGAATTGCCCACACGAGTTCTACTAAACGGGTAGCGGACTTCGAGACGCTTATATTGGCGAACCGAAACTGGTAATATGCCTTTGGCACAAAAAGACAAAATAGCCTACACAAGTGCTATGATAGTGCGTTCGGAGGCCAAAACGAGCTCAGATCACGATTTGGGCACTACAAAGCAAAGCCATTTTGATCTTGGAAACACCTTGAGTATGCCCACCAAATTTCATGTGAATCTGAGACTCCAACCGAAGAGGTGTAGACGACGCCCTAGATGAAGCAGCAACCTACTCTGAGTTGGAGTTAGATGTCTACGGAAGCACGCGAACAACACACGAAAGAAGAAGAAACTTGGAGCACAACACACAATACAGAATGTATTACTAAAGAATGTACAAAGATAAGTAGCCCATTAGGGCAATAGGCATATATACAAGCCGGGGAAAAAAGCCTCCTAAAGAGGGAAAAATGTGCCCCAACGGTCCTAGAGTATTCATAGACATCACTACCTAAATATATCAACACTACTCTACTATTAATCACACACTAATTAAATTAAGGTTGATGGAACAAAATAAATGAAAACATAATGAACTTGATTAATATGAAAAGACTTACATGAGTTGTTCTAGGAGCATGATGATTGCATAAGCATAAGGAGAGGAGCATACTCTTGGCAATGGGCTAGAGTGAATGAGCTTTTTGGGACTGAAGGGAAGCTTTGCTTATATGGAATTTGGGAGAATTCCCTTGCATGTGGGATATATGTGCTTGCATGTGATTGAAAGTAGAGTTGGACAAAAGGGTGGAGCATGGAACTCTCAACAAGAAGAACTTATATAATGCATAAAGATTGAATCTTCTTGCACCTTGTGGATAGGATTCCACTATAGGGGTGGTACATCTCTTAATGTATAATTCCTATTGACCTTGTTTGTGACCCCTAAGTGGTGTAAGTACAAGGAGTTGGTTCCCTAATCTTATACTATTTACAGTTGTTGTAGAAAGGGTCTTCCTAGGATCATCTGATAGACATTATTTTTGGCACGTCACATATAGCAAAGGTGTGTTCAAACTCTATGCCACATTGATTAGAGTTATCCATTCTAGCAATCCTTGAGCTCTTTCAATATGGCCGTCAACCATCTGAAGCTTCATTCTAGTTGGTCTTAATGCGGTTCGCCCCATTGCTTCCACAAGGAGGTGGTCGCAATCACAACACCAGCACCTGAACCTAAGATAGCTTTGGTTGTGTAACCTTGGTAGGTGATTGGAAGATAAGTATTACCTTCTTCACCTTCACTAATGTCTCCTATTTTGTCTAGATGTATCTCTAGGGTTTTTTGGTTATAGCCTTCTTTTGAAATATTGAAACCGAGTTCTAGAACCTGATTCGCCACATGTTTCCATAACTCAAGATTTACTTTGAGCACCTCTTCTAAGATGAGATGACATTGCACCATAGTGTTCTTCATGACTTCAGTGTTTCTTGGAACCATTGAATCTTCATTTTCTTATCAATATTGTGGGAGATTTGATATGAATAGATTCAGATCCCCATGGATCTATGAGTCATGGCAACTCTTGTAAAGAATTAGATTCAAAATCTTATATTTCATCTTTCTTGTTGCTCTACTTGGTCTCCGTAAATAGATGGAACGTCTTGGGGAAATTGATCATGAAGATCATCAATTTCAATAATAGAGGGGGATTAAGCCTCTCCTTGGTCCATTTTTCTTCTTGTATTTCCTGCAAGAACTCTTGAGGGTACTGTTCAATTGAAAGAGGTGTTCCACCATACATGGAATCAGGAACATAACCTTCCATTGGTGGTGAGCTTTCTCTTTCAACAAGTGGTTGAGCCCATGGAGGTAAAGAAACATGCTGCTTGTTTAGCAATTGCTCTAATCTTTCTAATAAGCCTTGGAAATGCAATTTTGATTTGATAAAATTTTTCTGATTGAAAAATTGGTTGGCCTCAAGCATAACCTAAAGTAGTTCTACCATTTTCATGCAAAATTTTGTATGTTCAATCTCTAAATCTCCTCTAGAGTAACTCTTATATAGTTTTGTAGTTGTTGACTCTTCTTGAAGTCGAGCCTGGTAGGCCTTGGACATCATGTCCAAGCCTTTTGGGGTTGGATCAGCGAGGAAAAACCCTAGTTGTGTTCTATTTATAGTGAATGGTGGGATGGGATGAAGTGGAGTAGATGGGTTTTGGGCATGTGGGGGGTTTTGAGATGAAATTTGTGCTATTTTTATTTTTGCATCTCTTAGGCTTTCTTCTAGTTTAGATAACTTTCTAGCCCATTTACAATTGGCCTTCTCCCTAGTATCCCTCCATGTTCTTGTTTTCCTTTTACTAGGCTCTTCTGATTCAATTGACTCTGATTGCTCTGCTAGTTTAGCCTGTTTTAAGGCATGTGCCCTAGTGATTGCATGTATAGGATTCACGTTAATGCTACCTGAACCTGAATCTACCACTAAGCCTACCCATTAATGGGTGTAACCTTGGGGGAACTAGAGGGGTTCCTTGGACAATCTCTCGAGAGATGTTCTTTGCCACACTCAGGACAAAAGCCTTGTATTGTGATGTTTTTTCCTTGTCCCGGAGCCGATGGGTGGGGACATCCACAAATGAGATGGTTGCCATGACATCTAAAACATGGTCCTCTAGGCGCTTGTGTTCTCATTTGTCTCAATTGGGGACTAGGGTTAGGATTCGTATACATGACATTGGAGTATTCTGGCTCCCAATTCGGTTCCATAGGTGGTGCCTCATATTGATACGGATAAGTCTCGCTATGCTCAAGTGACTCGATGTAATAAGCTTGTGGACTATCTTCATGGGTGTAGTCAGAACTGTTGGAGCAAGTCTATGACAAGCCTAAGTATTGGCTTGAGTCTCACAAAGTCTTAGAAGAAGCTTTAAAAAAAAAGAGACTATGTAAAGTTCACTTGTGAACTACCTCTTGTAACTTTTGAAGAGTTTACTTAATGTAAAAGTAAGAGAATCTTAAGTGGTTGAGTCCACTTGATCAAGAATGGAAAGAGGAGCCACGAATTCGTGATTTGTGGTAGGTAGAGAATCAAATCAATCACTGATTGATTGGAGAGTGATTGAGGGAAGTTAGCCTCCCAAACTCAACTATAAATAGATGGCAGTTTTAGTCGTGGTTAGAGAGACTTATGTGAAGACCTTCAAGAGCTGAGCTTTATGCCATATCAAGGTGTGATTACAAGGCACACATATGTATCAGTAAGTCATTGTATTGTACAAGCAATATACTTTCATTTTCATGATTATTTGAGTTCATCTTTCCATGTTCTTGTGAAGTGTACTATTCACTGCCATTACTCTCAGTTTTCTCAGTCAGCTTGTAGAGATGTTTTCTCTGAGCTTGGTGTATCATTTTCAGTGATTTAACTTGGTAAAGTTATCTCTATAAGTCTACTTTATGCTCACAAATTTTCATGTCATTTGGATGTTGCAAACTTCAGTTATGTTCATTTGAAGTTAACAGGGTCTGTTCATCTTCACCTCTCTGTCAGGTACCCGACTTTTTCACTCATCTTGTCAGAGGTGTTTCTCAGTGGTTACTTATCAAAATTCAGTGATTTAGAGCTTGTTGGATTCAAAGTACTGTCTAGTATAACCATAAAAATTTTCATAATCATTGGATTTCTACATTTTGATTTGTGGTGATGTTTCTGCTCACTGGTATATTTCTGTAGCAGCCCGTGAAAATCGGGATGATGTCATCACTTATTAAAACTCATTCTCAGTGTGTGCTTTGTTATTTTTGATGAGATTACTCTTGAAAGTTAGCTCTTTAAGCTACCTAGACTTCCCCAAGAGGAGTTAAGCTAATTGCTGCTGTGCTCAGAGAATTATGTAAAACACTGGACAGGTGTATGAACCAAGAATAGCAAGTTTTCACCTCTGAGCTAACTCCAACTTATCTGTTTTGATCTATCTTTTTGAGACTGATCTTCCAAGGTACATAGGGTGTCTAATACATCCATTGGCAAGCTAAAAGGGCCCACCATCTACTCCTGGAGTTCATTTGGCTCGTGTAGATCAAGGATTTTGCAACACCTCTTCATCTTCAAGCACATACCTATCCATCTCTTCACAGTAGTATCAGAGCAAGGTTGGACAACATGGCAGATGGATTTCCTTCATCAATTGACAAATTGGACAGAGTTAACTACTCAGCTTGGTCATTAAGGATGGAAGCTTATCTTCAAGGTAGAAGTTTATATGGTTATGTGGCTCGAGATGAAGTTATGCCAAGTTTCAGGAACAAAAGTCAACCAACACAAGAAGAGCAAGAAAGATTGAGCACATGGTGCTCCAAGGATGCACTTGCAAGGTCTTATCTCCTCAACTCTATCTCAGATTTTTTATTGCCTCACATTAGAAGTTGTAAGACATCTCAGGAAGTGTGGGATGCACTTGAAGCTTTCTTTTCTTCAAGTACCAAAGCTAGGAAGCATCAACTATGGCTGGAGTTCACAACTCTCAAGAAGGCTCCCAAACAAAATGTGACTGATTTTGTCACAAAGCTCAAGGACATAGCGGATCAATTGGGAAGCATTGGAGAGGTAATAGATGAAGAGCAAATTGTAAGGCAGGTCATCAATTGCTTGAAGGCAGATGACAAGTGGGAAGCATTCACCACAGCTATGGATTTGTACATGGACATGCATGTACCTGATTTCAACACACTCATTGGACAACTACTTACTCAAGAGGCAAAGCTTATCAAAAATGGAGAAAGCTCTAAAGGTAATCAATCTTCAGCTTTATACACGGATAAAAGCAAGTCTAAAGATAACAAAGGAAAGGCAAAGAAAGTGGATGATGAAGCAGGTACATATCAAGCTAACTATGCAGGTAGAGGAAGACATGGCAGAGGTAGAGGAAGAGGAGGTAGACAAGGCAGGGGGAGATCCCAAGACTCCAACTCATGTTCTATTTGTGGACTAACTAATCATACAACTGAAAATTGCTTTAGGAATTCCAGGAATCAAAGAGGCAGATGATACAATAGAGGAAGTTATGGATACTCAAGAGGAAGGTTCAACAACTACCATGGCAACTACAACAACTACAATCATTCAAACTATCATGGAGGCTACAAAGGAAGGAGAGACTACAATAACTACACAGAAGACTCAAACAAAGAGGATTCATTATTGATCATGAACATGGCTATGCCACAAGGTAAATATGATGAGCATGTTTTCTACATAGATTCAAGTTGTTCAAATCATGTGGCAGGAAATGTGGCACTCCTATCAGATTTAGAAGATCCAAGGAATAAGCATGAGGTACAAACAGGAGATGATACAAAACATCTTGTGGAGAAAATAGGCAATGTCAAAGCACCTGATGGAAACATCAACCTACTCAGTAAGGTACTCTATGTCCCTACCATTACAAAGAATTTGATAAGTGTTGGGCAGATAGTAGAGAAAGGGTTGCAAGTCAGGTTCACAAAAGCAGGAGCATTTGTTGAAGATCCAAGTCAAGGATTCAAAAGAATTGCAAAAGGTGAAAAGACAGGTAGATTGTTCACATTTGAATTGCAGGACACTAGAAACATTGCTCTCTTTAATTATGGTAGTCAGACACTCACAGAATTGGAAGTATGGCACAAAAGGTTAGCACATATTGGTGAAAGGTCATTAAAGCAAATCTGCAGGGACCAAAGTGTACTTGGACTTCCTAATTTGTCAAAACAACATATGATTTATAAGTGTAGTGCACGTCAATTTGGAAAGTCTCACAGGTTACCATTCATGAAGAAAGGTTATATGCATGGAGATCTCTTGGAGTTGGTTCATACAGATGTATGGGGACCTAGCAAGGAAGCTTCAATATCTGGATCAAGGTATTATGTTTCCTTTATTGATGATTGCAGCAGATGGACTATCCTATTCTTTATGAAACACAAAGATGAAGCTTTTTCATGTTTCAAAAGATATTTGGCTCTTGTGGAGAATCAAACAGGTAAATCACTAAAAAGGCTAAGGTCAGATGGAGGGGGAGAATACTTCTCCCATGATTTTGATTCTTTTCTTCAAGAAAGAGGAATCAAAAGAGAGGTAACTACAAGGTACACTCCTGAGCAAAATGGAGTGGCAGAAAGGAGGAATAGGACAATTGTTGAAGCTGCAAGGTCTATGTTAAATGAAAAGCATTTACCTAATTACTTATGGGCTGAGGCTGTATCTACAGCCACTTACTTGATTAACAGGTTGCCTTCAAAATCCCTTGATGGGATGACTCCATATGAGGCTTGGAATGGAAGAAAACCAAGCTTAGATCATTGTAAAATTTTTGGATGTATTGCTTTTGCTCATGTTCCTTCACAGGTTAGAGGCAAGATGGATCCAAAGGCAGAAAGGTGTGTATTTATTGGATATGACAACAATCAAAAGGGCTACAGGTTATACAACCCTACCAACAAAGGATTCTTGGTAAGCAGAGATGTAGTTTTTGATGAGAACAATTCATGGTATGAAGATTCATGCAGGAAGATCAATTTACCATATGATCTTGAAGAAGATTTTCCAAAGCTTGGTAGAGAACAATCAAAGATTGAAGAACAAGACACCTCAGAGGATGATGAAGAATCTCACATGGAAAAGATCAAAGCATGGAAGTCTAAAGGTAAAGCAAAATTGCAGGAACTTGGACATGAAGCAGAATCATCACATCATGGCCTAAGAAGATCTATGAGGGAAAAGAAAAAACCAGAAAGGTATGGGTTTGACACCTCATTAGTAACTAAACATTCTATCTACATAGCACAGGACATAAACCAAGAGGAGCCATCATCATTTGAAGAGGCCAAAGCAAAAACAGAATGGAAGCATGCAATGAAGGAAGAGATTGAAGCACTTGAGGAAAACAACACTTGGGATTTGGTGCCCAAGACTTCATCCATGAAGGTAATAGGCTCAAGATGGGTCTATAAACTCAAGAATAATTCTGATGGTTCCATTAACAGGTATAAGGCAAGGCTTGTAGCAAAAGACTTTGCACAAACTCAGGGAATTGATTATGAGGAGACCTTCTCTCCTGTGGCAAAGATGCCTACTATTAGGGTTTTGCTTAGTATTGCCTCTTCCAAGAATTGGAAGATACTTCAACTAGATGTAAAGAATGCATTCTTGAATGGTTGGATAACAGAAGAGGTATATATGGCACAACCACCTGGTTTTGAGAATCAAGTTTATCCTGATTATGTGTGTAAACTTAACAAAGCATTGTATGGTCTCAAGCAAGCTCCAAGAGCTTGGAATTTCAGGCTTGTTTCATTCTTGCAGGACAAAGGCTTTCAACCAAGCAAGGCAGATCCTTCACTCTTTATTAAAAAGAGTAATTCCGAGGTCATCTATCTATGTGTATATGTAGATGATATTATATTGACAGGAAATGATGCAGATGGTATGAAGAAGATCAAAGATCAGATGAGAGAAGAGTTCAAGATAAGTGATTTGGGTTCACTTACCTACTTCATAGGTTTGGAAGTTGTCTACAAAGATCATGGTTTGTTTCTCACTCAAAGGAAGTACATTAAGGACATGTTGGCAAAATTCAAGATGCAAGATTGTAGGATTGCAGGTACTCCAATGGAGGTCAATCACAAATTGAGCTCACATGAAGGTGAACTCATAGAGGACATCACATCATATCAAAGTCTAGTGGGTAGTCTCAACTATGCCACATTGACAAGAGTAGATATATGTTACAGTGTGAGTGTGCTAAGCCAATTTATGCACACACCAAGGAAACCACATATGGATGCTGCCAAAAGGATTCTCAAGTATCTCAAAGGAACCATAAATGAAGGACTTTATTATCCTTATGTATCTGATTTAGGTTTGAAGCTATTTTCTGATGCAGATTGGGCTGGCTCCAAGGAAGATAGAAGGAGCACTTCAGGTTATCTTACCTTTGCAGGTTCAAAGCTTATTTCATGGTCATCCAAGAAGTAACCCACAGTTGCTCTCTCTTCTACTGAAGCTGAATATAGAGGTCTTGCCATAGCTACACAAGAAGCTATGTGGATGAAGACATTATTCAAAGATCTTGGATTGGAGTTTGGAACTCCAACTATTTTTTGTGACAATATGAGTTCTATTCACTTGGCTGCTAATCCTATTTTTCATGCAAGGACTAAACATATTGAAGTTCATTATCACTATGTACGAGAAAAGGTTCTAAGCAAAGAGATTCAAATATCATATGTGTCCACTCATCAACAATGTGCAGATATTCTAACCAAAGCATTGGATGGTACAAAGCTTTGCCAATTCAAGGCTATGATTGGTTTGTAGGTAATCTTGGAAGATTGAAGACCTCAAGCATACTTGGCTTGAGGGGGAGCTGTTGGAGCAAGTCTATGACAAGCCTAAGTATTGGCTTGAGTCTCACAAATCTTAGAAGAAGCTTAAAAAAAAAAGAGACTATGTAAAGCTCACTTGTGAACTACCTCTTGTAACTTTTGAAGAGTTTACTTAATGTAAAAGTAAGAGAATCTTAAGTGGTTGAGTCCACTTGATCAAGAATGGAAAGAGGAGCCACGAATTCATGATTTGTGGTAGGTAGAGAATCAAATCAATCATTGATTGATTGGAGAGTGATTGAGGGAAGTTAGCCTCCCAAACTCAACTATAAATAGATGGCAGTTTTAGTCGTGGTTAGAGAGACCTATGTGAAGACCTCCAAGAGCTGAGCTTTATGCCATATCAAGGTGTGATTACAAGGCACACATATGTATCAGTAAGTCATTGTATTGTACAAGAAATATACTTTCATTTTCATGATTATTTGAGTTCATCTTTCCATGTTCTTGTGAAGTGTACTACTCACTGCCATTACTCTCAGTTTTCTCAGTCAGCTTGCAGAGATGTTTTCTCTGCGCTTGGTGCATCATTTTCAGTGATTTAACTTGGTAAAGTTAGCTCCATAAGTCTACTTTATGATCACAAATTTTCATGTCATTTGGATGTTGCAATCGTCAGTTATGTTCATTTGACGTCAACAGGGTCTGTTCATCTTCACCTCTCTGTCAGGTACCCGACTTTTTCACTCATCTTGTCAGAGGTGTTTCTCAGTGGTTACTTATCCAAATTCAGTGATTGAGAGCTTGTTGGATTCAGCTCACTGTCTAGTATAACCATACAAATGTTCATAATCATTGGATTTCTACATTTTGAGTTATGGTGATTTTTCCGCTCACTGGTCTATTTCTGTAGCAGCCCGTGAAAATCGGGATGATGTCATCACTTGTTAAAACTCATTCTCAGTGTGTGCTTTGTTATTTTTGATGAGATTACTCTTGAAAGTTAGCTCTTTAAGCTACCTAGACTTCCACAAGAGGAATTAAGCTAATTGCTGCTGTGCTCAGAGAATTATGTAAAACACTGGACAGGTGTATGAACCAAGAATAGCAAGTTTTCACCTCTGAGCTAACTCCAACTTATCTGTTTTGATCTATCTTTTTGAGAGTGATCTTCCAAGGTACATAGGGTGTCTAATACATCCATTGGCAAGCTAAAAGAGCCCACCATCTACTCCTGGAGTTCATTTGGCTGGTGTAGATCAAGGATTTTGCAACACCTCTTCATCTTCAAGCACATACCTATCCATCTCTTCACAGCTCTAATCATGAGGGTCATTTTTTGAGACCAAAGGGGTCATTGGAACCAATGCTCTATTAGGGTTCTCCTCTACCATGGCATACTTAACTTGAATCACATTGGCAAGTGATGGTGGTTGGTTTCCTAGAATTGGTTATGGCCTATATGGTGCCTGATATTGCCATTGGTACTGAGTTTGATATTGTTGTTATGGCCTATGATATGGTTGTTGGTATTGGTTCTAATACCTACCCTGTTGGTAAGGTTGGTGATAAGTTTGTCTAACAACCTACCTATTGTACAGAGAATCTTGAGCTTTGTGGTTTGTGTATTTTCTCTCAATAGTGCAATATGGAACATTCAGTTCTCTCATGTTTTGGTTTTGCATTGGGCATACATTAGCCATGTGGTCAGCTCTACAAGTATAAAATCACTTCAATGAGGTGATCCTTGGTGTTTCTCTATTTTGAACTCCTAGCTTCTTGGCAACCTGCTCAGCTAGCTCATCTATCTCAACAGAGGGTCTAGACGTATGACTAGTAGAACTCTCATAATCCTTATAGAGTTTGAATCTAACTCCTCACCCAAGTTGCTTCTATGTCAATACACATTCTCAAACATTGATCTAGTGTGAATGGCTCCTTGAGATATACGTATGATCTAAGTTTCCTGCTATGAAGTCCATCTAAAAATAGGGAAACTTGTTTTGCTTGTGTAGGTAATTCAGGTGTGAGACATCTTTCCACATATTGTTTAAATATACATCCGGCTAGTCAAACTATCTCTTGGGTGTCTGCTTAAAGCTACAGAGCTAACCCCAAAAATGAGCTCTCTACCTCTTTTTATAGTTTTTTGTAGTTTTGGCCCTGTCTAGGCCTAGTGTCTGGCCTAATTAAAAATTAGGCTCCATGGCTTATTTGAGGGCTCAAACGGAATCTAAAAATTATGAAAATGTAGGTGGTTATAATACTCCTCAAGCTCAAGGACTCCTCAGCTTGAACAAAATGGAATTCCAAAGATGTGGAATGATATTTATAATGGTTTTTCGTGATCAAAATCATTGTTTTTATAGGGATTTCTTCTGAAAATTTTGACATATACTTCTTGGAGCTCCTAGATGCTTCCTGTTCTTGTGTGTCCGCTTCTTTGTTGCATTCTTGCACCTTGTGCTTGACCTTGAGTGTCAACAACATTGAAAACTTGATGTTAAAAAAAGGAGATTGCTCTACTTAGAGTAATCATCATTTGTATTTACGTTTTTCCCACTCTTTTGGACATGAGGGACTCTTGCTTTTTCGTATTATATGTTTCTAAAACTTATTCTTTAGTAAAATACCTTAAAAACATGTATGTGCATTGCGTGATAGCTTTGTTGAGGGCAATCCTTTTTTGCAATTTGATGTATTTTCTTGTGATATGTTAGTTTGGTTATTCCACTAATGCTTTGAGGTGTCTCACTTAGCAACAAAAAACCCTAAAAATGACCCATTTGCAAATCATGTATGCTCTCTTTGGAACTTCATGCTTGATATTATCTATTTGCTTTTTAGGTTTTCTAGGTGTGGACCTTATATCCAATCACATGTAACTTCAAAATCCTTTAAAAAATTAACCCAAGGCCTTCTATATGCAAAACGTGGTTAACCAACTCATCCATCACTTCAAACACACAAAACCAAGAAAGACAAACTTGTCAAGGGAATTCTGGAATCCTGATGGCTCGTAACCCCTATATATTTTCACCTTCTATCTCTCCTTACACACACTCTCTCTCTTGGCCCAAATGCTCACGTATCTACATATATGAGAACGCATAGAGATATATAAGATGAACGGCTTTATTTTGGGTGTTTTATGATAACGAACTACTGTCAAAGCGTAACAAAGAGAGCACAAAATTTTTATTGTTGTACATCTATAGCGATGAAGCAGATGAAGAAAGAGATGAAAAAATAGAATTTTTAAGAATTTTTTTTTCTCTCTACAAAAGTTAATTAAATATCTATATATGAAACCTAATTAAATATCTATATATGAGCATGAAAATAGTAGGAAAGTGCATTCATATACACTCTTAATTCTTACTTATTAATTCATGCAAATGAGAGAAAATAAAATAAAAAAACACAAACCTTTCACATAGAGCAAATTGCCAAATCTGGTTGCTGATGAGATCGCTCTTTGACAGGACACCATGTGTTACATTGTAAATTGCCTAAAGCTCTCACGAACTCAAGGTGGTATCAAGAATGAGTAATGCAACCCATATTGTGAGTAAGGGATGATTGTTGGTGGTATGTAAATTAGCGACCTGAAATCGCTCTGCACCTTCCTGCTACTCAACAAAGATACACACACATAAGCAAACAGGCATGCAAACTTCTCTCACAAAAGCAAGTAGACCCAACTTTCCATGAATTTGTGTGGATTTTTTTTTTTTCAATGAAGGTTCGGTCGAGGCCTATTCCTCCAGGCTTTAACTTTGAAATTGTAATTGTACAAGGAAGGGCATAGTACTTATGGGACCCCCCTTATCCCACAAGAACAGAAGTTTACATAGTTGGGTTAAACTCCGGTCACAACTACCACGGGCCAGGACAAACGATGGCACAGCAACCACAAAGTACAACTTCCATGTTAAACATGTCCCTTACATGGTGACGGTGGGGGTTGAACCCTCGCCCCCCCCCCTCAAAAGGTGAGAGGCCCAACCACCAAGACAAGCGGCTCAGGACTTGTGTGGAATTTATAGGGTCTCTCATGAGACCCTTTAAATCCCACACAAGTACATGTAGAACACCTAATAGCTAATACCTAGCACCTAGTGGATTAGGAAAGCTCGAAGGATAGGACATGGAAAAGATGACCCTCAAAAAGTGCATTTTTCATCTCACCGCAAAGATGAAGCTCTATCTTACCAATGCTGCCTCTTGAGATTGAACCTTTGCTCCACTCAAAAGAGCGAAACAACCCAACCACATGAGCTGAACAACCAACCATGTGACCTGTACCCTCGAGCTCTGTAGTCTCGGGCTCTAGTGTAAAAAACTTTTTTTTTTTTTAATGGAGGTTCATCATGCACCTACTCTCTTTATTTTATAACATTGAAAGTACAATTATACAAGTGAATGGGCATAGTTTTCAAAGACCCTCTGTATTCCACAAAGCAAGGAGTAGATTGGGTTACAACTGGTAAGATGGGTTACAAGTGATTTGAACTAGTGAAAACCATTACATATCCAACCCGTGAGTTGAACTCTAGACCTCTGCCTCAAGAGGTCAAAGCTTTACCAAACCACTTTCGAGACTTGAAGAGTGTAATAAGAGGAACTAGTGAAAACCATTACATATTCAACCTCGGCGTTGAACTCTAGATCTCCGCCTCAAGAGTTCAAAGCTTTACCAAACCACTTTCGAGACTTGAAGAGTGTAGTAAGAAGTTGAACTCTCAACTTCCACCTCAAGTGATCAAAACTTTACCAAACCATCTACACGACTTGAACAGCTTTGTAAAAATAATTAGTAAGAAATAATAGGTAAAATCTATGGTTCACGAAAAACGGGAGATATTGCTGCGACAATCGTCTGATCTCATCGTCACTTAAAAAAAAAAAGATTATGTAATTGTTGAGCATCATGAGTAGCCCGGCTGCGGATTCGTGGACTATGTAATGTCGTGTTGTAGACTCCGATATTCAATTAGATTGACGAATAACTTGGAAAGACGTTAGGAGGCATCTATCTTTGAGTCCTTTCGATCCCAGGTGCACACAGGGAGAATCGCCAATGGAGAAGCAGCAGCAGGAGCGGGATGAAGAGGCAGGGGAGGATGTTACCAGTCTTTTACAAAGGCGGCTTTCAGTTTTCGCCTCCTCTGATGCCTCGTTGCGGGATCGTCTCACTGACCTGCTCACGAGGCAATTCGACAACCCAGATGTCGTTTTTCATGTGCATGGAGCGCAAGATTCCGCCGTTGGTGATGGCCAAAACGTTCTACGCGTTCTTGCGCATTCTTCTGTCCTCAGAAAGGAGTCCGATTATTTCCGAGAAATTCTACAGCGCCAGCCCAATGCAAAGATTTCTACCAGTGAAGCCCAGTACAGTTCACTTCTCAAGCAGGAAGATAGTGATTTTGCACAGGATTTCGTAGATAATGCACAGGATTGGTTTGTGTCATCTTATTGCTCTGATAGGGTGGGATATATTTTGGTATCGCCATAAGCTGCATCTATTCCCATGTGCATTTTGAGGATCCCTGAAGGCATAGATATAAATGTGCAGGACCTGCGCGGTGATGGAGAATCCAGCAGTACACTAGATTCGTTGAATTTTCTTGCACCTGCTTTAAATCTGGACAACGTGCTTGGTAGCGACACTGCGGGGCATCCGTGTACTGATGAAGCTCTTGACAGCTTCATATCCTACTTATCAATCGCCAAAGGTAAGGACAGTAAACATATTTCCAGGATTAGGGCATGCCCCTGACCGTGACCGTTAAAGCCACAAACTCTTCTCTTTCACTGGATGAGGGAAAGACAAGGCTATCCTAGCAGGGACGAATGTTATCTTACCGTGCAGTTCGTGCAAAGTTCGAAGAAGGCTCGTGCACTGATCGATCTATTTCCTTTCTGGCAGAAAGCATGGAGGAGCAGGACAGATCTGAGGGTCTGTTCTCTGAAGGGTGGCCGAATACAAATGAAGCAAGTTTTAGTGCACCAGTACTGCCTTCAGAACTTCCTTCTCCCAAGTCTATATTACTGGACAATGAAGAGAGAAAAAATTCCATCTCTGGATCCATACGTAAATCTGTCCGATTCAGCCTGCAACCAGCTAGTACCATCTTATCTATGCCAATAACTGATAGTATTCAGAGGCTCGGTACGGAGAGTGTCAGGCAGCTAGATGCAGAGCTTCTAGGTGGCGGATCTGTTCACATGGAAGCCTCGAGCGTCATTGGTATGAATAAATACTTGCTTGCATCAAGGCCACCATCGCTACCAGAATGCATTGACAGGTCTCTTATACGAAGAAGACATACAGAAGTAAACATAGTAATGCAGAGGGAAAACACGAAAGAAAGTTTCGTGGAGACTGATAATGAGGGATACAACTTCAAGTACTATGTGGTGAAAAAGTTAACATGGACAATTCCTGTCTTAGCGGGCATCATGGAATGGGTGTACCTAGGCACGTGCCACGTTAATCTGGAAGACCTTCCTCACTTGTATGATGCAGCATATAGAGCTGTTCTTACAAGCCTTACGTGGTCTATAAGATGTCATCCTATGCCTGATTATCTCAATGTAGCTCTCGCTAGCCCTTTCAATTGCCAACATCTTCTGAAACTCTGCAGTGTTGCCGATTGCATGGAGCTAACGAGCCTTAAAGCCTTCTCTGAGGCTCTTCAGCAAAGCCGAGGGCAGCAGAAGATTGCCATCCTCGAGACCAAGGATCTTCCTGGAACCAGGGCTCATGATTTTTTGGTTGAAGGGTTTCTTGTTTTGGAGGGGCACCCATTGTGTGTTCTAAAAGCAGACAAGTCTCTCGAATTGGAGAGCCCAACAGAGTGCGAAAATGGGGTATGTATTGAGGATACACAGAAGCAGGGTCCTGTCCTCACATTTGAAAGGCACACACAATCATTGGATTCCATAAGCAGAAACTTTGCTAGTGCTCAAAAGAAAAGGCCTTCAAAACGGTGAGACTTAAAATGTCTTACTCTGTTTTTCTGGTGCTTCATGTTAACACTAACCCAACCTCGTTAAGGTAGAGGCACCCATCATGAGAATCTCATGGACATGTCCAGCCAAGACTTGAACTCAGGACTTCCTCCCACAGCTTCAAGGCGTCAGCTACTAGGCTACGCTGGCTTGGACATTAGCTAGGTTTCTCAGTTTAGGCTTCAGAAGCAAACATTTTGGAGTTGGTTAGTTGTTATCGAAACATTATGCAGTATTGGATTCACAATTTGGACATTATCGTTCATTTGCATTAGGCTTTATTGTATCATTAGCACATGCTTTGTCGACGGCATGTTAACACTAAGCTCTAATAATGCTTCTTGCTTTCCTAGTAGGAGGTCTCCTGAGCAGGCCTGGAAAGTGGTGCTGCTTGATGATGACCCTGCAGGAAGCTTCTATGCCTTCTTCAAACATGCATCACTGTGTAGCTTGAGGAACCTGATACAGAAGGCCAGAACTGACATTCTTAAAAAATCTCTAAGAAAGGAAAGTGTGGGTCCTGCAGGATTATTCAAGCTGCAGATGATAACAAGGTTCAAAGTAGGGTCTATTTTGGTGGATGCTATACGCAAGGCATTCAGACAAGGGCTTACAGTGAAAGAGAAAAGAGGCTCAGGTTCCTTCATAAAAGGGCCTAGCTACTGTACATCCATTGTCATAAAGGGAGATCCATGTCTTATATTGATGGCTGCGAAAGCCATACCCTATGATATGATAGGAAGATCGGCCTTGAAAATTAGGGTTCCTAACGCAAAGACATTTTCTAGTCTCTTCCATGCAAGCCATACATTTGGTGTAGACCTCAACAGTCAGAGCATTGTGCTGGTGAAGCCTCTCTATGTTCTCATCAAGGTGTTGGAGTTTGTTACAAAGCTGAATGCTGATGCATATGAGGAACCCTCAACGGAGCGCACTTTCATTGAGCTATGCACACGTGTAGAGCCCTTTTAGGTGCAATTGTGCTCCAGATCATAGCACATCTTGTGTATATGATGTTTTCTCTTTGATGCCTTCGGCCACGTTGGCAGCACAGAAAATCCATTTTTTGTTCTGGTTCGCAGGAGTAAACAGCCATAGTTTTGACTCAATTAAGGGTGATCTGGAAATTATAGGTTCAAATTGAGGGTGAAGTGAACTTCAAGCTTGACATGGGATAGAAAAATCATGCTTCTTTAAGTTCTGATATCAAGGGATAGAGAAATCAAGCTTCTTTTCAGTTGTGATACTAAGTTCAGATGGTGAATTTCCATTGGTTTTGTGGAGGATTATGCCGTTTTTGTATTCCGTGTTAGTCTGCTGCTATCAGACGTGAACCATATACCATTTTTATGGCTAATTTATATCAGAACGGATCTGGATTTTTCCTTGTGGCAACGCCCTCAATTTTGTTGTCTATCAACTGTATAACTATCCACATTTCAGTACCGCGCCTTGAAACATGGATAACTGCAGTGAACGTGCAACATAATGCAATATTATGGCTTGGTGTTAAACTTCCCACATGTAAAAGAAGGGATCATTTGTAAAATGAAGTGTAAATACAAAAGGTAATGAAAAATATCAGTCATTGAGGTCTTAAATTGAAGTTGGATCGTTTGCTGATTATCTTAAAAGAAATTATTTACGAATCTATCAATCATGTTGATGTGTCTGAATGAAGACATTGTTACTAAGTGTTACGTAGTGTCTGAGTGAAGGCATTGTTACTTTTTCCCAGTGACATTGTTACTTTGTCCCGGTGACATTGTTACTTAGTGTGAGAGTATCAAATTGCAAACTTAATTTTCTTCATTAAAGGTTTTAGCTTGAGTGAATTGAGTTTCATGAAAACTATCACAACCACCATCATCTTTGAGAAACTTGAGGTTTGTGGTGAAGAGGTACATCATCTAAACAAAGGTTTCTTTTTTGCGTTCAAGTGTCATAGAAACCAACCCAGTCAGAGTAAAAAAATGCATGTAAATCTAGCAGTAGTGATCCCCCCTTGGGATAAAACAATCCAAGTAGTCAGGTGCCACTCAAGTAGCGAAAGATGCACTTAACTACCTGACAACACTTGACACCTAAGCAATGCATAAATTGCTATCTGTGAGACAACAAATTGAATATCTAGCCACGTAATGCATAAGTAAATCAAGCATCCAACCTGCTCATAGAGAACAACATCAAATGCATCTCCAGCATCAAGAAGACTCAACCGTAAGCTTGTCTCCATAGGAATGGCAATAGGTTTGCAGTCTTCAAGGCCAAAATGTTGCAATAATGTGTCAATGTATTTTGTTTTACACAAAGTTATTCTGCCATCAACTTGTATAGACTAAATACCCAAATAATGATGCGAATGCCCCAAATCTGACATCTCAAATGAAGCATGCAAATCAACCTTAAAATCAATAATATGCTTCTCATGAGGACCAGTGAGCAACATGTCATTAACATACACAACAATGTTCAGAAGCACATCATTTGCATGCTTAACATATAAGGTGCTATCGATTGGACTATTCTCAAAACCATGTGCAATTAGATAGGCATGTATCTTTTTATACGAAGCACATGGTCCTTGCTTCAAACCATATAATGCCTTTTTCAACCTATTCACTTGGTTTTCATGCCCTTTGTGCACAAAGCCATGGGGCTGAAAAACATATAGTTCTTCATGCAAGTGACCATTCAAAAATGCAGTTTTAATGTCCAACTGATGTACATTCCAGGCTGATGAGCTTCAAGTGCACAAATGCTATGAATAGTAGTCATTCGGTAAGTAGGAGCAAAGGTCTCATCAAAATCAATGCCTCTTTCCGGAGCATAACCCTTTGTAATAAGCGTAGCTTTATACCTATCGATTGTTCCATCATGATATCGCTTCAGCTTGCATACCCATTTAGTGCCAATGGCCTTCTTGCCAAGAGGCAAGTACAATGCTTCATTATAGCATCATATTCAGATTGCATAGTAGCCATCTAATTTTTTGAATTTTGTGCTTCATCAAATGAAACAGACTCATTCTCATCACAGAGACTAGAGGCAGCCATAGCATAGCAATCTCATGCAAAAGAAGCACTATGAGAGCTAAAATGAGTATGATATGACAGAGGTGCATCTAATTTGTTGTCATGCAAAGACTGCACCAACTATTTTGGCATAGTTTTTGCCTCCTCAATATCAGCTCTCTCATCAACAAGTGCATCATGTAAATCTGCATCAGAAATGGAATGATCTACATCATCACATGAAACTTGTAAAGACTGAGAAGTTACCTCATTAGGACTAGCATTGGACTATCCACTTGTAAAAAGAGGCAGCAAAGTGTCATACATGTCTTCGAAGCTAACTGATGTCTCCTTAGTACATGAAAGTAATGGTTGAATAGCATCTTCCACAAAAACATCATGGCTAACCGAAATGCATTTAGTCTGTGGATGATACAAACAATAGCCTTTACTTTCAGAACTGTACCCAATAAAAATACATTTCATTGCTTTATCATCCAATTTTTTGCATTGTTGTTCAGGCACTAATGCATATGCTAGACACCAAAAAACATGCAGGTAAGCAACGTATGGCTTGCGACCATGCCAAGCCTTATATGAAGTGATATACTGCAATGCTTTAGTGGGACACCTGTTAAATATATATGTTGCACACATAACAGCCTCAAGCGAGAAACTATGTGGTGGAGCTTGACTCTTGACCATACACCTCGCCATCTCCATGAGTGTCCTATTCTTTCATTCAGCAAATCCATTCTATTGAGGCATATATGACACTATTCATTGATGTTTTATCCCACATTCAGCCAAAAATGCATTAAAATCAGAAGACATATATTCTTGGCTAAAGTTGAAACTAGTAACAAATTCTTCTTCGTCCCTGACACAAATAAAGTATCCGACAATGTAAAAGAACTACCATCAACACTAGTCAAAATGATCTTGTCAACTTCCATGATAGGATAAGAGGAGTTGTTGGTGTCTGTGACAGTATTCCTTATAGGAGCAGGCTCGGGTGAAGTGAAGAAATTATGTTGCGAGGTGAGTCTACTATAGACATACATTGTTCAAGAGAAGATGGATCATATTGCAAACAGGGGTAAATGCCCATTCTCCATTTTGCACAAGATTAACAGACTCTGTTTTGGGTGTAGAGGCCTCTACAACAACCATTATAGCCTCTTTCTTCCTTGCCTCTTTAGCAGCCAGTTTTGGACTCTTTATGACATGACTATTTCCTTTACAATATTTGCAAAACCATTTTTGTGTTTTTTTTCTTCTCATCTCTATCATCCCTCTTTGATTGTGCAAAATTACTAGATTTCTACTTACTAATAGAAGATCTCCATTTACCTTTGCCCTTCTGACTAGCCAAGAAAGCTTGATCTACAACATGCGTAATGGAACTGTTTGCTAGACTGATCTTCCTACAACAAAATAGAGAATAACTCCTCAAATGTTAAGGCATTTGGATTGCCTTTCATCATCAAATGAAGAGTAGAAGCAAAACTTTGATATGAATCAGGAAGACCATTTAAAATAGTCTACACAAGTGAATTGTCAGGCAAGGCTTCATCAATAGAAAACTATTTTGGAGGCAAGCAACACGAGCCTCATGTTGGAGTCAGATGTCTGCGGAAGCACGCGAAGAGCACAAGGAAGGAGAAGAAGCTTGGAGCACAACACACAATATTGAATGTATTACCACTAGAAATGTACAAAGATAACTAGCCGGCTAGGGCAATAGGCATATATACAAGCTTGGGAAACGAACCTCCTAAAGAGGGAAAAAAGTGCCCCAGTGGTCCAAGTGTGTTCACACACATCACTACCTAAATATATCAACAAATCCCCCCTGGAAGTGATGCGATGAACAAGGATCTGCCACTCATGTATAAGGAAGTGCCAAGCTATGTGGAGTCAATCCACAAAAGGAAGTAGGCCCAAAGCTTTGTGAAAAGCTTCAAACTTCTCTTGAGGTAGAGCCTTTGTGAAAAGGTCTATAATGTTCTCCTGCATGGGCACATATGCCAAGCTGATCTCCCCAGCAGAGAACCTCTCCGTGACATAATGATAAGGCACCCATTGTGCTTAGTGCGAGCATGGAACATAGGGTTCCTCGCAACTGCCAATGCACTCTGACTGTTAGTGCGAGCATGGCAGAAGAATGACCAACACCCAAATCAGCCATAAGGCGTCTTAGCCACACACACTCAATAGTCGTTGTGAAAGTTGCCCTATACTCAGCCTCACAACTAGAAGTGGCCACAGTAGGCTGCTTCTTGCTCAACCAAGATATGCATGAGCTACCAAGCATTAAGCAAAAACCACTAGTGGACACATGAGCGTCATAGCAACCTGCCCAATCAGAGTCAGAAAAAGCATGCAAATCTAGCGGTAGTGATCCCCCCTTGGGATAAAACAACCCAAGTAGTTGAGTACCACTCAAGTAGCGAAAGATGTGTTTAACCGCTTGCCAATGCTTGACTCCTAGGCAATGCATAAACCTGCTCATCTATGAGACAACAAACTGAATATCTGGTCGGGTAATGCATAAGTAAATCAGGCATCCAATAGGTTGTTGATAGAGAACAACAACAAATGCATCTCCAGCATCATGAAGACTCAATCGTAAATCTATCTCCATAAAAGTGGCAATAGGCTTACAGTCTTCAAGGCCAAAAAGATGCAATAATGTGTCAATATATTTTGTTTGAAAAAAAGCCAATCCACCCTCAACATGCATAAGTTGAATGCCCAAATAGTGATGCAAATGCCCCAAATCAGACATCTCAAATGAGGCATGCAAATCAACCTTAAAATCAGCAGTATGCCTCTCATGAGGACCAGTGAACAACATGTCATCAACATAAATCACAATAATCAGAAGTACATCATTAGCACGTTTAACATATAAGGTGCTTTCAGTTGGATTGTTCTCAAAACCATGTGCAATCAGATAGGCATGTATCTTTTCATACCAAGCATGTGGTGCTTGCTTTAAACCATATAATGCCTTCTTTAACATGCACATCTAGTTTTCATGCCCTTTTTGCACAAAGCCACGGGGCTAAAGAACATACACTTCTTCATGCAAGTTACCATTCAAAAATGTTGTTTTAATGTACAAATGATGTACATTCCAACCATGATGGGCTACAAGTGCACATATGCTACGAACAGTAGTCATACGGCATGTAGGTGCAAAGGTCTCATCAAAATCAATGCCTATTCTCTGTGCATAACCTTTTGCAACAAGCTTGGCCTTATACCTGTCAACTGTTCCATCAGGCTTACACTTTAGCTTGTATACCCACTTTGTGCCAGTGGCCTTCCTGTCAGGAGGCAATTTACATAAAGACCAAGTACCATTCTTTATTATAACATCATATTTAGATTGCATAGCAGCCATCCAATTTTCTAAATTTAGTGCTTCATCAACCAAAATAGGCTCATTCTCATCATAGAGACTAGATCCAGCCATAGCATAGCAATCTGATGCAAAAGAGGCACTATGAGAGCCTGATAAAGTACGATATGATAGAGGTGCATCTAATTTGCTATCATGCAAAGTCTGTACCATCCATTTTGGCATAGTTTTTGCCTGCTCAATATCAGCTCTCTCATCAAGAAGTGCATCATGTAAATCTGCATTAGAAATGGAATGATCTGCATCATCACACGAAACCTACAAAGGTTGAGAAGTTGCCTCATTGGGACAAGAACTAGACTGTCCACCTATAAAAAGAGGTGGAAAAGTATCATACATGTCTTTGGAGCTAACAGATGTCTCCCTAGTACATGAAACCAATAGCTCAATAGCATCTTCCACAAAAACAACATCATGGCTAACCAAAATGCGTTTAGTCTGTGGATGATACAAGCAATATCCTTTACTTTCAGAACTCTACCCAACAAAAATATATTTTGCTGCTTTATCATCCAATTTTCTATGATGTTGTTTAGGCACTAATGCATATGTCAGACAACCAAAAACATGCAGATGAGCAACAAATGGCTTGCGTCCATGCCAAGCCTCATATGGAGTGATAGACTGCAGTGCTTTAGTGGGACACCTGTTAAGTACATATGTTGCACACATGACAGCCTCAAGCCAGAAACTATGTGGTAAAGCCTGACTCTTGACCATACACTTCACCATCTCCATGAGTGACCGGTTCTTCCATTCAGCAACTCCATTCTCTTGAGGTGTGTACGACACTGTACACTAGTTTTTTATCCCATGTTCAGCCAAAAATGCATTAAAGTCAAAAGACATATATTCCCCCCTCGATCAAAATGGAGGGTGTCCATTTTACATGTTGATAGATTTTCAGCCAGAACCAAAAACTGTTTGAAGCACATGAACACTTCAGACTTTGCTTTTAATGGATATACCCATGCATGCCTGGAAAAATCATCAATGAAAGTCACAAAGTAAAGATAATTTCCAAAAGAAGGTGTTTGCATAGGACCACAAACATCACTATGTACAAGATGCAATTTCTGAGTAGCCAAAACTAAACCATCTTTTGGAAAGGAGGAACGCTTCACTTTTCCCAAAATACAGCCTTCACAAACATGTTTATTGGGTGCCTCAAGTTTGGGCAAGAGGACACCATTTCAGATTTCTACACGCATAACAAACTTGCAAAATTCAGATGACTAAAGCATGCATGCCAAAGCTTTGCATCTCACATAGCCTGAGAATCGTGTACTGCACATGCTGAATCATTCACAGATCTTTCATAGTCTATGAGCTTATACAGCCTACGACATAAATTGCCAGAAGCAATAATCACATCACCATTTGATAGATCATGAACTGTACACCTGTCATCAACAAATTTCATAACCAAGCCAATCTTGGCTAAAGCCAAAATGGTAACTGATTCTTCTTGATCCTTGACACAAATAAAGCATATGACAAAGTGTACTTGCAAAACAATTTTTGCTTTTCTGATTTCTTCTCGTCTGTGTATCCATTTACCTTTGCCCTTCTGACTAGCCAAGAAAGCTTGATCTGTAACACACATAATAGACCTGTTCTGCCTAGACTAATCTTACTGCAATAGAACAAAAACTAACTCCTCAAATGACAAGGCATTTGGATTACCTTTCATCATCAAATGAAGAGCAGAAGCAAAACTCTGATATGAATCAGGAAGACCATTAAGAAAGGTTTGCACAAGTGAGATATCTGTATAACCTTATCATCAAAAATCAATTGTTCCTTCAAATCCTTGATCTTTGTCAGAAAACTATCCATAGAATCACCTTCATTCATGTGCTCACTCTCCAACTGTTTTCAGAGGGAAGCAACACGAGCCTCATTCCTAGCTTGGTACAATGTGGTAAGTGTATCCCAAGCATCCTTAGCTATTCTACAAGAGCCAATGTGAGGAATAATGGCATGTTTGACAGACAAAGCTATCAATGCATGTGCGTGGGCATCTCTGCCATCCCAACGAATTTGCTCTGCAGTAGGTGCAATAGAAACTGCAACACAAATAGGAATCTGTAGAATATCGCCATCTTCGACACCATCTCCATCAGCTCCAATACCTGTATTTGGAGTACCTGTATTTGTAGGTGTAACAGGACGTCTTTCCACACCTTGCCCAATGTTCCACAATCCTTTTGCAGCTAATACATGTCGCATCATATAAGCCCATAACGGGTAGTTGGTACCATCTAACTTATCCTCAACAGCCAACATATGGAATACATTACTGCTTTTAGCCATGGCTGATGACTAAAACAACTTGATGCAGAAAATTGATTGTATCTCAAAAAGTTGAACACAACTACCCAAATGAATCTGCTAAACCTGTAGCACACTTCGAGATGCTTATATCGGTGAACCAAAACTGGTATACATCTTTGGCAGAAAAAGATGAAATAGCCTACACAAGTGCTATGATAGTGCGTTCGGAGGTCTAAACGAGCTTAGATCGCGATTTCGAAACTACAAAGCGAAGCGGTTTTGATCTCTGAAACAGCTTGAGTATGCTCATCAAAGTTCGTGTGAATCTGATACTGCAGCCGGAGAGGTGACAATGACACCCTCGATGAAGCGGTGACCTGCTCTGATACCAATTGTTGGAGTTAGACGTCTACGGAAGCACACAAAGAACACAAGGAAGAAGAAGAATCTTTGAGCACAACACACAATATTGAATGTATTACCACTAGAAATGTACAAAGATAACTAGCCCTTTAGGGCGATATGCATATATACAAGGGGGGGGGGGGAAGGAACCTCCTAAAGAGGGAAAAAAGTGTCCGGTGGTCATAGTGTGGTCACACACATCACTACCTAAATATATCAACAGCTCATTCCTTGCATGTTATAAAGTGGTAAGTGTATCCCAAGCATTCTTACCTGTTCTGCAAGAGTGAATGTGATGAATAATGGCATGTTTGATAGAAAAGGCTATCAACGCATGTGCTTGAGCATCTCTACCATCCCAATGAATTTGCTCTGCAATAGGTGCAATAGGAACTACAACACAAAAAAGATCATGAAGAATATCATCCTCTTCAACACCATCTGCATCACCTTCAGCAACTGTGTTTGCAGGTGTAATAAGATGTTTTTCAGCACCCTGCACAATATTCCATAGTCCTTTTGTAACCAATACATGACGCATCATATAAGCCCATAATGGATAATTGGTACCATCCAACTTATCCTCAATACATCATTGCTTTCAACCATGGCCACTGACTTAAACACCCTGATGCAGAAAAACAACTATTTCTAAAAATGTTGAACAGAACTACCCTAATGAGTTATGCTAAACTTGTAGTAGACTTTGAGGCACTTATATTGGCAAATTGAAACATGTATATATCTTTGGCACAAAAAGACAAAATTGTCTACATAAGCATTGTGATAGTGCATTCGGAGGCCGAAATGAGTTTTGAACTGCTAACACCCTGATTATGCTCACCAAATTTTGTGTGATTTTGAGACTGTGACCGCAGGGGTGTCGATGATGCCCTAGATGAAGCAGCAACCTGCTCTGATACCAATTGTTGGAGTTTGTTTTAAGTCTGCAGAAGCATGTGAACAACGCAAGGAGGAACAAGAAGCTTGGAGCACAACACATAATATTGAATGTATTACCACTAGAATGTACAAAGATATGTAACCCATTAGGTCTAAAGTATTATATACAAGCCGGGTGGAAAAAATCTCCTAAAGAGGGAAAAAAGTGCTCCAATGGTCCCAGTGTGTTCACACACATCACTACCTAAATATATCAACATATCTTTCATATATGCTCAATAGGATGTGATGTACCATCACCTGTTTGAACGAATCCAAGAACTAGAAATTTATGCAAACTACTAAATCAGTTTGCATGGCTGGTCATGTGTTTTGAAGCACCTGAATCAACATGGCAGACATTACCATTCAGTTTTGAAGCATAAATAGAAATTCATCATATGATGCTAGACTTATGAACAACTTCTCCAAATCATTTGCACTTGTGGATGCATAGTTCTCCACATATGTCCAAAGTGTGGAGAAAATAGGTTTAGAGAAGACCTTATGGGCAAAGCAATCCCCGCAAAGGTTCTTCACCACTTTCCTATCATTTCAAGAATTAAGAGCATGTTTAGATGCAAATCCATAGCTGAGTTAATGTCATGGCATAAAAAGAGCATGTCTGCAGATGGTGTAATGCAAGTGACTGCTGACTCTAATGCTTCGAGACACATAGATAGTAAGTGGCCAGAGTTTGGTAGTGAGTCTCAAAACATGCGTCTAGGCCTAGCTATGGATGGAGTAAATCCATTTGGTTTACGCAGATCTTCATGGAGCACATGGCCTATATGTTTGGTCAATTATAACATCCCACCATGGTTGACCACAAAGAAGGGCCATTTGTTATTAGCTCTTATTGTCTTAGGTAAGTATAAGGTAAAAAACATGGATGTATACCTTCACCACTTGTGGAAGAGCTGCACGCTTTATGGGATGGGATTATTGTGCACGACATGTCTCAACCTATAAGAAGACAATACGTGGGATGTTATTACCTAAGTCATTTCTTTGGAAATTTTTGTGGCCTCTTTCGCTTCCACTTGCCTTGAAATTGCCCTTTACCTCCTACATTGCTGTGTTGTTGATCTTGGTCTTGGTTATTATTTCATCTTCCACTTCTGAAGCCTCTGCCTCAGCTCTTCCTCTGCAAGAGTAGAAGAGTCGCTCAAAACCAAGGTTTCCTTGGGAGTTTGATCCTTCACCAAGTTCTTTTCTTCAATTATCAGCATGGACACAAAATCAACAAGATTTAGAATATTTTCCCTAATCTAAATAGAAGTTTTATATTGCTTATATACAATTCCTAAACCATGAAGGCACACTTCAACCTTATCAACATCATCATCTACATTGATTTCAATGGATGTGAGTGACTCACATATTCTTTTGACTTTTAGGGTGTAGTCACTTATCGATATGCTCTTTTTCTCCAGTGTATGCAAGTCATTCTTGAGATGCAATTTTTGCACTTTTGTATTGGTCTCATACAATGTGACCAAGCTGTTCCAAGCCTCTTTTAGAGTTTTGGAATCTTGTATGTGCCCAAAATGCTATCTTGAGTGCTATCAAACAGCTAATACATTACCTTACATGATCCTTGATTCCACTCTTCATATGCTCTTAATTGGTCCATAGTCCAATTCATCTTTGCTAACTACAAAGGGTTTTCATTGTCTTCTTCGATGCACTTCAAGTAGCCTTTTCCCATCAGTGAATTCTTCATTCAAAATCTTGACGCATGAAATTTGTTTTTGTCTAACTTATCACTCATAAGTTGACTCATTCCATCAACATTTTCCATTTTTGTAACAATTTACAATACTACAAAAACACTAGAAGCAGCACCTCTACTTGAACACTTCTACATTGTGTCTGGATAATTCGAGCTTAGAAACACACAGTTTTCATGTATCAACACTACACAGAATCACTGGAAATTCTAAATCTAGAATTTTGGGAGATGCCAAACAGAATGTAAGTTAAAGTTTTTGAGAGTTTTTTTTTTGTGGGCCCTATGAAGGCTCAAAATGGAGGTCAAAATGGCTCCAAAACGACTCATTTGTGAAGCGCACTATCAACCTTCTTCAAAAGCTCTCTATATCAAGATTGGCTCTGATATCATGTCAAACGAAAGGAGATAAGGAAGAGAGCTCTCATACACTCTCACAAATAGGGAGAGGTTCATACACAGATTGAGGCAAGGAAGAATGATATTCTTCTACTTTTTCTAGTACATAAAGAGAATATACAAGAATGAACTAATACAACAATACAACTAGTACAATATATAAAGAGAAGTACATAAAGAAGACCCTTATATCTACGAATGAGTGAGTTGGAAAGAACCAAACATGCCATCACTCTTGATAGATAAATTTGGTGAAGCTCAGTGAAAGTATCCTTTACATATATTGGTAACCACTATAGATGTCAAAGAAACAAGAAATGGTATGTGTCATCCTCGATCACCACATGCTGAGTTTCATATCTCAACAATAGCAACATAGATAGAAGGACTATTAGGTAATAACTGACACTTGAATAGGCATCTTGAAGTTTTCGTGTTTATTTTCCTCTCTATGTTTCTAATTTTTTTAAACATCTATATGGAGCTATACACTATTTCTTCATCCCAAACTTAACCAAAAACACATTGAATTAACATAGCATATAGTTGCACGCTCAAGGATACAAAAAATTCCCATTTTTACATAGATTATTTCACAACCGTAACTAGAAACGCTCTAAATCTTGAATTTACTTTGAGTGGTTATACCCATGAATTTCTATAAAATTTATGAGTCATCGGCGATTACAAAGTTATGGTAAGTAAAGTTATGAAAAGCCATAATTTACGCTTAGCTCTTGTATCGTCTTTGAAATGAAAGAGCATTGCATATTTCCCAATATATGGTCTCAAGAACATGTGTAGAAGGTACCAAAGTTTTTAAAAAAGGGAAAACATATCATATTTTCTTAGGCTTACGTACGAGAAAAATCTGTATGGCCAAAATATTCATGCCAAAGTATTGGATTTAAAATGGCATGAGAATCTTGAGCTATGCATGCTAGATCATATCCATATTTTTCATAATATATGAGCATATAAAAATATCCGGCTATTGTAGTTGAAACGAAAAATCTTTACTATAAAGGTCAAACTATACATCTATAATCAAGATTATATTGTTAAGCTAATCTCAACCAATACCGAACTGATAGCAAGTTTTCTGTTATCCTTGAAATATATAAAGGATCGAGTAATGTGAAGGTACTTCCATTGGTAGGAATGATATGTTGGTATCAAACATATAGATGGACTACAAACATACAATAATCATGAGAGGATAGACCATGGTACAATCAATTGAGCAAAGATACAAATGAGGTGAAAAATAGAGAAATGGGACAAGTCGACCTTTGAAGGATAGTAATGTGGGAGACAGAAAGAGAAAGGCGCATGAAGCTATATATATATATATATATATATATATATATATATATATATATATATATATATATATATATATATATATATATATATATATATATATATATATATATATATTCTCTGTTATCCCAATAAACGTTTTCTATAGTAGCATCATAAGACGACCAAGAAATTGAACATCATCATCTTCAACACCATTTGCATCACCTTCAATAAATGTATTTGCAAATGCAATAGGATGTTTTTCAACACACTACACAATATTCCACAATCCTTTTGCTACCAATACATGACACATTATATATGCCCACAGTGGGTGATTAGTATCATCCAACTTATCATCAACAACCGACATATGGAATCCATCATTGCTTTCAGCCATGGCTAATGACTAAATACCCTGATGCAGAAAATTGATTGTATCTCAAAACGTTGAGCAGAAACACCCTATCGAGCTCTAGTAACCTTGTAGCAAAATTTGAGGCACTTGTAATAGCGAGCTGAAACATGTATCAATTTTGGGATTCACCAATTTTTGTGTGTTTTTGAGACTGTGACGAGAGGGGTATCGATGATGACCTAGCTAAAGAGGCGACCTACTCTGATACCAATTGCTAGAGCTCGAGGCTTGTGGAAGCACACGAATAACATAAGGAAGAAGAACAAGCTTGGAGCATACAGAATTCATGATGTATTACCAAGTGAATGTACAAAAGATAAGTGACCCATTAGGGTTACATGCATACATCCAAGCCAAATAAAAACCTCCTAAAGAGGGAAAAAAGTGCCCCAATGGTCCTAAGTGTGTTCACACACATCACTAACAAAATATATCAATAATAGAGAGACAAGAGAGATAGAGAGAGAGAAAGAGAGATGTAAATGGTCATTAAAATAAAGGATCAATTATGCTTGCGATTAGTCTTCAAATATCAAAAGGATAAGGGATTTTCTAGAATTCCCTCTAGCTTAGAGTTATTTCACATGCTCCGTTATGATATTGCCCTCCTTGAGCTTGATTTTACCCATCCTTTTACAAAGGTTGTCTTTAGCCAAAGCAACGAGAATCATACTATTTTGTTCCTAGTTTTGTGGGTGGTAAAATGAATATTTTTATATCCTTCTATGAAATTATTGTGGTATAATTTTTTGTTTATTAAGTATTCTTCTTTGACACTAGAGTGATAAAATGATCACCCATCCGTAGAAATAAATAGGATTCTACAATGTGAGAGCCTTTTAAAGAATTTCTTTGTACGTAAAGTTGATTTGATCTTTTTCACCATTCTTTTTCCTCTATAGCATTAACATTACTTTATCTATTATTATCTCCATTATTGATTCTTTTTTTTTGTTATAGGTTAAAAAATGCTCTATGGCATAACACATCTATTCTATATATCTTAAATGCAATAATGCCATATATGGGGGCTTACTAATTTAGAAAACGCTTGAGATACATTGGAAAATATAACACTAACAAAATGATTTGAAAAAAATGGAAAAAAATCCTTCGTCCATACGTTAATGATTATGTTTTGAAGATTTAAAATATTCTTAATTTACTCAGATTTTTTTTATGAAACCCTTAGTAATCATTTAATTCGCTTATTTTGAATAGATTGAATGAAGAAAAAAATCATACCCATTTTTTTAAATTTGTGCATGTCAAAGAAAATTTCTAGTTTTGTTTTAGTATTGTAGAGATAGATTAAAAAAACACATGGTAAGAACATTGAAGAAAAAAAGTTAGAAAATCAATAAAATGAAGTTTTTAGAAGAGGGAGGGGAAATTGTTTTAGTTGTAGGAGTATGGAAATAAAAACAAGGCAATTTAGATTCATTGTAGGTATGGAAAGACTGGTCACTCCACAATCAAATGCTACATGATAGAAGATATGAAATTGGTGAAATTGGTTTTCATGAAGATGAATGCCACCACAAGTCATGCGATAAAAGATATGAAAGAAACCAATTCATATAGTGACAATTCTTAAAACATCTTTTAAACAAAATGAAGATTTTTATGGTTAAAGAAGTACAAGCATGAAATGAGATGCTACATAAAAGAAAAATCTTGAAATTAGGACATGAAACAATGCATCCCAAAAAGCACTTTGGCTAGAAACCTAAATTATGGCTAATTTTTGTCATCTTCCAATTTTTATTAGGAAGAATAGCTAGATTGGTTAAAATTTAGGCCTAATTTTTGCAAGTTAAACCAAAAAAAATCTATAAGATTATCTTAGGTTGGTGTTAGAAGGTAAAAGGGTGATAAAATATTCACATTTGGTGTGAAGAGGCCATCCAATGAACCAATGCAATTTGCACAAGGAAAACACTACAAAATTCGATATGTAGTAGAATAGTCTTGGACATGCTAAACAGACAAGACTTAAGGTAATGCAATTAGAATGTACCATGATAGGTTTTCCAAAATTAAAGGCTGAAGAAATGCAATGATATCAATTCGAAAATCAATTAGAGCATGCATGTTTTTCTTTAAAAAAAAAAAATCAAGCGCAAAAAATACTACTTCAGATCACAAGTTTAGAAATCTATGGGGGCCAACAAACACTATCATATAGTGACAACAACTATTATGTGACATGTGCAAGTATGTTTAAGAAATGAAGACACAAAAATGCACATAAAATCTCTATAATTAGATGGGTGTGCAAAATACTTCTCACTTGAGTTTTACAACGTACATGAACTTTCCATAACTACATGATTCTGATAAGTACTTCTCACTTGAGCTTTAGAATTTTCCAAATAATCATGGATTTTGGACGAAATTTATTTATAGCAACATGAAACATAAAATGGAGTGGATTAGTCATATTTTTAAAGTATAATGAACATTATCAATAAAGGAAAACATGTTTAAATGATTTCGGTAGAGGTTCTACATAAAATTATTGTTATCATCAATTAAAGACATACGCAGATCTAGAAATGAGCTTCATGAAGGACATACAGGGTAACTGGAAAGTGTTGGTGCATTTTGCCCAAGCCTACATGCTTGATATGCTTGATATTATCTTCATTTGTAAGTCACATGAGTAGTCATGTGAACACCTCTTGTAAAAGAGTACATTTTATCTCTTGTAAATGGAAAAAGAAAAAAGTAAAAGGATGGCTTACCTCATCCATGATGTAAAAGCAAATTCGTGGCTCCAACTACCAAAATCACGAATTTTTGAGCTGAGGGAATCTCTCCTAACTTTGGGGATCACTTTTAGGTGGAACCATTCGAATTCGAATTCAAAACTCCCTCCAAGAATAGCTATAAAAGGAGCAAGAAGGAAGAGGCGATTAGCAAGCCTTGTACGTGACCACTTCATGTCATTTTGTAGAGATTGAAGAGCTTACTCCATAGCTCTATCATTCTACTCCCATTGTGCAAAGATTCATTGCCAATGTGGTTGTAATCATATGTGAATCTATACATTTATTATCATCTACCTCTCTGTTTTGTTCTCTGCTATACTCACTCAGAGCAGTAACTTCAGAAGGTCATATCTCGAGTTTTACTGAACATTTTTCAGTGTTTTAAAGTGCGTTGGATAGCTCTCACTGTCTAGTTTCTACCTATAAATTTTCAAGGTCATTGGATTTATACTTTTGGAGATATCTGCATTTTACTGCTTACTGGTCTATCTCTGCAGAGCCCCGAGAATTGTGGGAATGTTCCAGAACTTGATGAAACTTGTTCTCAGTGCTCAGTCCATCATTTGAAGTGTTTTAACTTGGAATAGGAAGCTTGCTAAGTCTATTTGCTATGCCCAAAAGGAATTTTTCTAATTCCTTCCAGGTTGAGAGCACTGTTCATTTTTTCCAGCAGGTGTATGTCCAAAAATAGCAAGTTTTGGGAGCTAGTCATCTCGCAACTAGCCTGTCTTGACTTAAACTTTTGGGATACATGTTCCAAAGTACTTGGCTGATATTTTGGTGGATTTAGGAAGCTCAAAGGGTCTACTAATCAACTCTGAAGTCTCAGTTGGCTGGTGTGAAGCTGGTTGTAGCGGCACCTACTCATCTTTGGATTGCATCCACCATCTCTCTTCACAGTGGTATCAGAGCATAGTCAAGCAACATGGGAGATGGATTTCCATCAACAATTGACAAATTGGATCGAAACAACTATCCGGCATGGTCTCTAAGGATGGAGGCTTACCTTCAAGGGAGGAATCTATATGGATTCATATCCGGAGATGAAGCAATGCCAACCATGAGGAACAAAGGGCAACCATCACATGAAGAAGTGGAAGGACTTTCGAATTGGTGTTCGAAGGATGCACTTGCAAGGTCCTATATTCTAAACTCAATCTCTGATTTTCTTTTACCTCATGTCAAGGGATGCAAGACATCAAGAGAAACCTGGAATGCACTTGCTTCTTTCTTCTCTTCCAACACTCGAGCAAGGAAGAACCAATTGTGGATGGAGTTCACAACAATGAAGAAAAGCCCGAAGCAAAATGTGACTGATTATGTCACAAAGATGAAGGAGATTTCCGACCAACTTGGAAGCATTGGAGAGGTAATTGAAGAGGAGCAAATCATAAGACAAATCATGAATGGAATCAAAGCAGACGACAAGTGGGAGTCATTCACAACAGCCATGGATTTATACATGGATATGCATGTACCCGACCTCAACACACTCATGGGCCAACTCTTCACTCATGAAGCAAAGATTAGCAAAGGTGGTGAGTCCTCAAGAGGTAATCAAACTTCTGCCTTATATTCTGATAAAGCTAAGGTCAAGGACAAGTCAAAGAATAGAAAGAATGAAGATGAAGGAAGCTCTTTCCAAGCAAACTTTGCAGGTAGAGGAAGAGCTAGAGGAAGAGGCAGAGGTGGAAAGCAAGGCAGGGGGAGATTCCAATCATCTCAACCTTGCAACATATGTGGCTTATCTAACCATACTACTGAAGAATGTTTCAGGAATCCAAGGAACTCAAGAGGAAGAGGATTCAATAGAGGTGGCTATGGATCAAATAGAGGCAGGTACAATGGAGGCTACAACAACAACTACTACAACAACAATTACAACAACAACAACAACTATCAAAGTGGCCATAGAGGAAGAAGAGATTACAATAACTATGCAGAGGACCAAAGTCAAGAAGATTCATTATTGATTATGAATCTATCAACGAAGAAGGGTAAGGATGATGATCACATATTTTACATTGATTCGGGATGCTCGAACCATGTAGCAGGAAATGTGGCTTTACTTTCTGATTTGGAAGATCCTCATAACAAGCATGAAGTGCAGACAGGAGATGACACAAAGCACTCAGTGGAGAAGATAGGTAATGTGAAGACATCAGATGGGAATATGAACCTCTTAAGCAAAGTCTTGTATGTCCCTACAATTACCAAAAATTTAATAAGTGTTGGACAGATTGTTGAAAAAGGATTGCAGGTTAGATTCAATCGATTTGGAGCATATGTTGAAGACCCAAGGCAAGGCTTTCGAAGGATTGCCAAAGGAGAAAAGACAGGAAGGCTTTTCACTTTTGAAGTGGAAGATACAAAGAACATAGCTTTGTTTAGCTATGGATCTCAAACTCTAACAGAGTTGGAGATATGGCACAAAAGGCTTGCTCACATTGGTGAGAGGACACTCAAACAGATTTGCAGGGACCAAAGTGTACTTGGTTTGCCTAATATCACAAGGCAACACATGATTTATAAGTGTGAAGCTTGTCAACTCGGCAAGGCTCATAGACAACCTTTCAATAAGAAAGGATATATGTATCAAAATCCTTTGGATCTAGTGCACACGGATGTGTGGGGTCCAAGTAAGGAGCCATCTATATCAGGCTCAAGATATTATGTGTCTTTCATAGATGATTGTAGCAGGTGGACCATTCTGTTTTTCATGAAGCACAAGGATGAAGTGTTTAATTGCTTTAAGAAGTATATTGCTCTTGTTGAAAATCAAACAGGTAGGACTTTGAAAAGACTCAGATCAGATGGTGGAGGAGAATACTTCTCTTCTGAATTTGATGCCTTCTTGCATGAAAGAGGCATTAAAAGGGAAGTCACTACAAGGTATACACCTGAACTCAATGGTGTAGCAGAGAGGAGGAATAGAGCTATCGTCGAAGCTGCAAGGTCCATGCTCAACGAAAAGGGATTGCCGAACTACCTATGGGCAGAGGCTGTGTCGACAGCCACATATCTCATAAATAGACTTCCATCTAAGTCACTAGATGGAACCACTCCATATGAAGTGTGGAATGGAAGAAGACCTAGTCTAGAGCATTGTAAAATCTTTGGATGCTTAGCCTATGCTCACATTCCTTCTCAAGTAAGAGGGAAATTGGATCCCAAGGCAGAGAAGTGTGTATTCATTGGTTATGATCAAAACCAAAAAGGATATAGATTGTACAATCCAACCAATAAAGGATTTTCTGTGAGTAGAGATGTAATTTTTGATGAAAACAAATCATGGTTTGATGATGACAGGAAAGTGAAGCTGCCATATGACTTGGATGAAGATTTTCCATCACTTCAACCAAAGGAGCCAAAGCAGATTGAAGAAAGTGATTCGGAGATTGACCTAGAAGACTTGGAAAGACTAAAGCTATGGAAGAACAAAGGTAAAGCAAAGATGCAGGATGCTACATATGGACCCGAGAGCTCACATCAACCACTTAGAAGGTCTTCGAGGGAGAAGAAGAAACCAGAGAGGTTTGGTTATGATACTTCTTTGGTCACCAAGCACTCAATCTACATTGCAAAGGATTCAACCAATGAAGAACCTACCACATTCGAAGAAGCACAAAGCAAGAAAGCTTGGAGAGATGCAATGGATGAAGAAATGGAAGCCTTGAAGGAGAATGACACTTGGGAGCTTGTACCTAACAAGCCATCTATGAAGATAATCGGATCTCGATGGATATACAAAATCAAGAGGAATCCAGATGGAAGTATAAATAGACACAAAGCAAGGTTAGTTGCTAAAGGGTTTGCTCAAACCCATGGTATTGATTATGAGGAGACTTTCTCTCCTGTTGCAAAAATGCCTACAATTAGGGTTCTCATTAGTCTTGCTGCATCTAGAAATTGGAATCTTTATCAACTTGATGTAAAGAATGCTTTCTTGAATGGATGGATTTCTGAGGAAGTGTATATGGCACAACCTCCTGGATATGAGGATGCACATCATCCTAACTATGTATGCAAACTAAAGAAAGCTTTGTATGGATTGAAGCAAGCTCCAAGAGCTTGGAATTTCAGATTGGTTACTTATTTGCAGGACCAAGGATTCAAAGCTAGCAAGGCGGATACCTCTTTGTTCATAAAGAGGAATGGATCTGAAGTGATCTATTTATGTGTGTATGTTGATGATATTATTATCACAGGCAATGATCTTGAAGGAATCAAACAGGTAAAGAGTCAAATGAAGGAGGAGTTCAAGATAAGTGACCTCGGACCACTCACTTATTTTCTTGGATTGGAGTTGATCTACACAGATTCAGGTATATACATCACACAAAGGAAGTATGTCCATGACATGCTCGTCAAGTTCAAGATGGAAAATACCAAGTGTGCAGGTACACCTATGGAGCAAAATCATAAGCTTAGTGCTTATGAAGGAGAGCCAATTGAAGACATCACAAGCTATCAAAGCTTGGTTGGAAGTTTGAACTATGCAACACTCACAAGGGTGGATATATGCTATAGTGTTAGCATATTGAGTCAGTTTATGCATAAGCCGAGAAGACCACATATGGAAGCGGCCAAGCGAGTCCTCAAGTATCTAAAGGGGACCATGAATGAAGGTTTGTTTTATTCATTTACTTCAGATATTGAGCTAAAGGTCTACTCAGATGCAGATTGGGCCGGATCTAAAGATGATAGAAGAAGCACATCAGGGTATATATCATTTGCAAGTTCAAAAATCATTTCTTGGTCATCGAAGAAGCAACCAACCGTGGCATTATCTTCTACTGAAGCTGAATATAGAGGTTTGGCTAATGCAACTCAAGAAATCATGTGGTTAAAATCTTTGTACACAGATCTTGGACTTCATTCTTCAACACCTCACATTTTTGGTGACAACACAAGCTCACTACATCTAGCAGCTAATCCGGTATACCATGCTAGAACCAAGCATATTGAAGTCCACTACCATTATGTAAGGGAGAAGCTAATGAGCAAGGATATTCAACTATCCTACGTCTCTACAGATATGCAATGTGCAGACATGTTGACGAAAGCTCTTGATGGTACGAAATTAAGTAGATTCAAGTTGATGATTGGTTTGCAGGAAATCAAGGACAATTGAAGACTTATTTGGAGGCCAAGCATGTTAGGCTTGAGGGGGAGCTGTTGGTGCATTTTGCCCAAGCCTACATGCTTGATATGCTTGATATTATCTTCATTTGTAAGTCACATGAGTAGTCATGTGAACACCTCTTGTAAAAGAGTACATTTTATCTCTTGTAAATGGAAAAAGAAAAAAGTAAAAGGATGGCTTACCTCATCCATGATGTAAAAGCAAATTCGTGGCTCCAACTACCAAAATCACGAATTTTTGAGCTGAGGGAATCTCTCCTAACTTTGGGGATCACTTTTAGGTGGAACCATTCGAATTCGAATTCAAAACTCCCTCCAAGAATAGCTATAAAAGGAGCAAGAAGGAAGAGGCGATTAGCAAGCCTTGTACGTGACCACTTCATGTCATTTTGTAGAGATTGAAGAGCTTACTCCATAGCTCTATCATTCTACTCCCATTGTGCAAAGATTCATTGCCAATGTGGTTGTAATCATATGTGAATCTATACATTTATTATCATCTACCTCTCTGTTTTGTTCTCTGCTATACTCACTCAGAGCAGTAACTTCAGAAGGTCATATCTCGAGTTTTACTGAACATTTTTCAGTGTTTTAAAGTGCGTTGGATAGCTCTCACTGTCTAGTTTCTACCTATAAATTTTCAAGGTCATTGGATTTATACTTTTGGAGATATCTGCATTTTACTGCTTACTGGTCTATCTCTGCAGAGCCCCGAGAATTGTGGGAATGTTCCAGAACTTGATGAAACTTGTTCTCAGTGCTCAGTCCATCATTTGAAGTGTTTTAACTTGGAATAGGAAGCTTGCTAAGTCTATTTGCTATGCCCAAAAGGAATTTTTCTAATTCCTTCCAGGTTGAGAGCACTGTTCATTTTTTCCAGCAGGTGTATGTCCAAAAATAGCAAGTTTTGGGAGCTAGTCATCTCGCAACTAGCCTGTCTTGACTTAAACTTTTGGGATACATGTTCCAAAGTACTTGGCTGATATTTTGGTGGATTTAGGAAGCTCAAAGGGTCTACTAATCAACTCTGAAGTCTCAGTTGGCTGGTGTGAAGCTGGTTGTAGCGGCACCTACTCATCTTTGGATTGCATCCACCATCTCTCTTCACAGAAAGTAGGTACACAATGAATCATTTGAAAGGATACTTCTACGAAATTTCGAATTGGTATTGATCCTATGTGAGGATAAACCCAAATCAAGGGATATAAGTAAAAGTAGTTCTCTTACTTGGGGAATGGTGTATTTGATGTGGGCCATTGGATCTAGACTTGACTGTAAGTGTGGATTAAGAAAGATCAAACGCTGCAAAGAAATAGTTTTTTTAATATAAAGGAAGTTCGGCATTAGCCTACTCTCCCGGACTTGAATTAAATAAAGAAAAGTACAAGAGAAGGGGACTAGTGCCCACGGGACCCCCCAAATCCCACAAAGCAGGGGAAGCTTTTACAGAGCTTAGATGACATTACAAAGAAGGTTAATTACCCTCTCATCACCCTCATGTGGGGCCCACTTGGGTTTAAGCTTGTTATCGATCAAAAGGACTACTTGATGATGCCTAAAGGGGGGGGAATTTTTACAGTTGATAATCCTTTTGCCAAGGAGGAACAACGATTTCTCAATTGACCACTCCTTGGGGGAGTCACCGAAGTTGAAAGCACATCTTTCCCGCCAGATTTTCCATAGGACCTCCCCTCTGATGGCGTTCCAGAGAGTCGCGGAGCAGCCGATCGCTTCTCCCAGCAGGGCTTGCTGCCAACAGACGTTTTTGAAGTCTAATTCTCTTTCCAACCACCTGCCAGAGTCTATTGGAGTTGGGGCAGGTAAAGAAGATGTGTGAAACATCTTCGATAGACCGGTAGCAGCGTTTGCACCAGGGAGGGATCCCACAAATTTTGCTAGCCTTAAGGTTGGTCCAAATTCCATGATGAAGAATTTGCCATAAGAGGACAGACTTTTTGATTTCTATGAGGGGGTGCCAGATAGCCATGAACGTCATGTCCCACCGAAGCCGGGTCCATGACAGGCACCACTTTTTGTTGAGGTTAGCCTGATAGTCGATCGTTTCTTTGATGTTCGGGATTTTTGATAGGCTATTCCCATTGTGCCATTTGAGACCAAGCGAGCTCGACATGTCGTGTCCCATGAGAAGGCGAACTTCGTGTCGGTCCCAGGCGAGACATTTGCTTTGCAAAGTGTTCCATTCTTCATGCGAAATGTTGATGCTAGGGTCAATATCCTCAAAGTTGATCCAGCGGTTGGTGTCTTGTTTCCAGAGATGTTTCCATTTTTTGAAGCCTTTGTTCCATAGCTTCTTGGCATTTTGAATGTTCCAAGATTCCACACTCCGGATGCCATGGATCGGAAACTAGATAGAGTCGTTTTGTCTGATACTGGCAGCCCACTTCCAGTCTTCACTTATTCTTGTGAAGCTTTTGACTTTATTCCAACTCTTCCAAAGGGGGCTGCAAAGAAATAGTTGTTGATCCTACTTTTTTACCACTGAATTTGGACCAAAAATCAATGGTCTGGATGACCTTATAAGGATGGTCTCTTCCCCATCTAGGATCATAGTTTTTAATGTTTGAAACCATTAGGGTATCCATCTTAGTACCCATTGTGTTGTCGTATAGCCCTTCATCTCGCTTCTATTTAGATTACCATTTAAGCTCCAATAGGGAGTGCATGGATGGATAGACCCACCTATATCTTCGTTGGTATATGCAATATGATAGCACATGCAGAATGTAGTGGGCTGATTACCCAATAGGATTGTAATTAAAATTTTAATCGATTTTATTCTTACTAGTCACCTTCGACTTCTTAGTGATAAGCCACAACTTCAATTCATCTTAAGAGTACCATACAGCTTCATACATAGATTGCCACTAATGTATTGCAATGATATAAGATGTCCTCTCTTTGGTATCCTGTGAGAGTCATATATAACAATTTTCAAATGCTTGAATATATATAAACCACATCGTTTATTACTACATTGGCATCCTCACACTTTGTCCCTGCATAGAGATATATAGCATAGCATATATCATTCAATGATTTACTTCATAAAATATTATGAGGAACTAGTAGAAAAGAAACAATCATATACATTAGCAGCCTTACTATGTCACAACTCATGTTACTCCTCTTTCTTCAAAACTTAATAAACTTGTTGCACTTGCACACCCAACAGTGTCAAATCATACAGGTCTATCCTGTAAACATCAAAACAATATCCCAAGTATATGTATGTATTGATCAACTCATGTGAACAGTTAATACATCATTCCTGAATATCTCCTTGTATCAATGTTCATGGTTTAGTTCCATGCCAACCCTCTAACACCAAATCATACATCAACTTTAGTGTGATATCCATCCAAAACATGACCCGAAAGATATCGGTATAATTTCCAAGAGAAGAAACCTGCACAATTATGACTTCATCCCCAACAATAAATTTCATTTAATATGTAAGTCAATGTGTAGTGTGTATTCCCTACGAGTCCACAACTCACATATTTACATTATATCATAGCAACCTGCACAATTTAACTTCATCCCTCAATAGTCAATAGATCACTCTATAATATTCTTGTATTAAATCTTATCACTTCATTCCATATGAACCTGTCGGCACAACTATGTATGAATTATAATGGTCTCCAGGATGCTTGCTCCATATAATGGTCATCATATAATGATTTGTAGCATGTAGTCCCTGCACATATATATACACCACATCATATCAATTTTAGAACAAGTTGCACATGGATCGTGTCACAGTATCCATTCTTGTCTCACGACATGCTATGTAAATAGAAGAGCTTGAATTATATTGTTCTCAAAAACATATCGCAATAGTAATCACTCTTATAACTTACACCACAGATTCTTTTCAAGATACACCATATGTATAAGAGTCCTTCAACTTTCTTGAACCAGTCATCACATGCTTCATACAAGAGAGAATATTGTTCACAAGAAAATGCACTATTAGGCAAACGTATAGAAAGCAATAGAGTTACGAAAAATATCCAATAATGATGTCCTCCCAGATTTTGAGGAAGCATACAGATGATAAGATAGCCATGGTGTTGTAGGAGTCATGCAAGGAGTTTCATCGCCAATCTGTATATAGATGCATTCCATCAATCGATGGGCTTCATAAACTTAGGCAATGACCTAAGCTGCACCTTCTCTTATGTGTGACTCAAGGAAAATGACTTTCCATTACATGCTTAACAAATAAGGAAAAATGAATAACTCTAAAAAGTGTGTTCATATGCAAGAAGTACGAATTTAAATGCTAGTGCTTAAGAGTAGGTTCTTATGGATGAGATGAGAGATAAATCAAGGGGTTTCATATGAAGAGCTTCCATTGAAGGTTGCTATATTTTTGACACTCCCCCTCAAGATTCAATGGAAGATCCAAGTAATGTGCCATACAAATTATGATGTTCCCTTTCGATACTTGGTCCTCTTGAACTCTTAACAACATGAATGTCCTTCCACTGCGATGATTCTTCAAGTCTTCATAAATATTCTCTTCATTTGTTTTCTTTCTCTTCTTCTCTTCTCTTGCTCTCCTCTTTTTGTTTCTAGTGGCTTCCCTCTCTTTTCCATTCTTTTTTCTTGATGTTGATCTCTACTTACTTCTTCCATTTGCTTTCCTTTGTAGCTTAGTTTCCTTCATCTTCATGTGTAGGGATGTCTTTGTCTCCTTCATAACTTCTTTGGGCTAGTTTCACTTCCTCCTTGTCATCCTTTTTTCCTAATCCTTCTTTTGGTTGATCTTTATAAGCTGCAATCTTTTGACTCATTGGCATGTCTCCCCCTTCATCTCTAGTAGTTGCAAGTTCTTCATATGGCCGATCCTTTAACCATGATAGAAAATGAGAAATGATTTTCTCTTCTTCTTCAAAATTAGGGCTTTGTCTTGCCATCACTTCTTTCTTCACAATCTAAAATAAAATGAAAACAATATTCCAAGGATTTTATACCTTCAACACTATCTTTGAGTGATAGTTTGACTCCGTCTGTCAATCTTCTTTGAATGAGCTTCACTAGCTCAAAGTCCTTTGTCAAGTCATAGTTGACTCCTTTATGTAGCTTGAGTGAGCTTCACTTGCTCAATTCCTTTGATAGGTTATCTTTGACTCCTTCCTTTTCCTTGATGTAGATTTGTGTGAGCTTCACTTGCACAACTCCTTTAACAAGTCCTCTTTGAATCATCTCTTGTCTTCAATGGTTTCTCAACTCTTCTCGTTGAGATGACTTCAAAGTTAGACACAAGCTAAATGCTCAAGCCTTTAGCGAAACATTGCTCAAGCTTCCCAGTAGCGGACAATGTTCAAGCTTTCGGCAAGCTACTTATGAGATTCTTAAATCACTAGCTTCTTAGAAGTGACTTCTATAGGTCCTTTGTAGGACTTCTATCACTTTAGTTTAAGAAGTACAAGGTACTGATAGCATTACACAGAATGAACACATGGAAGAAATGCTCGAAGCATTCTATGAGATGGACAAAGATCACGATGGTGGAGAAGATGTGCTGAGTTTCATAAACACAACAGAATTTCCATGATCAGAAGCCGATGAAGAATATGAGAACATATGAAGACTAACTCGTTTACCACTATACACTGGGGCAAAGATATTTGTACTACGTGCGACACTCGTGATGCTTAATCTGCAATCCATTTATGGATGGTCAAATAGTAGTGTCTCCGAATTATTCAAGTAAGTGGATTTGAAATAAAATTTCATTGTTGTATCAAAATAACTTTATTTACTAATATCGTTCTAATTGCATATTATAGGCTTCTTAAAGAGCAATTTTTGCCAAAGGGCAATGACATGCCTCCAAGACATGGAGATGCAAAAAAACTTTTACAATCCATTGGAATAGACTACACTAAGATTCATGCTTGTCTAAATGATTGCATCCTCTTTTGGAACAAGTATGAGCATCTCCACATATGTCCAAAGTGTGGAGCAAATAGGTTTAGAGAAGACCTTATGGGCAAAGCAATCCCCACAAAGGTTCTTCACCACTTTCCTATCATTCCAAGAATTAAGAGCATGTTTAGATGCAAATCCATAGCTGAGTTAATGTCATGGCATAAAAAGAACATGTCTGTAGATGGTGTAATGCAAGTGACTGCTGACTCTAATGCTTCGAAACACATAGATAGTAAGTGGCCAGAGTTTGGTAGTGAGTCTCAAAACATGCATCTAGGCCTAGCTATGGATGGAGTAAATCCATTTGGTTTACGCAGATCTTCATGGAGCACATGGCCTATATGTTTGGTCAATTATAACATCCCACCATGGCTGACCACAAAGAAGGGCCATTTGTTATTAGCTCTTATTGTCTTAGGTAAGTATAAGGTAAAAAACATGGATGTATACCTTCACCACTTGTGGAAGAGCTGCACGCTTTATGGGATGGGATTATTGTGCACGACATGTCTCAACCTATAAGAAGACAATACGTGTGAGTGCAAGGCATACTTATGTGGACAATGCATGATTGGCTTGGTTATGGTGAGAAGCACTTTGTAAAACTGTCTATGAAGGACATCATAGATATTTTCCTAATGGACATGTTTTATGTGAAGCGCAAATTGGTCGAGAAGCACAATGTTGAATGAAAGCTAGTGATTGGAAATAGTTCGAGGATTTAGAAACACCAGTCGCTGGCATGAAATGGTTGTCAATCTTTCATGAAATCGCTTATTGGAAGAAACTCAATAGTGAGGCAGTATAAGAGTGGTTTGCTTAAAGTCGACTCCACAAAACTACGGATGGATGAAAGAGATACATTTGTACTTCCCGAACACTCTGAGCAAGTTGTTTTTATACCAGAATAAAAAAACTAGAGTGGCTATTTGTTTTACAAGTTTCCCCACATAGTAGACAAATTTTTGAGAACACAGATGTAGAAAAAAGTCCATCTATAGTGGACTCTGAGATTCATTCGGTAGTCGAGGAGGAAGAGATCATTGCCTGAGATGAAGAGTTCTTTGAAGAAGATGCGATATGGATGAAGCAACAAATGATGATCAAGAAGAAGCAAGAGATTTAAAGTCGCCAATATAGAGATAGATATTCTCTGTGCATCAGATCTCCAAGAGGATGCTAGAATAGAGGATTTTTGAATCAAATATTTGTACGTACTACTTGGTGTTTATTTTTTTTTGCTACGTTCTTTTGTACACTACTATTTCTTTATAGTAACTTTATTATCATATGTTAATTATTTGAGTTCTTTTGTTATAAAGCATGATTGGAGACAATCCTCCAGTCACTCCACATTCCATGATAGAGGAGCAATTCTTGGAGTTTATATCTCAGGCACCTCCTGCATATATGGCCGTTGTGTCATTGTACTAGATTGCTCGTGATAGCACTCCCTCCGGCCTCACTCTTACCAGACTCACTTCTTCTGACCCCACTCCTATTGGCCTCACTCCTATCGGTGTCACTCGTGCTGGCGTCACTCCTACGGGTGGTGCTATTCCCATCAGAGGTATGTCTCCTAGCTTTATGACTCCACCACGGCCATCTTCTCAGCCATCCACTAGTTGGCTCTAGTAGTAGACATGTGTGTTCGACACCTCAGCATGATATAGGTGTTGGCCTATCGCGTAGGTCGAGGTCACACTCCAAGGAAGGAGGTATATATAACTTTTTTTGTACATGGTTCATGGTTCATTCTACTCATCTCTTTTGTGTCTGATAGTATTTTGCTTTATGAAATCATGTTTTGGCTTCCATTAGAGTACACATCACATGTACTCGATTTTTTTGGGGCAGAGTGTATTATCTTTTGCTACACAACATCATGGTAATGTTGCTACAACAAGAGACAACACACTCTGTCCAAAAACATTTTACAAGTATGGTCGTCAATATGCACGATGGTACTCCCAGCATGGTCCCCGGTATGCATGACAGTATGCCCAACAGCACACCAGTATAGGCACCAGAATAAGCTTTGGTATAGGCATCACTATGGGCATCGATATGAGCACCGATATAAGCATTGAAAATATGGACGCTCATATCGATCCCCATATCGACGCCTATACCAATGCCTATTCCGATGCTTTGCTTTTGATGCCTATGCCGAACCTTACACTGACATCGGAGCAAAATCATGCCCATGCATTTGCCTCGGTAGAAGCCTCGATATACCCCTGATATGTTATAGTGTTTGGAATCGTGTGAGAGTATATATATAGACCACATCGTTTATTACTATGTTGGTATCCTCACACTTAGTCCCTGTGAGAGTCATATATAGACCACATCATTTATTACTACGTTGGTATCCTCACACTTTGGAATCGTGTGAGAGTCATATATAACAATTTTCAAAAACTTACATATATATAGACCACATCATTTATTACTACGTTGGTATCCTCACACTTTGTCCTTGCATAGAGATATATAGCATAGCATATATCATTCAATGATTTACTTCATAAAATATTATGAGGAACTATCAGAAAAAAAACAATCATATACATTAGCAGTCTTACTATGTCACACATGAACACAACTTATGTTATCGCTCTTTCTTCAAAACTTAATAAACTTGTTGCACCTGCACACCCAACAATGTCAAATCATATAGATGTATCCATGTAAATATCAAAATAATATCCCAAGTATATGTATGTATTGATAAGCTCATATAAACAGTTGATACATCATTCCCTAATATCTCCCTGTATCAATGTTCATGGTTTTGTTCCATGCGAACCCTCCAACACCAAATCATACATAAACTTTAGTGTGATATCTATCCAAAACATAACCCGAAAGATGTCGTTATATTTTCCAAAAGAAGCAACCTGCACAATTATAACCATCCTCAACAATCAATTTCCTTTAATATATAAGTCAATCTGTAGTAGTGAATTTCCTTTAATATATAAGTCAATCTGTAGTGTGTATTCACTGCAAGTCCACAACTCAGATATTTACATTATATCATAGCAACCTGCACAATTTAACATGACTCTATAATATTCTTGTATTAAACCTTATCACTTGATTCCATTGAACCTGTCCGCACAACTATGTATAAAGTATAATGGTCTCCAGGATGTTTCCTACATATAATGGTCATCATATAACGATCTATAGCATGTAGTGCCTGCACACATATATACATCACACTAATACATCACATCATATCAATTATTTCACTTTGACCAAATGATATTTGAACTGCAATAGATTAGCTTTAGTATATACACACGTTACATAGTCATGTCATCAAATGAACCATGTTGCCAAGTTATCACATCTAATATATTGATGCATTCCCAAGATACGCTTTTTCTGCATGTCATTAATCTCACACATTTGTTGCAGATATTTATTACACGCAAGCCACCTCTTCATTTATTAGAACAAGTTGCACCGATCGTGTCACACTATCCATCTTTGTCTCATGACATGCTATGTAAATAGAAGAGATTCTTGCCAAGATACACCATATGTATAACTGTCCAACTTTCTTGCATCCGTAGTCACGTGCTTCATACAGAGAGAATATTGTTCACAAGAAAATGCACTATTAGGCAAAAGTATAGAAAACAAAAGTGTTACGACAAATATCCAATAATGATGTCCTCTCAAATTCCAAGGAATCCTATAGATGATAAGACATCCATGGTGCTGTAGGAGCCACCCAAGGAGATTCATCACCAATCTATAATATAGATGCATTCCATCGATCGATGGCCTTCATATATTTAGGCGATGATCTAGGTTGCACCTTCTCTTATGCGTGACTCAAGGAAAATGGCTTTTTATTACATGCTTAAGACATAAGGAAAAGTGAAGAATTATAAAAAGTGAATATATTTACACCATGAAGGTGCTCTACAAATTTTGGTATCTTTTACATTCGTCCAAATTTACTGATGGATGATGTGCCACATAAGAACCAATTTTTTAACCTTGATGAGGGGATTTGAAAGGGATTGGAACTTGAGATCCCACTTAAAACTCGGCCAATCCAGACACCATCTCCTATTGAGTGTGACGTGAAAGTCCACATTCTTCTTGAATCTTGGAATTTTGTCAAGATTGTTTCCATTGTGCCATTCTTCTAGGTTGGAAGGGCCCGGATCTTCCCACTTGATAGGGGGAGAACAAAAGAGTGAGAAGATCGAGGCCCTTCCAACCTAGAAGGCCCACAAGCCTAAGAGCACTCTTGTTTCTAAAGATCAGTTTGGCCCAAGTGGCATCCCTATTGCTCAAAGCTTTAATTAACCATTTGGCCTCTAATTTATTGGCCATTCCTTCAATGCCTAGAATCCCCAAACCACCTTGATCTTTTTTTGCTTATGAAATTTGGCCATTTAATTTTGGGGACACCCCTTCTATTAGGGTCTCTCATCCAAAGAAAGTTTTTGCAAATTCTTTCCAATTTGACAATCTCTTGGTCCTTCAGTCTAGTAAGAGATAAAGTAAATAATCAAAGAAAGAAGGAACATGTTACATTTTCATGCATTCAAGATACCATTGTTTGCTAAATATAGGAAAATAAACAAGTAAATGTAGTTTTCTAATTAGTAATCTTACAATTTACATTAAATCATGACATTTAAGAAGAAATCAATCTAGATGGTTGCAAATTCATCTTAGCTACACCTTTGCAACTTAAGTATCTAGAAAATTCCTTACCAAGGTGATACTTAATATAAATATTACATGAAGACAAGAAGAATATGTTTCTTAGTAAATAATAAGCACTAATAAGGAACCAAGTTTACCAATTACATTCAAAAAGTTAAGTCTTCTTGTCCTATCATTCGTCAAGAAATTATCTATACTTAAAAATTTAGGATATTCAATGATTAATCTAAGAATGAGAGATAGTTATAGAGTCATTGGAAAGACTCTAAGGTACAATTTCAAAGAGAGTTTACACTTCCTCATGTAATTTCTCATGAATCCTAAGTAGGATGATAACTCAAAATAGTTTCAAAGTATTCGTGAGCACTTTTGTTGAGAGCTCTCACTTGGTTCCATCCAATGGAATGATGGAAATCAAAGAAAAGTGGTTGAACTCAAACACAAACGTGTGCTTCGTTCAAGTTTTGCATATATAAAAATGATGCATAGTGTCAAGAAATCATGAAAACTTTGTTTTTTCTTCTTAGAAGAGGTTGGGAGTTATTTTGTGATTTAATTTAAGAGATTTGAACCTCAAAATAAAATTTAAAAAAATTTGGCTTTAGAAGATGCATTGGTTCCTACAAAAAAGATCGTTTATGAAATAGAAAAGTGTTTCCTATTTCATGATTTAAGCAATTTCTCCTACGATATTCAGGGTTATCTTTTGGGAATGTCAAAAACTCTAGGTATTGGATCCCAAGTGATCCATAATCTTTACCCAAAACAAGTGGAAGTTCATAAATATGTTAGGACAAGACGATGAAGATGTCCTTATGGAATATGGCTAGTTAAAGTTAAAACTCATCATATGATGATAACTTAGAATTCTTTTCAAAGTACATATTTCTAAACAAAGAACATACCCATTAAATAGAGAATATTGATGTAATTGACGGTTAAGAAGTGAAAGCCAAACATCTTCCAAGATATAGATATTTGGCAAAGAAGTAAAATTGCCTAGAAAGCAATTTTCTTGGAATGCGATGGTTATGAAAAATTTGGGATCCCTAAAGGTAGTTGCGAACCACAAAGTTAGAAAATATCATGCCAAATTCTTCACTTCTCTAAACGGAAGAGCAAATGTCAAAAGAATTTGTAGTTCCAATTATGTAATCTGCAAGGGTGGTGTCGGTGGCAGGTAAAACATAAGTTTTCCTATTCTTAATGAGATTTCTTTAAGGTAAAATCCAAAAGCATTAGTTGGACGGACTTAATCAATAGAGATATTCTTCTAAAACATTAAGGTAACTACTTAAAGCTTCAACCAGAAAGGAATCTAAATACAATAAGCAATAAACTTTTTTTGTTACAAGTTGGTTGAGTAAGAACCAATACATCTTGAATATAAGAAATTCAACTAGCTTGAAACTATATTAGTTTTGTTTTCAAGACCTTAGAAAACAAGGATGGATGTTTATTCCATGAAGCTTTCAACACATAGTATAAGACAAAACATAGGGTCATGGAATGATCTTTTGAAAGAAGCACTTGAAAGCCAGTAAAGATCAAGATAATGGTAACTTCTTGACTTCAAGTTCTTTTAGAGGATTTGGGAAAGATGTTAATATATAGAGATATGTTTGGAATTAGGATAAATATTACCCACACATCAATGTGAATATAAATTATGTTGGTATTGAAGACCATATTCTATACCCACATTGATGTAGGAAACATTGTATGGGACATCGAACCATGGGATGGTAGGTATCTCTTGTTATGGCTGATGGCTAATGCACAGAGATGAGAGAGTCTTGGAGAAAACTTGCTCAAGACCAGACTAAGTGACTTTAGAGAACCTTAGTAGACTCCCTCATCATCCATTATATACATTTAGATCACCATAGTACTTCAGAACACCATTCTCAAAACTCTATGTCAAAACACATAACTTGTGTGTACTCGACACTTTGAAAAAACCTTCAATTTATGGAAAAATGCACTCAATATTTTACTTGGAGCTCACAACCTAGTAGCAATTGACCCAAGACATTTTGCACACTTTCAAATCAAGTGTTGAGGGAGCCATAACAAGATATTTCATGAGTTTAGGAGGAATATACTCAGAGCAATGTGCATAAGAAGTTAGGGGGTAATCCTGGCTTTTTAGGAAGAAGGAGATACACAAACAGAGTCACCTTGATTTACTCATATTTCAAGATCTATAGATCTATTGACTATGAAACAGTGTACAAATTCATATCACAATTTTTGTCTTGTATTCCAATCAATAGATTGGATGATGAGATCATACATACAAAGAAATGACTCAAGGAACTTGATATACTTTACTCAATACATTATAATAGTAGATGGAGATCAATGTAGCTATGAAAATGAACTGTAAAAGTATTTCTAATTGAGAAAGTGGAGGACTTCTCTAGATTTGAGACAAAACATACATCACCCAAAATGAGTGTGATCATCAGCTCATATCCCATGACAATTGTTCAAAAATGCTGACTTCGACATTGTTGATATATTTAGGTGGTGATGTGTGTGAACACTCTAGGACCGTCGAGGCACTTTTTTCCCTCTTTATGAGGTTTTTTTCCCCTAGCTTGTATATATGCCTATTATCCTAATGGGCTACTTATCTGTGTACATCCTCTTGGTAATACATTCAGTATTGTATCAGAGCAGGTCATCGTTTCATATAGAGCATCTTCGACACCCCTCCGCTTAGCAATTCAAAATAGCCTCACTTTGTGGTGTTGAAATCATGATTTGAGCTCGGTTCAGCCTTTGAATGCACTATCGTAGCACCTATGTAGGCAATTTTGTCTTTTTGTCCCAAAGATATATATAGGTTTTAGTTTGCCAATATAAGCATCTCAAATTCTTCTATAGGTTTAGCATGACTCAACACTGTAGTTCTATTTAACTTTTTGAGATACAATCATTTTTTTGTATCAGGTTATTTTAGTTAGTGGGCATGGCTAAAAGTAGTGATGTATTCCATATGTTGGATATTGAAGATAAGTTTGAGGGTATCAATTACCCATTATGGTCTTATATGATGTGTCATGTATTGGTTGCAAAAGGACTGTGGAATATTGTCCAGGGTGTTTGAAAATGTCCTATTACACCTGCAAATATAGTTATTGAAGGTGATGCACATGGCATTGAAGATGGTGATATTTTTCCTTTTCCTGTTGGTGTTGCAGTTCTTGTTATACCTATTGCAGAGAAAATTTGATAGGATGGCAGAGATGCTCAAGCACATGCATTGATAGCCTTGTCTATCAAACATGCCATTTTTCCTCACATTTGCTCTTGCAAAATAGCAAAGGATGCTTGGGATACACTTACCACTTTATATCAGGCAAGGAGTGAGGCTCATGTTGCTTACCTCCAAAAACAGTTGGAGAGTAAGCAAAAACAATTGGAGAGTAGGCATATGAATGACAGACATTCTGTGGACAGTTTTTTGACAAAGATCAAAGATTTGAAGGAGCATTTCATTTTTGTTGATGAAGTCTTGCCTGACAGTTCACTTATGCAGATTGTTCTAAATGGTCTTCCAGATTCATGTCAAATTTTTGCTTCTACTCCTCTATTGATGATGAAAGGCAATCCAAACACCTTAACATTTGAGGAGTTAGTCTTTGTTATGTTGCAGGAAGATCAGTCTAGGTAAAATAGGTCCATTATGTGTGTTGTAGATCAATCTCTCTTGGCTAGTCAGAATGGCAAAGGTAAATGGAGCTCTTCTACTAACAAGCTGAAATCTCCTAATTCTGCACAATCAAAGAAAGATGATAGAGATGAGAAGAAAACAGAAAAGCAGAAATTGTTTTGCAAATACTGTAAAGGATATGATCATGTCATAAAGAGTTGTCCAAAACTAGTTGCAAAAGAGGCAAAGAATAAAGAGACCGGAATGGTTATTACAGAGGCATCTACATCCAAAACAAAGTCTGCTAATCTTGTGCAGAATGAAGAGTGAGCATTGACTACTATTTGTAGTTATGAACCATCTTGAAATGAATAGTGTATGTCTGCAATTGACTCAGATGCTTGGTAATTTGATAGTGGGGAAACCAAACATATTACCTTGCAATGCAGTTTCCTCACTTCACTTGAGCCTGTCCCTATAGGGAATACTGTCATATGTGTCAACAACTCCTCTTATCCTATTATGGGAGTTGGTAAGATCATTCCATTAGGGGAAAAAATGAACCTTGCATGGGCCTTTTAGATTAAGGAGTGAGTAGTGATGGAACAATGAGAAGAGGGTGGTGGACACAGTCTAGTCCCTCAAACACATAGGCTAGGCATAGGCTTCCCTTGTTTTTGTGTGGTCAAAGAGCAAAAAACCACTTAAAACTCCTAGTATTTTCCATTTGAATGGCTTTCAAATTCTTGAAAATGATTCTTAGCCCTTGGATTGACTAAAAAATCCAATGGTAGAGGTTAAAGGGCAAAAGTCAAGGTGCCTTTGCTTTATGGCCCTTGGATTTTCTTTACAACTAGTGGCTATGATCAAACGAACCTTGAAATGGGCGCGAATGAATATGTGCCCTAGGATGGGGTTGAAATCGGAGGGCTCTCCTTGAATCCCATGATTGTTGAGCGCCTTCATTTCTAGCCCTTCGATGGAGCCTTGATCCAATGGTTGAGATGGGTGCCCATGATGATCTTGTGCGCCTTTTCTCATCCCCCCTTAGATCAACAGCAGATCAGACGACTCCAATTACCCATCGTTTGAAGATCTACCCCAAATCTGCTTGTCCGTTAGATTTGGCGCCATCCAATGGCCTAGGATTGTGCAGAGAATGCCCAAAAAAGTCTACGCAAATAGGACAAAATCCCATGAACTCCCACGAATTTTTTTAGCTTCTCTCTCTAGAGAACCTTCAAATAAATCTAAGCCATTGAATTCAAATATCCAAGGGCTCAAAATGTTTCGACTTGGTAATTCAAATATGAAAGAAATCAAATACTATTTTATTTGAGAATACCAGTGGTGGTTTTGTATGCTCTCTCAAACCACTAGATTAACCATTTTAATCCCTAAAAATTAGGAATCCTTACAAGGCCCATGTAGGGTTCTTTTTTCCCCATAATGTTGACTACTGTTGATGGTAGTTCTTTTACATTGTCAAATGCTTTATTTGTGCTAGGGATCAAGAAAAATATGTTATCAGTTTTAGCATTAGCCAAGATTGGCTTGGTCATGAAATTTGTTGTTGATAGATGTACAGTTCATGATCTGTCAAATGGTGACACCATTATTTCTTCTAGAATTTTATGTTGTGGGCTCTATAAGCTCATAGATTATGCAAAATCTGTGAATGATTGAGCATGTGTAGCTCAAGATTATCAGGCTATGTCAGATGCAAAGCTTTGGCATGCATGCTTTGGTCATCTGAATTTCGCTAGTTTGCTAGCCTTGTAAAAATCTGAAATGGTGTCCTCTTTGCCCAAACTTGAGGCACCTGGTAAAAATTTATATGAAGGCTATATTTTAGGCAAACTGTAGCATTCCTAATTCCTAAAAGATGGTTCAGCTACTCAGAAATTGCAGCTTGTTTATATTGATGTTTGTGGTCCTATGCTGACACCTTCTTTTGGGAGCTATCTTTACTTCGTGACTTTGATCGATGATTTTCTAGGCATGCATGGGTATATCTATTGGGGATGTAAGGGTCATGTGATGTTACCCCCATATATATATATATATATATATATATATATATATATATATATATATATAGAGAGAGAGAGAGAGAGAGAGAGAGAGAGAGCATTGCCTCAATGGAGATCATTATGTGGGTTTTGAGGCTCCCACACATATGTGTGCATATCCCCTCTCTTCTCTCTCTCCCTATCTCCTCCTTGGTCCTCTTGTTCTGCATACCAAAGCCCTTCATTGGTATCACAACTTGTTTAAGGCTGGTGGGCAAGAAGCTTCAATGGAAGCTTAGGTCACAAGAGGTGAAAGGGCAGGTCAACACCTCTCAACAACTATTTCGTATTTTGGCTATAACGCAAGCTACAAAGTTCGGATTGATGAGTTTTAAAGTTTTATGTGTAGCAAAAATAGAGCGCTATCACTTGACAGAAGGGCATAGAACTAGTTTAGAGTGTTAAATCACCAAAATTTTGAAAAATGCATACTGATGTAGAAGATAAATCTACAATCACTTGGATAATAGGTTCATTTTTGGGTTTTAACATCAGTCTTACAAGTCAGATTCAAGCTATTTGACTTACTCTACATAGCTTGGAATAGAGGCTACAAGTTTCTAGAAGAACACAATCCAGATTTTGAGTGCTCGGTTGCTGAAATTGCAAAATACAAAGCAACAGTGTTGCAGGTGAAGGTGAAGTTCATAGCAAATGCATGTTTTGTGTATATCTTGAGCTACACATCTCCGATTGAGGTGTTCTATATATCCTTACGTAGGCAATAAAATTTTCTTGAAGTTTTCTGAAGAGAAAAATTCAAATTCAGAGTTTATCATCTCTGAAAAACAAAACATAGAGTAGTATATTTTCACGACAAGAACCCTAATTGCTTTGGAGGTTCATTTTGTTATGGAACTTCTTTGAGAGATATTTTTTGGTATGAGAGCTCTTATTTTTAGAGTTTGAAGGCATTATACATGTATGATCATTGTGGTACCTCCTCCATATGATAGTAGAGCATGATTGTCATGTGTTTGGCATGTGACATGACATTGTGGTATGCCTTTTTTTGAGGTTTATGTCATCATGAGTTTGATCATGGCATTGTCTATGGATGTAGAGTGGCATTGTGGTCTCTATTTCATTTATGCCACTTGGATATGGCTTAGCTTGTGGATTGCACACATTGTATGAGAGTCGATTTTGGATCTTCATGATTGCTTGTATTCTTGTTTTTATGCAGCACATGATCCAGATTGGAGCCTTCATTGCACATATGTTTGTTACCTTCATTGGCTATTCTATTAGCATATGGTCATTGATGTGATATCTTATCTTAGAGTGTGATTCTTGGAATATATGGATGGTGATTCCCACATGGTTTATTTTGGTTCGGAGTCCATTTTATTGAGGAGATGCTGTCAAAATTTTGTTGGCTTTTATGCGAAAAGAGTACCTAGTAGATCCTCTATGCTTGTGTGATAGCTTTGGATCATTGCTTATCTCCATTCACTTAGACTTGGTCACAGATTGTTTGTGATACTTTGTTTCCTCTTTTACAGGTGGACAATCTAGTGCTAGTCCTAATGAGGCAACTTCTCAACCTTACAAGTTTCATATGATGATGCAGATCATTCCATTTCTTATGCAGATTTACATGATGCACTTGTTGATGAGAGAGCTAATATTGAGGAGGCAAAAACTATGCCAAAATGGTTGGTGTAGAATTTGCATGATAGAAAATTAGATGTACCTCTATCATATCATACTCGCTTAGGATCTCATAGTGCTTCTTTGCAATAGATTGTTATGCTATGGCTGCCTTGAATCTTTGTGATGAGAATGAGCCAAATACATTTGATAAAGCATAAAATTCTGAAAATTAGATGGTTTCTATACAATCAGAGTATGATGCTATCATGAAAAATGATATCTGGTCTTTATGTGGCTTGCCTCTTGGCAAGAGGACCATTGGCACTAAGTGGCTATACAAGCTGAAGCATAGCTTCATGGAACAGTTGACAGGTATAAGGCTAGGCTTTTTGCAAAGGGTTGTTCTAAAGAAAGAGGCATTGATTTTACTGAGACCTTTTCTCTTACATGTCGAATGACTACCGTTCATAGCATATGTGCACTTGCCGTTGATCATGGTTGGAATGTATATTAGTTGAAGATTAAAACTACATTCCTGAATGGTGAATTGCATGAAGTGTATGTTTTTAAGCCCATGGCTTTGTGCAGAATGGGCATGAAAACCAAGTGTGCAAGTTGAAAAAGGCATTATATGGCTTGAAGCAAGCACCACATGCTTGGTATGAAAAGATACATGCCTACCTGATTGCACATGGTTTTGAGAACATTCCAATTGAGAGCACCTTATATATTAAGCGTATAAATAATGTGCTTCTGATCATTGTTATCTATGTTGATGACATGCTCCTCACTAGACCTCATGAGAAGCATATTGTTGATTTTAAGGTTTATTTGCATGCCTCGGTTGAGATGTCAGATTTAGGGCATTTGCACCACTATTTAGGCATTCAATTTATGCAAGTTGATGGTGGAATAACTTTGTGTCAAAAAAAAAATATTGACACATTATTGCAACATTTTGGCCTTGAAGACTGCAAACCTATTGCCACTCCTATGGAGATAGATTTACGGTTGAGTCTTCACGATGCTTGAGATTCATTTGATGCTATTCTCTATCAGTAGGCTATTGGATGCTAATTTACTTATGCATTACTTGGCCAAATATTCTATCTATTGTCTCACAAATGAGCAAGTTTATGCATTGCCTAGGTGTCTAGCATTTGCAAGCGATTAAGCAGATCTATCACTACTTGAGTGGTACCCCACTACTTGGATTGTTTTATCCCAAGGGTGGATCACTACCGCCAAATTTACATGCTTTTTCTGACTCTGACTAGGCTGGTTGCTATGATACTCGTGTGTCCACTATTGGCTTTTGCTTCATGCTTGGTAGCTCATGTATATTTTGTTTGAGCAAGAAGCAACCTACTGTGCCCACTTCTAGTTATGAAGTTACGCATAGGGCAACTTTCATAGCTACTATTGAGTGTTTGTGTGGCTTAGATTCCTTATGGCTGATTTGGGTGTTGGTCACTCTTTTGCCACCACCATCTTAAATGACAATCAGAGTGCATTGGCAATTGCAAAGAACCCTCTGTTTCATGCTTGCACTAAGCACATTGAGATGCACTATCATTATGTCAGGGAGAGGTTCTCTACTAGAGAGATTAGTTTGGAATATATGCCCACACAAGAGAACATTGCAGACCTTTTCACAAAGGCTCTACCTAGGGAGAAGTTTGAAGGTTTTTGCAAAGATTTTGGCTTACTTCCTTTTGTGGATTTATTCTAGATAGCTTGGAACTTCCTTATACATGAGTGTCAGCTCCTTATTCATCGCATTACTCACAGGGGCGATTTGTGGATATATTTAGGTAGTGTTGTGTGTGAACACTCTAAGACTGTCGGGGCACTTTTTTCCCTCTTTAGGAGGTTTTCTTCCCTTGGCTTGTATATACGCCTATTACCCTTATGGGCTACTTATCTTTGTATATTCTCTTGGTAACACATTCAATATTGTGTGTTGTGCTCAAAGCTTCTTCTTCTTCCTCATGTTGTTTGCGTGCTTCCGCAGACCTCAAACTCCAACAGACATAGGTGACTTCAACCTTTGATTTCTCTCAAACTATAACCCATTTTTGTAAACTCTTTTTGGGCATATCTTCCTTACCTCTCAACTTAGATTGTTAATGTTAAACAAGAAAAACTTTACATGCATCACTAAGATCTAATCAAAACATTAATTGGCGAGATGTGCCATTCTTGAGTATGCACTTCAGAAGGTTGACATATGAATGTTCCCGTGAACGATACACACTTTATGGAAGGAATTAGGACATAAAACGTTGACCATAGCTTGGTTTACTATTGAACTAGATCTGTATACAAGGATTTTTTATCCACATGATCATCCTAAGAGAAATATGAATTAGATTGAGCTCTAATCCTACAGTTTTCACTCAACATTTCTATCTCATTTATAATAAAAACTTTCATAATTTCTACAATCATAATTGACTTATATAGCCACATATTCATAAGTGGATCATTACCAATATATTATCATTAAATTGCTTTTTATTGTTACACTTATGTGTTCCTCGAGTAGCTTTGATGTGAACCTTTTCCCTATACATGGGCACTTTTTACTCTAGTGCTGGCTAGAGGTTTTTTCCCCATGTTACCACATACTTGATACTCTCATATGTGGTGGTACTTTGTACTTAGGGACATTATTCAGCTCTTACTTTAGTTTAATACATCGATCAATAGAGAGAGCTATTCCAGCCATCGTCTTCTCTGTGTGTCTTGTTGCGTTTGTGCTCCTTGTGTGTGCTTCTTGTGTATCTCTCACACTTCTACACACAGCCAACAATGGTATCAGAGAAGGTTCAGCTTCTTCTCAAGTTTCGGTTTTTCGCATCACGGTGCGCGCGCACTTTAATAGTGCAAATCGACTTCAGAGCATAGAAGTGTGAATTTTAGCAGCCCAAAAACATTTCCATCAGATGTGCTATAGTTTTACCCCCATTTCGAATCCATTCATGCAATCAGAATCACCATCAGATGGATGATTTGTGAGCTGAAATTTCAACACTTATTTCAATTTTCGTCGAAGTGAAGATTTTGTGAGATTCTTGTTCCTTAGTGAAATGGCGGGCAGCAATGACTTGTTTAGCATGCTTCAAGCTGAAGATAAGCTTGACGGGACCAACTATCCAATGTGGTCTTACATGATGAAGCATGTTCTTGTTGCAAAACAACTTTGGAACATAGTGGCAGATGTAGATCGAAGACCGACAAGTGTTTCTACTTCACAGTCTACTGTCACAGATGGAGCTTCTTCTTCGAGTACAGTGGTTTCTCTTTCTCCACCTACACAGGAGCAGCTTAGATGGGATGGAAAAGATGCTCAATCTCATGCTTTGATTGCGCTTTCAATGAAGCGTCATATAGTTCCACACATTCGGTCATGTTCTACATCGAGACAGGCATGGGACACGAAGCACGTGTTGCATACTTGAGATAGCAACTTGAGGATGTATGTATGGCTGAAAATGAGTCATTGGATGTGTATGTGACACGCATCAAGGACTTGAAAGAGCAATTGACAAACATAGATGAGATCATTCCGGATGCATCACTCATTTTTACATTGTTGAAAGGATTACCGGAATCTTTTCAAAGCTTTGCTACTACACTTCGTTTGGTTGCATAAGGAAATCCTAATATGTATGCATTTAATGAGGTTGTGTCTCTTCTTTTGCAAGAAGAGCACTCTAGAGTGAATAGGAGTGGTTTGATTGAGGGAACGCAAGCACTTGCTATCTCACAAAAGGGGAAAAGCAAGTATGGTTCAGCTTTGGGTTCATCAAAACCAAAGCCTCAAGCTTCATCTTCCACTCATTCCTCTAATGATGGTGATTTGCAAAAGAAGAAGAGATGCAAATATTGCCGAAAGGTTGATCATACTATTGATGAGTGTAGAAAGCTTGCTAAACGCAATGAAAAGAAGAAGGAATCCGGCATGTCTGTTGCTGAAAATTCAGCAAATGCAAAGAATGATGAAGCTAACATGGCTCAAGATTTTTGGGCATGTGTTGTTACATGCCATTATGATGCTTCTTTACATTCTAAAGGTATGGTTGTGAGTGAGGCTGATTCGGATTGGTTCTTTGATAGTGGTGCTTCAAAGCACATAACATCATGCAAAAGATTTTTTGCCTCTTTGAAAGATGCACCTAAAGGAGGACATGTGGTGTGTGCAAACAATGCCTCTTATCCTATCATTGGAGTTGGAGAAATTGAGCTTACGGCTGCAAATGGAGGTGTGATTCTCTTGAAAACTGCATTGTATGTGCCCGATATCAAGAAGAACTTAATTTCAGTTCCGTTGATTGCCAAAGCTGGACTTCATGTACACTTTGTTGATGATAAGTGTATGGTTCATGATTTCAGCAATGGCGATGTTATCGTGATGTCTGGTACATTATGTAATTGTTTGTATCGCATGGATACATACAAGAGGGCTCCCTCGAATGCCTTAGCTGCTCATACTTCTTCCATGGCTGAAATGGAGCTTTGGCATGCTCATTTTGGTCGTTTAAACTTCAATAGTTTGCTCTACTTGCAAAAGAAGGACATGGTTATTGGCTTTCCTACACTTGAGTCCATTGAAAAGCATGCATGTGAAGGTTGCATTCTTGGAAAAAAGCATCATGCTTCTTTTCCAAAAGATAGTCATACATACACTACAAGAAAATTGCAACTTGTTCATAGTGATGTATGTGGTCCAGTCAAGACTCCATCTTTTGGGAAGCATGTATATTTTTTTACCTTCATTGATGATGCTACTCGCCATACATGGGTGTATCCTATGAAAGCAAACAATGAGGTATTTTCTTGCTTCAAAGCATTCTTAGCTATGGCTGAAATTTTTTCTTCACAAAAGCTTTTGACTGTACGCACGGATCGTGGTGGTGAGTACATGTCACATGAGTTTAATGCTTTTCTTCATGAAAGAGGTATTTCACACCAATGTACGGTGCCATATACACCTCAATAAAATGGTGTTGCCGAGCATAAAAATAGAACTCTACTTGAAATGGCATGATGTATGGTTAAAGGAAAGCATCTTCCTCATAAGTTTTGGATGGAAGCGGTCATGTGTGCAAATTATGTGTTGAATCACTACCCTACAAAAGCATTGAGAGTCATCACTCCTTATGAGGCTTGGAATGGTCATAAACCTATGGTTAGTCATATGCGTGTGTTTGGTTGTTTGTCATATGCTCTTGTGCCATCACAACAACGTCACAAACTTGATGACAAGGCAAAGAAATGTATATTTGTTGGTTATAGTGCTGAAAGTAAGGGATATCGGTTGTACCATCCATTGACGAACACAATTATTTTGAGTCGAGATGTGGTATTTGCTGAAAATTCAGTTTTCCCTCTACTTGAATGCAAAAAACTGCCAACAGTTAGCTCACAAGATGTGTTCGATACACTCATGCCTTTGTTCCAAAATGGTGTGCTTTACTATGTCCATGTAGACCAGCCAACTGAGGTTCAAAGGGCTGAAAAATTCCAGTCAAATAGGGCTGAAAATGCAGAGAATTTCCAGCCAAACATGGCTGAAAAAATTCAGTAAAAAAATGTCCAAACTGTTGGAAATTTCCAGCCACATATAGCTGAACATTTGCGTCAAAATATGGCTGAATATGAGCATGACATTCATCTCACGCATGATGTACATATTGAAGATGTATTACATAATGAATGCGTGTCTATCAAGAGTGCACAATCTATGCCAAAGTGGCTGAAACAAACTTTGCAGGATAGCAAATTGAGTGCACCTTTACTTGGTAGAACAAGATCAAGCTCTCACCATGCATCAAGTAATTTTGTGGATTATTCTCTTATTGCTACAACATGTAATGCAGAGCCACTTTATTTTGAAGATGCATGTGACGATCCACAATGGATGAGTGCTATGCAATCAGAAATGGATTCCATACATAGGAATGGTACTTGGGAGTTATGTGAATTGCCAAAAGGAAAGAATGCCATTGGTACAAAGTGGGTTTACAAGATTAAGAGAAAATTTGATGGTAGCATTGATCGCTATAAAGCTCGATTGGTTGCCAAAGGATATGTGCAACAATATGGCATTGACTATGAGGAAACTTTTGCACCTACTTCACGCATGACTACCATTCGCCGTGATTGCATTGGCTTCCCATCGAGGTTGGAAAGTGCATCAATTGGACATAAAAACAGCCTTCTTGAATGGAGATTTGCAAGAAGAGGTCTATGTGAAGCAACCTCCTGGATTTGCTATGAAAGGGAAAGAGCATATGGTTTGTCGCTTGCATAAATCCTTGTATGGTCTCAAGTAAGCTCCACGTGCATGGTATGACAAAATACATAAGCACTTGATTACTCTTGGCTTCACATGTACTCCGATTGAAAGCACACTCTATGTACGCAAAAATGGGGCTGATCTTATAGTGCTTGTTCTTTATGTCGATGACATACTCTTGACTAGGTCATGTGATGTAAAACTTGACATTCTTATGGCTGATTTGCAGCATACTTTTGATGTCACTTATCTTGGCCTTTTGGAGTCTTTTTTTCCCCCAAATTGCATATAGGCCTATAAACCTAATGGGTTACTTATTCTTGTACATTCACTTGGTAATACATTCATTATTGTGTGTTGTGCTCCAAGCTTCTTCTTCTTCCTTGTGTTTTTTGCGTGCTTTCGAAGACCGTAAACTCCAACAGGGCTCATAATGGCTTCTCCTCATAATAAGGGCCTTAGAAGTTAGAGCGCCATGGATCAATTGTGGTCACTTGAGGGTGGAGTATCAGGTACATGTAACACCCCCTAGAATGTCCACCTTGTGGTGAACTATCTACTTGGTCCAATGCCAAGCTTTGGTAAGTGTCGATGAAGTTGCTATTTCCAAAGAGACTTGGTGAAGATGTTTGCTTCATTTTCTTTAGTTGGACAATATCTTATCTCCACGACTATCCTCAATCATCTCACATACATAATGATACTAAATTTCTATGTGCTTGGTACTTGCATGGAAAATAGGATTCTTGGCAATGGCCATGCAACTTCTTTGGTTGTCACACTTCAACCTTGTAGCCTCTTGCCCTTGTATTCATATATGCTATACAACCCTCCTCAACCTACTTCACATGTTACTTTGTACTCAACTTCAATGGAAGATAATTCTACAATTAGTCGCTTCTAATTGAAAAACAATATCTAGGAGTTGATTTTTTGGTATCAATATCTCTGTCCAATCTAAAACATAGTACCTATCCAAAGATGATCTTTGTTCATAAAGAATACCATAATCAATGGTTCCCTTTCACATACCTCAATATCTGCATGCTTTCCTTCCAATAATTTGGCAAGGATTCTAAGATAAGCTTACTACTCTAAGAGCATAGGAGATATCTTGTCTCCTTTTGCACGAGAAGATGAGTCTCCCAACTAATTTTTTTTATTTTCCAATAACCACTAGAGGTGAAGTTTCTTCAATAGATAATTTTGCGTACCTCCAGAGGTATAGAAAGCTCTTTGCAATCCCCCATGCTGAATGCATTCAAAATATATCTTGCATATTTTTCTTGAGAGATGGAGTTCTTCCCTGGTTCTTTCCATATTTCAAGGCCTAAGCAATAATGCATTAAGCCCAAGTCTATCATTTCAAATTTTGAACTCAAACTGTTGAAGAAGAGCATCATCATTTCCCTAATCACTATTGGGTGTGTAGAAGTGCAAGAGACACACATAAAGCACACACAATGAGCACAAACGCAACAAGACACACCGAGAAGACAATGGCTGGAATAGCCATCTCTATTGATCGATGAACTGAACTGAAGTAGGAGCTGAATAATATCCCTAAGTACAAAGTACCACCACATATGAGAGTATGAAGTATGTGGTAACATGGGGAAAAAACCTCTAGCCAGCATGTTAGCCTCTTATGCCTAAGGAAAAGTGATTATACGAGACTTTATTTTGTTCAAATCCCTCGGAATCGGTCCAATTGGATTATCTGGAGCCCATAATTATCCCTAGAAGAATCCTTCCTTTGTATATGTACTAGTTCATATGCTTCCCGGCAAACGCACCAAAATGTTTTGGTCTTAAGTCCAAGGAAAAGATGATTGTACAAGACTTTAATTTGCTCAAATCCCTCGGAATCGGTCCAATTGGATTACCTGGAGCCCTCAATTATCTCACAATGGATTCTTCCTATGTCTATGCACTAGCTCATAAATTCCCGGCAAACGCACCAAAATGTTAGCCTCTTATGCCTAAGGAAAAGTGATTATACGAGACTTTATTTTGTTCAAATCCCTCGGAATCGGTCCAATTGGATTATCTGGAGCCCATAATTATCCCTAGAAGAATCCTTCCTTTGTATATGTACTAGTTCATATGCTTCCCGGCAGACGCACCAAAATGTTTAGGTCCCTAAGCCCAAGGAAAAGATGATTGTGGAAGCCTTTATTTTGCGCAAACCCCTCGCAAACGGTTTAATACCGTTCTCCTGTTCTATCTCACACGCTCTTTTACACATGTACAATCAAGCTCTCTTCTATTCTTGCACAATCATCATATCATTTCTAGTCTCGAAGGGTTGCAAGACAAACTCTAAGCTTGGGTTCTTTTCCCCCGAGTACAAGACACAATATTCCAACCTATCTGACATGATACAAGTAGGTATGACAGAGCCATAATGGAACGAATCAAAGCTGTGAGTAATCGATTAGTACATTGCGTTGTGTAAGAAGGTACGGTGGCTGGCAATTCACCAATTTACTCGTGTTGAACTGACATCCCGTAATTCACAATACCACTCCCAGCAACTCGCAGTATTAGCCAATACCTCATCCCATGCACTATGTGCATATACTATGACAAAAAAACTACACATCACACTCCTTGCACAATATCCTGTGGAGATCAATAGAAGTAAGCACCTAATGCCTATATGCAGTCATTCCTGCAACCATATAAACCTCGCATAAGTCCAAGTTATGCTATTGAAGGTGTTAAGGGTGTATTTTAACCACAAGTGTACACGATAATCATAAAAGAAGTGTCTTGTCTGGTTCTCGACACCCCCATGGGATCGTGGGAGGCATTGAAAACAAAAGGAACTTCAGTTCTTGTAATTAGACTGTGCTCTCACAGAAAACAAAACCACAAATTCACATCTTCCTTCCTTCCATATCATACGAGGTTTTTAAACTCTTCCAACACTCCTACGTACTATCATACATCTATCCCAGAAGCAGTGTTTAACCTCTGTCATCACCCTTAAGGCCTCATTTGCATAAGGCATGATAGTCAAGTGACCTACGTTTAGCAGAGTTTTGCCAAGCTTGTGATAGGTACCTAATGTGCATGAAGCACAAATCTCAACCAAATCACATACATATTTTTGAGTGCATAGTACTCTCACCTCCTAATTTGTGCGTCATTGCATATATAGTATAGTGGCTTCATGTATACACACATACATCTTAGATCGATGGGTACATGCATGAGTACCATGAGAACAACTACGCAACTTGGTTAATTTCCAATGCATTGCTGGAAATGAATTACTGAAAACAGGGGACATACGCATGGATAGTTCGATGCATCCCTGCAATATATGATCATAATCCTCAACCTTCTGCCACTACAATTCTGTTACTGTGATTGCAAGCAAGTAGCCAGAGAACAGGAATGCCGAGGACCTAAGCTTCAGACTCATCAGTAATTCTATATATCCTTTTGCGCACACACTACCCGCATGTACAAAAAACATATACAGTAAATTAGTATCATCTTACCATGGATGATGCAACACCTTCAGTTTTTCGAGTGACATAACGGTATGTGCAAGTTGAGATACGTGCGTGGTAGCATCAACATCGGACCGGATAACCTTCCATCATGAGAAACATATAATGTTATATCAACCATGATACCATCCACATCATACCTTAAGACTTTTAGCTCAGAGCACTGTGCAGGCTCGCATCATGAGAAGTCTTGGCAGCATGTCTCAACAGAGCATCCACCAGGGGAGTCTCCTATAGCAGATTGCTAAAAAATTCCTTTCCAGTCGCATTAACAGTATGCTCCTTTCCCTTGATGCCCTACTCTTCAATATCTTCTCGGATGATATGTGCAGAGCGGCAACCACAAGAGCCTCTCTTCTCTCCTTAGCTACCTTCGCACCCACAAAAACTTCCTTGCGTCCGCACACGAAGAGCAAAAAGAGACAAAAATATTTCCCCAAATCCTTGATCGTGTAGGTGCCAAACAGCACTCTCGAGCCACACCTGTTTCTTGCCTCCACGATCAGTCCTAACCGCCAAGAAGAAACCCCCCTTTTGGATACTTTTTCTTTTTCTCCTCAACGCTCCCCTCCACATACCCTCCGTGGATGAGATAAGATGAGGGCCCCCCCTTATCTGTTCGTGGCCCCCCAAAACGAGAGGGAGAGAGAGAGAGAAAAAACTTCGCGCCCTCCTAACTTGTCTGAATCCGATTGGATGAAACGGCAGCTCACAAATAGCAACGTTGGCACCATGACTCGCAGCCAAAATTCTTGGAATCCTCAAATTCTCCACGGAAAGAAGCTCGAAAGAAAAAAATCTCCATCTTCTCCTTCACCTCCACATCAAGAGAACTCCCCCAACAAAAAATAGAAAACCTCCTTGAATGAACAACTCATGCTATGCGGCCCCGATCACATTTCTCCATATCTCTGAATTTTTTTCCAACGGTGGTCGAAGGTCAATTTCTAGAAATCGGTCAAACGATTGTAATTGATGGTTGATAAGAAAGCATTCCCCCTTGAAACAAAGCCGCTTTTGATTTCCTTTGCACATCAGTACCTCTTATGCTCTTAGGAGGCTTGTCCATGCTCAATCCCTTTTCTCCACATCCCTGCAATCAATATCTCCACATGCTTCTCATCAACTATCAAATTCATTCTTCAATACCTGAAATCAAACAAATTTCCTGCCAAATAGAACCACATTAGTGCATAAAAATCAACCATTTTCGGAGCTAACACAGCACTAGAGTAAAAAGTGGCCATGTATAGGGAAAAGGTTCACATCAAAGCTACTCGAGGAACACATAGATGTAACAAAAAGGTCATCTACATAGAGTAAAATCACAATGGTCTTCCCTCCTCTCTTTAGGGCATACAATTTAGCATCAAAGGCATATTTTTTGTAACCTAGATCCAATAGATACTTATTTATGCACTGTTAACATGCCCTAGGGGATTCTTTCAACCCATATAATGCCTTCTTCAACTTACATACCTTCTTCTCTGAATGGAGAATGTCAAACCTTGGTGGTTAAGACACACATACCTCCTCCCTGAGGTCTCCATTCAAGAATGTTGATTTGTCATCCATGTGATAAACTGGCAATGCTTATGTGTATCCATGAATAGTACTACTTAGAAAATAGTCATCCTTGTAATTAGGGTAAATGTTTTGCAAAATTCAATCCCTTCAACTTGTGATTATCCTTGTGCAACAAGTCTTGCTTTATACTTTTCCAAAATACCATTTGTACTTTAGCTTCTAGAACTACTTGGTTCCAATGACTTTGCAATTAGGGGGTCGATTCACTAGCACCCAAGTTCCATTCTTCATGATATTATTGTATTTTGATTGCATGGCAACCCTCCAATTGGGATCATGGAGTGCCTCTTCTTCATTGGTTGGTTCCTTTGCTTATTCTTGAATGAGCTCAACCATCAAGGTTGTATTTACAATATGGGTGCTTGCCTGTCTCTAACCCTCTATTCTTTGTGATTGTCTTGGTCCATCTGCAACCTATTCTAGTGTCTATGGGGTGAAGTTTATAGAATCATAGAACTACCTCACCCAATGTGGCAACGGCTTTTCCACTTGGGTGGCGATAGGTTGATGACTTTTAGACTCATCATCTAAAGATGATCTTCCTTCTCTTGTGTAGAAGGGATAGCTCGTAGGTCACGTTCACAGTGGATTGTTCCTTCACCTGATGATAAAGTGTAAGTTCTCTTTTTTCCTCCACTACATGTGGTTGCTCCTCCTTAAACATTGGATGGCGACTCACCATTATCTTCTTAGCCTCAAGGTTGCAAAGCTTATGAGCCGTCTTATCCTCATTGTACCCTAATAATATGCATTTGATGCTTTTTGGTTGAAGCTTGTTTCTCTCCCTATCTAGAAAATGTACATAACATTCACTTCCAAATACTGAAATGGGAAATAGATGGCTTTTTATGAGTGTCGGCCTCTTTTTGAGGTTTTTCATCAAGTGCCGTGGTGTAACTTCATTTCAAGATGCAGACAATAGTGTTGACAACCTTTGCCCAAAATTGATTTGGAAAACCCTTTCCCTTCAACATGCACCTTACTATCTCCATGATGGTTCGGTTTCAACATTCTGCAACAGCGTTCTGTTGAGGGCTATGTGCCACTGTGACTTGATGCTTGATCCCTTTACTCTTCCAGAAATCTTCCAAAATCTATTGATGTAAACTCACCACCACTCTTTGACTTGAATTTCTTCATCTTCTTCCATATTTCAATTTCAACAAGTTGAAGACATTCTTTAAAAGTACATCCACATCTTCTTACCATAGTCATTGATGAGTAACATGAAGTAGGAAGACCAGCCAACGGCTTGTGTATGCTTTCTTTCACACAAGCCAACATGCACCAACTCTAAAGGATAGCTTGTTCTATTCTTGCTTTCTTGTGGAAATGCCTTCTTCTATGGCTTACCCATCATGCAAGCCTCACATAGTTCCTTCATGTCTACAATCGATGGTAGGGGTGCAATCATAACCTTGCAATCTATCTCCTTTAGTATAGGGTATCTGATATGGCCAAATATTTCATTCCATAGCTTACTTTTTCCCACACTTGTAGTGGTTGTAAGAGTAGACATTTGTAGTGCTTGTAAAAGTAGAAACCTCATACAAGTAGTTTCTCCTTATGCTAGTCCCAAAAATGTTGTTGCTACTATCCATAATCTTAGCTTTTGTCTTATTGAAAGATACTTCATGACCTTGAATGGTTATAGAAGCTACTAAAAGTAGATTTTGTTGATTTGTGGAACATACGAAATATTTGAAAGCTTTTTGATATCCAGATTAGAATTAATGAAAGAAAATATACCTTTTGACCTCTACATGAAATCTTACATTATTTCCTACCTCTAATATGATGGGTTCTTTAAGAGGCTTTAAGGAATGATTAAAGGTCTTTTCTACTCATCATGTGAGGAGATGCACCATATTCCAACACATACGAGTCATCTGTTCATGAATTTTTGGTTGAGGAGCATACGTCCTCTATCGTAACAAATAACTCAATCTCTATTTCTATAGTGTTGGTAGGCTCCTTTCCCTTGCCACAATTTGAAGATCCATTCTTTTGTTCTACCTTCTTGATGCAACAGTCTTGAATTCCATGGCTTTTCTTCTTGTAGTGGAAGCACTCTCCTTTGAACTTCTTTTCTTCCTTCTTCTTTTTATCCACATATTTTGAAGAGTTTGTTTTGCCTCCTTTGGCATTTGTTGTGAATGAAGCATATTCTTTGTTGCTGGCTCTCCTTGCCTTGATTTGTAGCTCCTCTTCCATGAGTAAGGGACTAAATTCTTCAAAAGCTAGATGTTGAGGTTTGATTTGATTATTGAGAGCAATAACCAAATCATCAAACTTTTAGTGGAAAGATTCAAAGACAATCCCGAGCTAGTTGTTCACTTCACTTGTGTACACCTACTCTTGCAATTTGAGCTCGTAGATTCTTCATGCAAGTGATAAACACCTATGCATTCTCCCCATTAGCAAACCTTTCTATTGCTAGCGGATTGTCCAAGTTCTGAATTCGTGTCTAAATATGAGTTTCATATTGATTTTTCAATATGTTCCATGCTTCATAAGCCTTGGTGGTATGTTCAATGAGAGTCAAAACACTATCAATAGACTTGTAACTAGAGCACAGAGTGCATCTACATTTCGACATTTCCAAGCACATAAAATATCAACATTAGGAAGAATCATTCGACTAAGATTATTTGGATCAGGTGTTTCTTGGGGCTCATGATCAGTCTCAAGAACAGTCTCTAGAAGCTTATACGAATCAAGGATAGAAGTGATTTTAAACTTCCAGAGGGTGTAATTTGTACCATCAATCTTACCTTCCATGAAGGTTGGTGATTATATTTGCAAGGTTGGGATGACTAGTATCATTGCTTCTCCTATTTGTGCTCCACCTACTCCTATAGACCAACCACCCTCATTCCCAGTCATAGATGATGATGCATCACTTGACATCTTCTCTCTTTTGTCATTGAAGCCTCTACAACCTTTGTGTTTCTACTCTTGCACAACTTTGAGCCTCCCAAACTCTAATACCAACTAAGAAATAATAGCATAGAAAAATAGACCAATAGATATAGTTAAGAAAAAATACAAACAAAGAGAATGAGAGAGAAAGAAATTAAGTTCTCTAATTGCCAAGAGTAATGCAGCTACAAAGATGGTGTTGTCCACATGTGTTCGCTCAATATGGAGCTTAGATGGCAATCTAGATAGACTCTAGATGAAGGTCTTACTAATGTGCAATGCTTTGTAGAGCTACACATAGGCCATGTTCGTATAGCTTTTACAACAGGAGTTGGTATAGATAAACATGGAGTCGGTATGGATAAAAATAATCAAGAGAGATAAAATAATTGACAAAATATATAATCTAATAATATCTCCTTGACCAGAAGTCCTACCATCTCAACCCTATAGGCCAGGGGATAGAACCACCGGACCCCACAAAAGCGGGTGAACCTCCCCTTGCAATCCTCCCATTAAGGTTCTATGGGAAACCACATGGCACTACAAGGCCTTTATTTTCATCTTGAATGGCAACCCAATGGCCTAGAAGTTTATGCCCTACTTAAACTACCATGTATGAACTCATCTAACTTGGAACTTAGGGTTCGGAAAATGCATGAGCTCTTGCAATTACTTGTTCTCATAATGGGAACTTTACAACTCATAGCACCATGGATTTGTGGTCACTTGAGAGTGGAGTATTGAGTATATCTAAAAGAAAGAATGCATATCTACAATATGTGTATTATATATATGAATGTAATAGATTAAAAATTGACTAGTTCTAGGTACAAAATGTGAAAGAAAGATACCTAAATAGTTGAGAAAACTATGTCTATTGAGAAAGTAATGAAAATAGGCTGATTATAGTATAATTAGTCTTTGTGTTGTGCATGTGTATATACCAAAAACATATGCTATAATAACCCCTTCCTCTGATGTAGATAGGTGCAAACACTTCTCCACTTGATGTAGATGGTCGAAATGACCTTGGTATAGTAAGAAGAAAGTGTGGAGAAAAAAATCAAGAGCTTGCCAACAAGAAAATACACATTGAATGTGTGGAAGAGGTGCGGGAGAGTTGAAAATCAGCACCACATCATCTCATACTAGCACCACAATAAAGTGTGTGTGTGTGTGTCTGTGTGTGTGTATAATGGTTTGATTTATGATCATCCATTAGGTCTTTTTATATACAAATAGGTTCAAAGTGCAAAGGCATACCAAAACATTTAAAATCCAACAAAGAAATTTGCATGGATTTTTTAAAGCTTTAATTGCATATGTACAACTTTATTCTTGCTTTATTTTTTCCAAGTGTCATCATTCTTGACGATTGAATATGTTTATTAGCTTTTAATAGTATTTTGACAAGTGGTAATTAAAAATCACTTTGAAAGCTAGATTTAGAGTTTGAGAATTGAGGGACTTAGAGTGACCAGATGAGCAAGTATTATATATGGTTAGATAGCTCTCATTGAGTACTTTAAGAATATGAGATAGAAAAATTGACCACGATTAACCATTTTACCATTTAGGGAAATGGTTTGTTATAATTAGGTCTTGTTGGAATTAGTGTTTAAACCAATATGACATTGTTTCCAATCTTCACAATTTTATTGGCTCATCGTTTTTTAGCTCTTGGACTCATACAAAATAGATAAAAAAATCATTTCTTACTAAGTACATAAATTCTTTAGCCTCTATGTATGGTGATTCCGTTTAGCATCTTGAGGAGTTATCTTATCGTTTATCCAATTCAATTTTTAGATTTTTGTTTCTTAAGCCAGGACATTCTAATAGTAACAAGATTTATGGCCTCAATATAACATGAAATCATATGTGAGGTTTATGGTCAATAAGATTTAACCTCAATGGTCTAGTTTCTTTGGTAATATCCCTATATGATAAATGCTTTTCATTTTTTACTTCAACTATTACATGTTTGTTTTGTTAAAGTACCAAATTTAGATGTTTTTCCTATTAAATATTCATCAAAGAAACATGAAGAGACTTTTGAATCAACTAACGATTTGAGGGAAAGTTTCCTGGATGTAATAAATTTGATAGGGTAAGGTTTCTATGGGTGTTGCTAGAATCATGACCCTTTCTTATTTCATGATCTAGTTACATAGTCTCAAGACTCCCTAATTTCCTTAATCCATAAGGATAGCTAAACTTGTAAATGTTTTTTCTTACTTGGGAAACTTATGAAAATATGCCAAAGGTTCCCAGAGCAAAGATATGAAGTGTTCTCTCTTCTTCTTTGTTTCTCCTCTGGGAATAGGGATTGAAACTTTGTCACATCTATTTCCATAGGTTCAAACATAGATTTTTCTCTAGGCGTTTAAGGGCATCCATTCTGACAATGTTCCTTCTATTTTGTTTTCTTGTTTTCTCTTATAGAGATGATTATCACACTGAATGACTTAATCTAGATTATGTAATCATTTGATAACTTGATCTTCAATATGTTAAGCAAAAGTCCTTTAACATCATATCTCAGACCTTATCTAAATTGCATTATCAAATAGCCTTTGTGCCAAGTAAGATTACATATCCATTGCCTAAACTCAAATGCATAAATAGGGGTAGGTGGTTATTTTGACATAGCTTCTAAATTTCTTTTTCCATTGCTTGACCAATATTTTCATCCCCTAATATGAAAGTTGTTGGTGTGTAGAAGTGCGAGAGACACACAAGAAGCACACACAAGGAGCACAAACGCAGCAAGACACATGGAGAAGACGATGGCTGGAATAGCTCTCTCTATTGATCGATGAACTGAACTGAAGTAGTAGCTGAATAATATCCCTAAGTACAAAGTACCACCACATATGAGAGTATCAAGTATGTGGTAACATGGGGGAAAAACCTCTAGCCAGCACTAGAGTAAAAAATGCCCATGTATAGGGAAAAGGTTCACATCAAAGCTACTCGAGGAACACATAAATGTAACAAACCCCCCTGGAGCGAATGATGTGAACACATACAGGGAGTGACAGATCAGCCCCCACAAGGTAATAAGCCTAAAGCTTTGCGAAAAGCTTCAAACTTTTCCCGTGGAAGAGCTTTGGTGAATATGTCTGCCACATTATCTTGTGTAGGCACATATACCAAATCAATATCTCCTGCATGAAGGCGCTCTCTCACATAGTGATAATGCACCTCAATATGTTTGGTCCGTGCATGAAACACTGGGTTTCGTGCAACAGCCAAAGCACTCTGACTATCTGTGAGAAAATGTGTAGCAACATCAATCTCCATGCAAAGATCCATCAATAGGCGTCTCAGCCATATACACTCCACTGTAGCTGTGAAAACTTCCCTGTACTCAGCTTCACAACTCGATGTCGCCACTGTAGGTTGCTTCTTACTCAACCAAGATATGCATGAGTCTCCAAGGAAAAAGCAATTACCACTAGTGGACACGCGAGTATCATAACAACCAGCCAATCACTATCTATAAAAGCATGCAAGCATGGATGAACATCTCTGCCATAAAAGAGACCTAAGCTCAAAGTGCCTCGAAGATATCTAAACACACGTTTCACCGCTTGCTAGTGCTTAGTGTCAGGGCTATGCATGAATCGACTCAACTGGGAAACTGCATACTTTATATCCGGCCTTGTGTTGCATGCATATATAAGACACCCCACAGCTTGCTGATAAAGAGAAGTATCAAATGCATCACTGGAATCCTCAACCGAGAACCTGAATCCTGTCTCAACTGGCGTGGAAACTGGCTTACAATCCTCAAAGTCAAAACGCTGAAGTAGTTTCTCAACATACTTTGATTGATGCAGATACAAATTGGATGCCAAGATAGTAGCTCAAAAGACCAAGATAAGTGACATCAAAAGTATGCTGCAAATCAGCCATAAGAATGTCAAGTTTTGCATCACATGATCTAGTCAAGAGTATGTCATCAACATAAAGAACAAGCACTATAAGATCAACCTCATTTTTGCGTACATAGAGTGTGCTTTCAATCGGACTACATTGTGAAGCCAAGAGCAATCAAGTGCTTATGTATTTTGGCATACCATGCACGTGGATCTTGCTTAAGACCATACAAGGCTTTATGCAAGCGACAAACCATATGCTCTTTCCCTTTCATAGCAAATCGAGGAGGTTGCTTCACATAAACCTCTTCTTGCAAATCTCCATTCAAGAAGGTTGTTTTTATGTCCAACTGATGGACTTTCCAACCTCGATGGGCAGCCAATGCAACCACGGTACGAATGGTAGTCATGCGTGAAGTAGGTGCAAAAGTTTCCTCATAGTCAATGCCATATTGTTGGGCATATCCTTTGGCAACCAATCTAGCTTTGTAGCGATCAATGCTACCATCAGATTTTCTCTTAATCTTATAAACCCACTTTGTACCAATGACATTCTTTCCTTTTGGCAATTCACATAACTCCCAAGTACCATTCCTATGTATGGAATCCATTTCTGATTGCATAGCACACATCCATTGTGGATCGTCACATGCATCTGCAAAAGAAAGTGGCTCTTCATTACATGTTGTAGCAATAAAAGAATAATCCACAAAATTACTTGATGCATGGTGAGAGCTTGATCTTGTTCTACCAAGTAAAGGTGCACTCAATTTGTTGTCCTGCAAAGTTTGTTTCAGCCACTTTGGCATAGATTGTGCACTCTTGATAGACATGCGTTCATTATGTAAAACATCTTCAATATGTACATCATGCATGGGGTGAATTTCGTGTTCAGTTTCAGCCATATTTGGACGCAAATGTTCAGCCATATGTGGCTGAAAATTTCCAACAGTTTTGGCAATTTTTGGCTGAATTTTTTCAGCCATGTTTGGCTGGAAATTCTCTGCATTTTCAGCCCTATTTGGCTGGAATTTTTCAGCCCTTTGAACCTCAGTTGGCTGGTCTACATGGCCATAGTCAAGCGCACCATTTTGGAACAAAGGCATGAGTGTATCGAACACATCTTGTGAGCTAACTGTTGGCAATTTTTTGCATTCAAGTAGAGGGAAAACTGAATTTTCAGCAAATACCACATCTCGACTCCCAATAATTGTGTTCGTGAATGGATGGTATAACCGATATCCCTTACTTTCAGCACTATAACCAACAAATATACATTTCTTTGCCTTGTCATCAAGTTTGTGACATTGTTGTGATGGCATAAGAGCATATGCGAAACAACCAAACACACGCATATGACTAACCATAGGCTTATGACCATTCCAAGCCTCATAAGGAGTGATGAATCTCAATGCTTTTGTAGGACAGCGATTCAACACATAATTTGCACACATGACCGCTTCCATCCAAAACTTATGAGGAAGATGCTTTCCTTTAACCATACATCGTGCCATTTCAAGTAGAGTTCTATTTTTACGCTGTCGGGAAGAAGGAGGTCGTGGCGGGAAGCCGGCGCATGGGGTTGGATCAGGCCCCGCTCTGGTGCGCCGTTCCCGCTGTCCTACGAGCGGCGTCTGCGCACTGGGCGCCTCGCCTGTGCTCTCCGGAGCGTGCGCGATCCTCGTACGTGTGGGACCCTCGCCCCTCGGAAGTGTCTAGACGTGGGACCGTGGGCGTCGAAAAGAGACGACTGGATACCGCAGTGAAACACGGGATGCAGATGAAGCTCAACGATACGACGGAAATGAAACTGAAGTACTTCAATAAAAATGAGTGATACAAAGAGGCCGCTACAGTGCGGCCCGACGGTACAATATGACCGCTACAGTGCGGTGCGATGATACAATATGAAAGCCGCCGCTACAGTGCGGGCCGGCTAGTATATAAAATAGATCCCTCGCTACAGTGCGAGAAATCGCCCACGGGATTCCGCTTCGGTCTTCGCAGTCCAAGCTTCTCTTCTAGGTCTTCACTTCGGTCCTTTCTTTTCTTCAAGTATCCTCCGTAATGGCCTTCTTTCTCTTTTCTTCAGATAATCAGAAACCGCAATAACCTAGAGGTGACAATCCACGAGCAAGATCCACGGGGTAGGGTGTACTCTTTATCTTCAGTCCTCAATCACTTTCTCTTCACTTCATATAATCAGAAACCTGGAAAGACGTTCCACAGGGCAGTCCACGGGATGAGGTACTCTTTTCTTCAATCTTCAATCACTTTCTCTTCACTTCATATAATCAGCATCCACATATACCTGGAGGTGACAATCCACGAGCAAGATCCACGGGGTGGGGATACTCTTTTCTTCAATCTTCAATCACTTAATATGCTTCATAAACCTGCGTGAACCTGGAAAGACGTTCCACAGGGCAGTCCACGGGATGAGGAGGAAACAAATGCATTTTGCACGTATTTATAGGCCCCCCCTAGGACTTCCTTCTAGAACGTTCCCACCTCCTCAATTAACTTTCTAATTTTGGCGGTATTTTAATTTTTCCATTAGACTATGGTTTTGATTTCACACTGGATATTCGCAATTTAATGGGTTTTTAGGGTTTGTCCTACAAAAACCGCCATTTCCAGGGGTCCGGCCTAGGGTTTTTGGCTGGGAAAATTTAGCGTTTACTCACAATTATCTCAGACTTGCCAATTCACGAGTTTATTTATAAATTCAACTTAAATTCCAAGGGTTTCTAAGGGTTCAAGTCCGGTTTTCATGGGGTAAACTCAGGTTTTCAGGGGCTTCGAAGGGTCAAACCTAGGTTTTTGCGGGTCTAATGTCAGTTTCGTTTACACACACGTCTAAGGTACATCTCAAACTTATTTCCGCATCACACAATCAATTAATTCGGCCAAATTATGCATGAAATATACCACTCTCTTGATCAAAACATCACACAAAACTCATAAATTTTTGAACTTTTGAAAAAAATCAGTGCACACTCCCTGCGGGATTTCATCCCGACATTCGCCCCCGCTAAACCTGCACATCGTCCCGATGGGCCAACCTGCAAGATCCAACAGAAGAGTATCAGGGTTCTTTTTGAAATCTCTTTACACTTTTTATGCCTTTCTTAAATCATGATCTCATGTAGTCATGCAATCTTTATAAAGATTGGTATGAATTTTAGAAAATTAGGTAGATTCAAGCTTCACAAACATCATACTATGTTTCTGCATCTGCAATCTGACAAGTAATCACATGAATAAATCGTCGGCTTTCTAGATCTTTTGTTTGTTCAACTGGTTCAGATCCAACTGCTCATTCTAAGTACTAGCATATACATATGTTTCTACTAACTCAGTTTGTAGAATATACCTTGATCCCCACTATTTATCTCCTACTTGTCCAACTCTCCAATAGATCTTTCTTTCTTTTTCTTTTTCTTTTCCTCTTCATCTCAGCTTAGCATTTCTTTTTATCTTTTATTTTTCACAAATCGGCCTATGTCAAAATCGGGTGCGACTCATGGACTTGTCCGCCCGGCCAAGTTTATTCCACCTGTCTATCGACCCAGCATAGCGCACGACATACACAACGTCAGCCCTGCATGAAATCAACGTCAGCTCGTGGCTCTGACCACCCGATCAGAGTAACTCCACCTGCCTACCGACCCATACAGGCGCATGACAACAGATAGGTCAGGCCTACGACGAAACTAGCTACGGCTCGTGGCCTTGATCACCCGACCAAGGTGGTTCCACCCGCCTACTAGCCCATCGTAGCGCACCAACAACATACACGCACATATAAGCTGGCATGAGTATGAATGTTTCTTTATAAATCATGATCCATATGGAGGTAAGATCTCGCAAGAAATAAATACTAGGATCCAAAGTTTCCCACTTCACTAAGTGTTCAAATCAATCAGCATATACATGCACTCGGTCTAAGCATGCCATCACATTCCCAAGCTTTTACTCCCAAAAGTCTCTAGTCTACTAACTGATCTTACTCATATAATTTCCTAGTCATTCATGCTTCATGCAAACCCATAATAGATATTTGTTGTCTTCATTCTACATGATTTTCATAAATTCATGCATATCTTTATCACACACATCAATGCAATGCATATGCTTTATCAGAAAGAAAACAAAACTTAAATCAGAAACGTTTCACCTGGTCATTTTTCTTCATTTTGATCCAGCTTTTCTTTATCTTCATGGTCTATCATTCTTCATTAGCATCAGCCTCAGTGTCATCAGTTCCCTCCAGCAGTTCTTGATCAATCTCATAATCCGCTTCATTTCTTTTCTTGAATAATTTTATCCTCTTTCCTGCAATCAAAGATCTCAAAGGAGTATTGTCTAACTCACGAAGTGCATACGTACCATTCTCAAACACAGACGTAACCACATACGGCCCAAACCATCGTTTGGTTAATTTCTTCTTAGCATCGTACTGAGTATCGAATGTACTGTCGTACACCAACACCCAATCATCTACCTCAATCCTACGTGGTCTCAGTCGATGGGTTTTGTCAAAATAGATCTTATTCTTTAGTCTTGACTCCTTTAACTTTTGGACTGCTTCTTTCAACTTTTCATTTCCTTGTTCTAACTGCTTTATTCTCAATGATAATAACTCTTCTCTCGTCATACCATCATTCCATGGGAGCGTCAACCATGTCACTATCTGAGTCTGGATGGGGAAGATTGGCTTTTGACAATACATCAATTCAGCAGGCATGAAACCTGTGGACCGAGTGTAAGTCATCCTATCAGCCCATAGCGCGAATGGAAGAAACCTAGGCCACTGCTTGATGTCATCACTGCAAGCCTTAGAGATCGCCTTCACAATGGAAGGGTGACCCCTCTCGATTTTCCCATTTGCCTCTGGATTATAGGCAGTGGTGAGAGACAATCGAATTCCATGACGATCAAAGAACTCTTTTGCCTCTCTCGCATCCAACTCTCCCCTGTCCGCAACCACTTTCTCAACATATCCGAATCTTGAGATCACTTCTTCTAAAAGGAATTTGCATACATTATAAGTAGTCTTCGTACGGAGAGCTCGACCTTCCACATGGTTGGTCAAGTCCTCTCTGGCAAGTACAATGTATCTCATCTTATCTATCCCTTTGGGCATGGTTACAAGGTCGACCACCCACTTGTAATGGATACAAGGAGGATAAGTCGGATGTAACGGGTCTCTGTGCCTAACTGATGAATGCACTTGGCATGTAGCACAAGTGTCTACAAAATCTCTCACACTTACATAAATCCCTGGCCACCAGTAAGCTTCCCTAATCTTCTCATATGTAGCATAAAATCCTTTGTGATCTGCCCATAAGGTCTCATGCATCTCTCTCATAACTTTTCTCTGAAGACTCCTCGAACTTAGTACTCTCTGTGGACTCTTCACCTTGCCTTTAGCGTGTCGCCAAATAAGCCCATCCTTCAAGAAAAAGTTGTAAGACTTTTTCCTGATGGATCTATACTTATTTGTGGACCAACCTGGGGAAGGTTTCAAAGTACTCAGATATCTTCCAATATCTCTCCACTCACCATCGTACTCACTCTCACGGAACTGCTCATAAACATACACCAATGGATCGTATCTTATCATATGTATATCCTTTTCTACCTCATCATCATCATCATCAGACTCATCATCGAATTTTGCCCTTGAAAGCATATCAGCAACTGTATTCAACTTCCCAGCTATGTGTACAAATGCAGGATTTATAAACTTCACATAAGAGATCCATCTAAGCATAGCAATATCCGGAGATGAACAATTTGCAATCATACCAATCAGTGGAAGACAATCAGTCTCAACTATCACATTCGCCCCAATGAAATACTCTTTATCGCTCTTTAAAGCAGTCACTAATCCCCATAACTCTCTCTTAATCTGTGGATATTTTCTTTGGGTGTCATGTAGGATCTTAGCACCAAAGCGCACTGCATATCTCTGCCCCTCATCATCATCTTGCCCTATGACCTAGCCTATGCCAATAGGACTGGTATCAACGGTCAAAATGATAGGTTTCTGACCTGAATAGTGAACACGCTTCAGAATCGGAGCTTCAATTAGCAACTGCTTCAGTTTACGCATAGCTCTCGACTGTTTCTTTGTCCATACAAACTTCTTTCTCTTTCTCAGGAGATCATATAAGGGGTTCGCAACATGAGCAAAGTGAGGAATCCATATCACATAGAATACACAGGCTCCTAAAAACCTTCTCACCTCACTGACATTACGACACACTTCAGAGATCCTGCTAATGGCCTCAACTTTCTGTGGGTATGGCTTGCGGCCATAATGTCCACACATATGTCCTACAATGAGGACCTCATCGACGCCAAAAACCGATTTCTCTAAAGAAAGTGTTAGCCCCACATCTTCAAACCTCTCAAAGATCTTCTCACAGTCAGCAATATGGTCTCTCACAAACTTTCTACATCCTGAAGCATCTAAACTCACATCTTTCACTCTTTCCTCACATCCCTTTATCGGAACATCATCAATGAATGGCATAGTCACAGATGGTATAAAGTCTCGTAAAACCAGATTCATGGCATTCATCATGTGAGCCACAGAATTCGTCGCTCCCTGCGGCAAAGTACACATGCGTACAAGGCCCAGTGGAGTCTTCATGGTCGTAATGTCTCTACTCTCCATAGCCAACTGAAACTGGTCATAACCTGAATACAGGTCTCCCATAGAGTAGATGGAATGCCCAGCAAACGCCTCAGCAAACTCATCCACTATGGGTCCTGTCCCTACATTTCTAATTGTGACTTTATTCACAGGTTGCAGATCCTGAATGAAACGAAGCTTCCCATTTTTCTTAGGCACAGTAAACCACCTATTCGAATATGGAGCCGAGGAGGGTTCCAATATCCGCATGGAAATCTTTTCCTTTAGCAACCTCATCAGCTCAGGTAAGTGAGCCTTTGGGACTGGTATAGGCCGGATATTCCATGGTATATGTGGCACTGTAAAGATAATCATGGGAGGTACTTGTTTCGGGTCTGCACAACCTATCTCATGTGGGAAAAGTGCAAATGCTTTTTCGTGTTTCTTGATGACTTCAATAAATTTCTTTTTCTCTTCTTCTCTCAGGAATGGTTTTTCTCCAAACTTGATCTCTTTAATAGTCTCATCAGTGAAATGATGCCCTATAAGCTCTCGTCGTCTCAGCATAGGGTCACTTGACACTCGTAAATATTTCTCATGGCTATCTTCTGGCAATGGCTGAGCTATAGGCTTCACTTTCTTATCCACAGTCTTATACTTCGTATTTACATTTACTTCATGCTCTCTCATAAACTCCTTAATCATCTCATACTCTTGGATAGAGCTGAGCATAATGATCTCTGATTTCTCATTTCTCTCAAATGCCTTCTCAAGCTCTTCCAGAGTAGTCGAACTTCTCTCTAACTGGATCACATCTTCAATCTTCTCATCAGGTAACATCATTCCTAAATGCTTATAGTGTCTCTCATGAACTTTTCTGAATTTATTTGAAACATTTTCTTTCTGTAAGCATAGCAACTTGAATGCAGATGAATAAATAGAAAAACTTTCAAAACTATGTACAAAGTCATGCGAGACATCAAACCAACTCCCACTGTTGTCTCGCTCAACAGTGGTTCCTAACAGAAATTTTGATCAGCAGAAGCTCCATACTCTCCAACAGGCATACACTCATCATGATCATGTGAATTAATAGGTTTCTTTCTTATATTCTTTCTATTCCTGGAGTGATTTGGACACACAATCATCACTTGCAGAGAATGAAGACCAGATCTAGAACGGATTCGTGCATAGGCAGATCCATCATCCATGGCCTTAGTCTCCATTCTTACCTCAGCTATAAAGGGCTGCCCAAGGATAGCCTCATATGAACATTGGTCCTGGACAAAGAAGTGAAATTCCTCAGAAATCCCACCTATGGTCACAGGCACAAAGGCGCATGCCCCAAGCAGTGCTCCTGAACCATTATCTGTTGTCCTCATCCTCCATCCATGATCTTTATCAATCGGCCATCTAAACTTATCATAGAGCTTTTTAGAAATCACATTTATTTCTGACCCTGAGTCAATCAAGGCCAGAGCAAAACATGACTCCTCGTTGCTCCCTAACTTCACCTTTATCTCTGGAGTTCCTCTTGCCCAAAAAGTCCTGCTAAACTCACTTTCTATCTTCCTCATCTCATCATCAGGTATAATAGGACCTAGAGAATTTTTTTGACACCTGGCAACCTCATCATCATCATCATCAGATGTATCACTCAATGTAACTGCTTCATTTATCACTTGAATATCTTCAGTTGCTTCTTCCATCTCTACATCTTCAGGTAGTGGAAACCTCTTTCTTTTAACCAGCTTTATAAAACTATCCTTGAACTCAGGCTTCGCTATGGAGAAGACCTGCTCCAAGGACATGGTCACTTGGCTCTTCAGTAAAATGTCATTTAATATCTCTATTGCATCATTTTTCCTTTCCAACTCTGAAATTAATACAGCCTTTGGAGTTCTCTTCTTTTTCTTCTTCTTTTCTTTGTCAGCGTCTTGAATACTTTCTTGAATTTCATCTTTCTTTTGAACCGGTTCAGGTTCTTTCTCTTTTTCTTTAGTCAGTTCTTGAATCTTAGTTGGCCCAGCCGGCCTCTTTCCCTCTCTTATCTCTTTCTTCTTTGCCTCTTCCTTTGAAACAACAGGCTCTTTGAATTGTACTTTCCTTTCTGGCTCTTTAGCCTTTTCTTCGGCCTCTTGGCTTTGCTTTCTGGTCACTCTTCTTTCAGGCTCAGTCTCTTCGTGACTCTCATCTCTTTTCCTCTTTTCCTCCACATTTGCTATATGCGAATAGACCGAGGATTCATCAACAGGAGACTTCCAGGCAGTCTTCTGCATGATCGCATCCCTAGCCCTCACTAAAGCCTCAATGGAATAATTTCTTTGGGGTCGAGGTCTAGGCACTTTTTCATCTTCCTCCTCAACAGGTTCTAATCGTGCAGCTGATGTACTTGCATTATTGCCAGATAAATCTTCATAAAACTTCTTCATTCCCCCCTTTCCCCAATTCACAGGTAGAGGAAGGCGGGTCCTGAAGTCACATAACTTCTTATCGATATCTATCACCAGTTGATGCTCTTTTGCTAGCTTAAGCTCTTCACAGGCATATGAAAAATGCTCTTGTGCATCACACCATACGCATCTCTTAGCCCCTCCAAACCCACTAGTCGCTCGTCTCTCAAAAGGTCCAGTGTTTCTTTGAAATGTGGTTTGCACTGGTGGTGTAGGTATCTGTTGGGCAACAGGCTGCACTGGAGGTGCAGGCTGTGGCATCACATAGCCTTGTAAATTTGGAATGGGCATAGTACCTCTCTGTAATATATCTGCATAACTCGTACTCGCCTGAGGAGGAGTGGGGTCATGATATCCCATAGAATTAACTTTATTGTGAATACTCGCCATCTCTTTTGACATAGACGCTTGCATCGTAATAAGATTCTCTATCTGTCGACTGAGAATCTCAACCTGTAGCTCTATTGGTGATCGCGAAGTGGATGCAACATTAGCAAAAGCTGACGCTGCAGGCACATTCGGAATTGTCGGAAGTGGAGCTTCCCTAGGCGGTTGTGGTGTTGCCACTGCAGGTCTATCATATAACACCGCCTGGCGTTGCCTCATTTGGGCAACCGCTTCTACCTCTCTCCTCACTACACCCCAATCTTCAGTCAATCCAAACCTCTTCCCAGGCTCTTCAATCCTCCTTTCGACCTCAGTCCTGTCTTCAAGACTTAAGATCCTAAGGAAAGATATAACTAGATCAGGTCTTAAAGCATCTAAATCGGCCTGTGGAAGTTGTTCATATCTTCTCAAGAACTCATTCAAAAGTTGAGTGAGGGATGCAGTGGGCTTCGGAGAGCTTATCCACCGCAAGAACCCTTCTCTACTATGTTGGGAAAAATCTTCCAAATAAAACAACTTATGCAATTCTTTTCTGAATTCGGCCCAAGGCTTTGCTATATGTGCAGTAATAGGGGCTAAAATGGATCCTGATACTACCCGTGTGAAGTAATGTGTAAACACATCTTCGGGTAGACCATAAATCCGTGCCTGTTCCTCAAAAACATCTAGGTACTCGGTTACATTCAAGCCTGTAAACTTTCCTTTTTCTCTCAATACTGCTTGGACTACGCGAGCCCCCTGTTTCTCTATTACTAACTCTTTGAATATATCCTCCATCTCTCTTCTCTGCTCTGTCCTAGAACGTAGCACAAGGTCCAATGTAAGTGGCTCAATTATCTCTCTAAGCTCTGAGTAGAGATCAGAGAAGAAGTTTGATGAGTCACGAGCCAGAGGGTAAACTCAGTCAATGCTCCTTTCTAGGCCAAAGTCAGGTGTATCTCTTCTTTCCTTAAATCTCAGAAACTTCAATGTATTTTTCCCCTTTTCAATTTCTAACGTTCTCTCTTAACTAGAAAATCAGCAAATCCCTAGTCTACGCGGGAAAAAAAACTCACACGTATGGACTATACTAATGCAAAGTGTGGATGCTCAAACTCAAGCAGCAAGACAATCTTTCTGTTCAATGTGTGTGTGAAACAATGCAAAATTCAAATAACTTGAAATGCTAGTACCTGGAGTCTCTGTCTGATACCGAGGTTCCTGTCTCTCTCTTTTCAAGGAGTGGGTGACGCGATGAGGATCACCGGGCAACCGCCTCGCTTCACGTCGGGTTCAGGTGTCGGGAAGAAGGAGGTCGTGGCGGGAAGCCGGCGCATGGGGTTGGATCAGGCCCCGCTCTGGTGCGCCGTTCCCGCTGTCCTACGAGCGGCGTCTGCGCGCTGGGCGCCTCGCCTGTGCTCTCCGGAGTGTGCGCGATCCTCGTACGTGTGGGACCCTCGCCCCTCGGAAGTGTCTAGACGTGGGACCGTGGGCATCGAAAAGAGACGACTGGATACCGCAGTGAAACACGGGATGCAGATGAAGCTCAACGATACGACGGAAATGAAACTGAAGTACTTCAATAAAAATGAGTGATACAAAGAGGCCGCTACAGTGCGGCCCGACGGTACAATATGACCGCTACAGTGCGGTGCGATGATACAATATGAAAGTCGCCGCTACAGTGCGGGCCGGCTAGTATATAAAATAGATCCCTCGCTACAGTGCGAGAAATCGCCCACGGGATTCCGCTTCGGTCTTCGCAGTCCAAGCTTCTCTTCTAGGTCTTCACTTCGGTCCTTTCTTTTCTTCAAGTATCCTCCGTAATGGCCTTCTTTCTCTTTTCTTCAGATAATCAGAAACCGCAATAACCTAGAGGTGACAATCCACGAGCAAGATCCACGGGGTAGGGTGTACTCTTTATCTTCAGTCCTCAATCACTTTCTCTTCACTTCATATAATCAGAAACCTGGAAAGACGTTCCACAGGGCAGTCCACGGGATGAGGTACTCTTTTCTTCAATCTTCAATCACTTTCTCTTCACTTCATATAATCAGCATCCACATATACCTGGAGGTGACAATCCACGAGCAAGATCCACGGGGTGGGGATACTCTTTTCTTCAATCTTCAATCACTTAATATGCTTCATAAACCTGCGTGAACCTGGAAAGACGTTCCACAGGGCAGTCCACGGGATGAGGAGGAAACAAATGCATTTTGCACGTATTTATAGGCCCCCCCTAGGACTTCCTTCTAGAACGTTCCCACCTCCTCAATTAACTTTCTAATTTTGGCGGTATTTTAATTTTTCCATTAGACTATGGTTTTGATTTCACACTGGATATTCGCAATTTAATGGGTTTTTAGGGTTTGTCCTACAAAAACCGCCATTTCCAAGGGTCCGGCCTAGGGTTTTTGGCTGGGAAAATTTAGCGTTTACTCACAATTATCTCAGACTTGCCAATTCACGAGTTTATTTATAAATTCGACTTAAATTCCAAGGGTTTCTAAGGGTTCAAGTCCGGTTTTCATGGGGTAAACTCAGGTTTTCAGGGGCTTCGAAGGGTCAAACCTAGGTTTTTGCGAGTCTAATGTCAGTTTCGTTTACACACACGTCTAAGGTACATCTCAAACTTATTTCCGCATCACACAATCAATTAATTCGGCCAAATTATGCATGAAATATACCACTCTCTTGATCAAAACATCACACAAAACTCATAAATTTATGAACTTTTGAAAAAAATCAGTGCACACTCCCTGCGGGATTTCATCCCGACAACGCTCGACAACACCATTTTGTTGAGGTGTATATGGCACCGTACATTGGTGTGAAATACCTCTTTCACGAAGAAAATCATTAAACTCATGTGACATGTATTCACCACCACGATCCGTGCGTAGAGCCAAAAGCTTTTGTGAAGAAAAATTTTCAGCCATAGCTAAAAATGCTTCGAAGCAAGAAAATACCTCATTCTTTGCTTTCATAGGATACACCCATGTATGGCGAGTAGCATCATCAATGAAGGTAACAAAATATACATGCTTCCCAAAAGATGGAGTCTTGACGGGACCACATACATCACTATGAACAAGTTGCAATTTTCTTGTGGTGTGTGTGTGACTATCTTTTGGAAAAGAATCACGATGCATTTTTCCAAGAATGCAACCTTCATATGCATGCTTTTCAATGGACTCAAGTGTAGGCAAGCCAATAACCATGTCCTTCTTTTGCAAGTAGAGCAAACTATTGAAGTTTAAATGACCAAAACGAGCATGCCAAAGCTCCATTTTAGCTATGGAAGAAGTATGAGGAACTAAGCATTCGAGGCAGCCCTCTTATATGTATCCATGCGATACAAACCATTACATAATGTACCGGACATCACGATAACATCGCCATTTCTGAAATCATGAACCATACACTTATCATCAACAAAGTGTACATGAAGTCCAGCTTTGGCAATCAACGGAACTGAAATTAAGTTCTTCTTGATATCGGGCACATACAATGCATTTTTCATGAGAATCACACCTCCATTTGCAGTCGTAAGCTCAATTTCTCCTACTCCAATGATAGGATAAGAGGCATTGCTTGCACACACCACATGTCCTCCTTTAGATGCATCTTTCAAAGAGGCAAAAAATCTTTTGCATGATGTTATGTGTGTTGCAGAGCAAAGGAGCATAAGAGAGAGCCCCAAAATTTTTAAAATGATGGGCCTATTTTTTCTTCTTCGAGGTGTTCAAGAATTCCCTCAAGCAATGTAAATGCACTAGAGGAGTCATCTAGTTGCATAATCCCAAGTTGTTGTAAAATATCCCTTGTAAATTAGTAGGAAATTCACTTTTCTAGTTATAAAGTGCCGGTCTCTTGTGTGAAAGGACCAAACTTAGGGCACATGTATATAAGTCACTTTGTGACTCTTTGTAGAGAATTTTTGCCATTGTGAAGAATGAGCTCTTCTGAATTTTCGAATTTGCCTCTTTCTTGCAGATTTCTATCTTCTCTTTGATCTTGTATGTGTGTGTAATGCTTGGAATGTGTGTGTAGGATTGTTGTCTACCCCTCCCCACTGTTTTTGAGCTACAATAGTGTGTGTGTGAGCTTGTAGGAGTTGTGGCGTGAGTGTGGGTGTTTCCCACCATTCACTATTTTGGTCATAACTTGAAGCAGAGTTATCACAATCAAGTGAAAGCACTTATTATAGATGCGTCTTGTCGAGAGCTTCAAAACAAGTACCCTATTGACTATATTCGGAGTTCTGAGCTGGGAGAAATCCTCGAATTACTGAAAACTGCTGTAAGAGGTATCGTGGCAACACTTTCAGGATTTCAGTGAGTTTGAGAGGTGGATTAGTCTTTTCTCATGCATGCTAGCTTAACCACTTCATTTTCCATCATGTGTGCACATGTCTTCATACACTTGGTTAGGTCATTTGATCGGATTGACATTTGAATGTGTGTTGATTTCCCACTATATGCATTTGTGTGGCAATAGAGGTACAGTCTCAATGGCACAAGTCCTTGAGTCTTCTCGACTTAGGTATGCACGTTTTTGGCGCCGTTGCCGGGGAACACTCAACCAAGGTTCCTTCGTGATGGTTATAGATCAAGTGTGATAGAATCGTACTTGTAGAAGTGAATTTGTCATGTGGCAGTTAGTCAATCACTTCAGCACTTGTTACTTCACATCTCAGAGGTGTGTGTGATAAGTTTTAGGTTTAGGATTAGGAGGAAGGGAGAGAAAGAGGAGTTAGGGTTAGGTTAGAAGAAGAGGAGTAGTGAGGAGAGGAGAAGTAGGAGTAGACAAAAATCACCAAAAAATCCCCAAAATCACCAAGAAAATTAGCAAAATTCAAATTCTGTCAAAAAAGTATAAATACCAAAAAAATTGACTCATTTGGCACTTCACTGTGTTCTGGTATCGTCTGCGAGCAGCGACCGGTATCGCGAGTGAAGTATCGTGCTTTTCAGGCTTTCAAAGCTAGGGTTTGAGCTCAAGGTGCAAGCAAAACAATACACTGGTAAGATTTCACAAAGAATATTTGCCAAAAACTCTCTAAACATGCATAAACACGTGATTAAGGATGTGCGCAGTATCGCGGGAGGGGAAAACTAATATCATTACAGTCTCTTTGTGTGGTACAGTGACCTAGAAGTGAAGAGGGAAGTAGGGAGAGCAAAGGGGTGCAAAAACTTTGGAATTTTCTTGCATTTTGGCTTGAGTATCGCGATCGCTTGAGGTTTGGTATCGCGATACCAAAACTCCCTTGTATCGCGATACTCGCCGAAGTATCGTATCGCTTGATACCTGTCTTGGTATCGCGATACCATTTTGGTATCATGACCCCGAGTTGGTATCGCGATCGTTCTTGGCTGAGATATCGTATCGCCGGATACCTGTCTTGGTATTGCGATACCATTGTGGTATCGTGTCGCCAAGTTGGTATCGCGATCTCACCTTGCTAAGTTGGTATCGTATCGTTACCAGTGGTATCCTATCGTTACCTTCTTTGGTATCATATCGTGTCACTTGGCATCAAGTATCGCGACACCACTTTGATATCGTATCGCCCACTCACCTGGATAGTATCGCGATACCGTCATAAGTATCGTATCGTCTAGATTCTGTGGTATCGTATCGTGTGAATCGAGATATCGTATCGTCTTGCATCTTAAGTATCGTATCGTACACGTGGTATCCTATCGCCTTCCCTTCGAGAATTGTATCGCGATACTACACTGATATCGTATCGGCATAAGTTCCAGTATCGTATCGGTTGAGCCCATTGGTATCGTATCGTTGGACTTTTAATATCGTATCGTGCAAGCCGGTGGTATTGTATCGCCGTTTGTCATAGTATCGTATCGTCCCCTTACCAGAGATCGTATCACGACACCAAAGTGGTATCGTATCGTTGTTGTGTCTGGTATCGTATCGTAGTCATTATCCAGTATCGTATCACGTGTGGCATCCAGTATTGTATCGTTTGGACTTCTGGTATCGTATCGCGGCCAAGGAAGTATCGCCTAGTGTGGTATCGTCTGGAAACGGTATCGTCCAGATTGACATTAGTATTTTTTGGTAGACAATCAGAGGCATTAGAAGAGCCACTCAAGGAGAATCTCTGGGATTTCTAGAGAGACTTAGGTGAGTGAATGAACTTGAGGTCAGGAAGAGTGCTTAATAGCCGACGAAGCATCATATCTTCTGTGGGAAGTGCTTCCCAGGTTAGTCATCACTCCATCCACTCAGAAACTTCTAGAGTTTCAGAGGAGGAAATACCCATGGCTTCGGAAGACATGCAGGGCCCAACACCAAATAGGAATTTCATGTCTACTATTGAAGGAGATTACCATACCTCTTTACAGTATGTGTCTACTAAATGCCCAAGAGATCCCTATCTACCTGGATGGCTTAAACAAATCTGTAGCCAGGATGGTAACTTCCCTGAATGCCACAATTGTGCCCCGACCTGCCGTCAAGTACGAGGGAGGTGCATATGTAGACAAAATTGGTCATATCTACATTGTGACTGAATTTCCTGAGAGGATCAATGAAAGAGGAGAGTTTGGGGACCCAGACAACTCCGAAGGAACACACCCTGAAGAGTTTGTGACTACTCCTAGGGGCAGGTCTCAAATATCACGGGTCTTGAGAGGAGATTTGATACCTCAAGATGACTACTTGTTGGAAGTCCATATGATCCACGGATCAGACTTATTGCTTCAAACTGACTTACCTGCACCAAGGAGAGAAGAAAGCCCCATGACATTCTATGAGCTGAAAGACCCAGATGATGAAACCAGACTCACATACTTGGACAAGGATCAAAGGAGATATTGGCCTGTGAGTGCCTTAGACAGGGCTCGGCTGAGATACATGGGTACGCCTGTATTTCCTCAGAGAGATCAGGCAACTACCTCACAAAATCCTTTTGGAAATCAACAAGAGACGAAACATGCAACATCAGGACAGACCAGCCAACGAAGTGTGCCCAACCGTACTCATGTATAGTTTGCAACTCAAGGAGTGCAAACACACAATCAGGCCCACGCAGGGATAGGTAATCAGTACCGACCACCAGTAAGACCACGACCACCAGTAGGAGGACAGCCTGGAGTACCGCCATTACGACCAGCTGTCCCAGTCTTCCCTGTAATGCCCAGACCGCCTGAACCAATGAGAAGATTGAGACCTATCCAAGTAGCTAAATGTGTGAGAAACCATTATGATGGATTGGGAGAACCCTATGATCATATCGCTGAATTTAAACAAGTTCTAAGAGTAGAGCAAGTAGATGACTTCTTTGTGTAGTATGAGTCTTTTGGACTCACCCTCACAAGGACAGCTCTAACTTGGTTCCAGCCCTTAGATCCCAATCAATTTGGAAATATGGAACAGTTCTTTCAGGAATTCATTGGAGAATTCACAAAGAGAGGGATTAAACACAATTCTGCATCTTTAATCCATAGCTTTAAACAAAACCCTAATGAAACTGTGAAGACTGCTGCCCGAAGATTCAATCAGTATGTGGATAGATGCCCAGTAGCTGAGAGACCCACTCAACAAAAGATGATTTCATTATTTTTAGATGGGCTCACTAACGGAACTCTACGAACACTAGTGTATGTGAAGAGGCTACAAACATTGAGTGAGTGTCTTCAAGAGTGCATTGATTTGGAAGATAACCTTGCTGAGGACCTCAAAGGTACAACCAACCTCACTAAATCTGAAGATTCAAGGAGCACTGTTACATCCAACTCCAGTAACATGGAAGAATTAGCAGAATTATTAGCAAAGAAACTAGGAGTCCAGGGACAAAGAGCATACCAAAATCCAGCTCAAAGAGTGCCTATGCTACGGAGATGTAACTTATGTGGAGGAGAACATCCCACACACTTGTGTGTCAGAGGAGGGGCTGGTGCACAACCTATGTATCCATACCATAGACAGCCACAACAAGGAACTTCTTGGTACTGCCACATAGAACAAAGATACACCAACCACACTACGGAGAACTGTCCCTTCAATAGGCAAGCACGCCCTTGTCAACCACTGTAGTATAGACCATATGGGTACCCTCCTAGGGAGCCAGGTAGAGAGATACCAAGATACAATCCGTATCCCACACCAGCAGAAGCATCAAGGCCATACAAGCAGACACCATATCCACCACCACAACCAGTGCTAGGACCCCAATTGTCAAAACCTCAACAAGTAGTATCCGTAAAGTATGCTCAACCAGATGAAAACTTAGAAAGAGCCCTAGTACCAGCATCAACAATGACCAATGTAGAACCCACAAACGCGGGATATGAACCTCCACCAGGAGAGTACTATCCATACGACGCCAACATGATGGAATATGAAACGACATATGATGCGGCTTATTATGGGTACGAAGGCTATGATCAGACTTATGGAGCAGAGACGACCACCCTAATGTATACGGCTCCTAAAGCACAACCCACTGTGAGACCACCTATTAGACCACCCATGCAGAGGGGACCATGCTATAGATTCGGAGGAGACCATTTCATTAGAGAATGCCCTCGACCTTACAACCCTCCACCACCTAGAATCTGGGAAGGATATTGCAGTGATTGCAGAAAAGAACATCTTTTTAGAGATTGCCCTAAGAATCCGGCAAAAGCTCAAGATACTGCACCAATCAATGTGATTGAGGTCATAGAAGGATCTGGAAGTGACAAGGAGTACACAGTACCACTAAAGGCTATTACTAGAGCCCAAGCAAAGCAACAGAAAGGAAAACAACCAGAAGAGAAACAAGAGAGCAAAAAATCTGTAGGCTCTAAAATTCAGGTAGTCGAGGATTCTGAGAACCCACGTGAGAACTCCCAAAACACAAGAGTACAAAAATGGAAGGAAAGACGAGAAAAACTCAAAGAAAAATGGGCAAGAAATAAGAGTCAAGATAGTAAAAAAACAAACAAAGGGCTTGAAGGAGCATAAAGAACAAAAAGCTCATAAGGAGATCCCTGAGCCTCCACAAATTAGCCCAGAGAAAGAGAAGCCAGGATCAATTCTAGCTGACCCAAAGCCAGACGACTTGGACATGTGGTTGAAAGCTTACCAAGCTAGAATCAAAATGGGCCCAAATATCGAGCAACATGAAAAACTCTACCCTCAAGGGGAAATAGAAAAGGAAAGATTGGCGATATGCAAGAAACTTATCGAGGTAGCACAAGCAACCCTAGAAAAAACTATCCCAATTTTACCAGAAACCAGGATTGCACATGGTCTATACGAAGAATGCATCAAATCCAAGGATAAGGAACCTAGAGAGGAAGATGACCGAGATGAACGAATAAAGGCACAAGATACAGGTGTCAATGATACCTTTGATGAAATAGATGGGGAAGATTGTCAACCCCATCCCAACCTGGAGGAAGCATATGAGGAAGTATCAAGACTTGATAGAGGTAGAGAGGAAACCCTGAGCATTTCAACATTGCCTAATTACATGGGTGAATATGAAAGAGAGTCTCTAATAATACGAGCACCCACAGTACATGGAAAAGGAAAAGGAAATTCAAAAGAGAGTTCACACAATCTAACAGAACTAAAGAAAACAAAGGTGCAATGCAAATTGATAGTAGAAGAGTTGCTTCAACTTAGACCACAATTATGGAGGCAGTTAGCAGACCAATTAGAAACACAGCCAGAGAAAAGAGAAACGAAAGGAAAAGAAAAGGAAGACCAATCCACAATACAAATTCCAATTGATAGAGTGGGAGAATTTAGTGAAGGAGATGAAGGTAATACGTGTCTACCTGTCACCCACAATGGATACATGACCAAGGCTATTCTAGATACGGGAGCGGGGGTAGGAATTGCCACCAAGGAGATATGGGAAAAATGGGGAAGACCTGCCTTGCGACCCACACGCATGAAACTCCAATTAGCAGACGGTCACGTGGAAAGACCCTTAGGAATATTGGAACGAATCAAACTAACTAGCTGTGGAGTAGAATTTGAACATACATTAGCCATTTGTAAGTTCGAGAAAGCAAACAACTATGAAATGATATTGGGACGACCCTTTATGAGACAAATGCGGGTAGTGCAAGATTGGGGAAGAGATTCGTTATACCTGCAACATCAAGGAAACACCACCAAGATAAATTTGCACACATTTGCCTATCGAGATGTCCCTCCACTACAATGGAATCCAGTCCACAAAGAAGAAGATGACCTATCCATTCACAGTGCTGGATCAAGTGATCAATCTTGGATACATGAAGATGCCCAATTATGGATGTGCAAAGAAGCGAAGAAAGAGGAGTGTAAAAAACAACTGTGGCCGATAGGACACCCTAACTATCGATCAGTAGAGGACCCAACTTACATGCCTCAAATCTTTCCTGATGAGGTTTTTGAGCCACATGGATGGATGGAAATCTTAGCAACCTTAGATGTGTGCGTAAACGAAGAAGTTTTGACGATGAACGAACGCATAGATGAGGAAGGCTATGATGTAACTTTCTACATGGTTGTCCTTCAAGAAGTAGAAGAAGGGGAAATCCTGGAAAAAAAATGGAAAGAGGAATATGAAAGCATAGAAATGGAACCAGAATTTGACTCCGAAGAAAGCTACTTAAACACTATTCAGAACAAGAAGGAACAGGAACCAACGAAAATCTTAGCAATTGAAGCTGCTCCGGCAATACACAGGTAGAGGGATGACATGAGTAAGGTAGAGCCGAACCCAAATCTTTTTGAAGTTCCTGAACATTTTAAAAAATACGAAGTAGAGGAGAGAAAAGTAGCCATTCAAATGCCTAAGCGAGAGGCACGAGACGGAGAAGCATATGACAACAAAGAACAAACGAAAAAAATTGTCGTAACAGTAGAGGATGGAGAAGAGCGGTGCACCTATATTGGAAAAGATGTATCAGAAGAGGAGGAAGAGGAACTCATACACCTTATCCGAGAATACCGAGACGTATTCGCATGGACCTATAAGGACCTCAAAGGTGTAGAACCCACTATTTGTTCCCATCGAATACCAATGACGGACGACGCAAAACCATCCAAGCAACGCCCTTATACATATAATGAGGTTTATGCAGCAAAAATTAAGGAAGAAATAGACAAACTACTAGCGGCAGGATTCATATACGAGATAGAACATACCGAGTGGGTATCGCCATTAGTAGTTGTGCCTAAGAAAAACGGAAAACTGAGAGTGTGCATAAATTTGAAGAAGGTGAATGCAGCCACCATACGTGACAGCTACCCATTACCCATCACGGACCATCTGTTGGAGAGGGTAGCCGGAAAAGAGGTCTATAGTTTCCTAGATGGATTCTCAAGATACAATCAAGTAGCTATCGCAATAGAAGATCAACATAAGACCGCATTCGCAACCGAATGGGGTGTGTATGCTTTCAGAGTGATGCCCTTTGGACTCACTAATGCACCTGCTACTTTCCAACGATTGATGTGTCATGTTTTCAAGGAATTTTTGAAAAAAAGTATGGAAGTATATGTAGACGACCTCTGCACATACTCCAATCAAAGAAATGATCACATCCCCGAGCTGAGGAAGATATTCAACAAATGTAGACAGTATAGAGTCTGTTTAAACCCAAAAAAATGTGTCTTCATGGTAAGACAAGGGAAAATCCTAGGACATATAGTCTCAAGAAATGGAATATCTACGGATGAGGACAAGATTAAAGTCATCCTAGACCTACCAAGACCCAAGAATGCAAAGGAAGTGCAAGCCTTTATGGGACATTGTGGATATTACCGTAGGTTTATTCACATGTATGCCATAATAGCAAAACCCTTGTATAGTCTCTTGACTCAATTTACTTGGACAGAAGAGTGCGAGAAGGCATTCACCGAGTTGAAAAAAAGGCTTAGCACAGCTCCGATTCTGAAATCACCAAATTGGAGCAAGCCTTTTCATATTCATGTTGATGCTTCTAACTACGCCATTGGATGTATCTTAGCCCAACCAGCTAATGAAGGTAAGCTCGATCATCCAATTGCCTATGCGAGCAGACAACTGAATCAAGCGGAACGAAATTATACCACTACAGAACGAGAAGGGTTAGGAATGGTCTATGCCATGAAGAAATTCAGACACTACCTCTTAGCCAACAAGTTCAAATTCTTCATAGACCATCAAGCTTTGTTGTACTTTGTCAATAAGCCTTGTAACACGGGAAGGTTGGTACGATGGTTCTTACTACTAATGGAGTTCGATTTTGAAGTAATAGTGAAAAAAGGAAACACACATGTGAGAGCAGACCACCTTTCTAGGCTAACACACGGAGAACCACCAAGTGGAGTACCCGATGACCTACCAGATACATATCTGTTCAATCTAGAAGTTTGTCCCAAATGGGCAGAAAAATTGATTCCTATACTCACCCATGGCCCTCAACACTCAATCAACAAGAAGAGCAAAAAGGAAATTCTTCAATCGAGGAATTTACACATCGTTGGAGGAAGTGTGTACTACAAGGAACCCAATCGAGTATTACTAAGATGTGTTGAGGAGGATGAACAAAAGCAACTAATTGAGCAAGCACACGTGAACAAATGGAGAACACACCAAGGAACTCATGGAACCATTCGAGAGTTAAAAAGATTAGGAGTGTACTGGCCCGACATGCCCAAGAATGTTCACGACCACGTAATTAATTGTGCAGAATGCCAAGAGAGGATCCCAGAAGATCATATGTCTCTACCTTTTTCGACCATAGCACCCAACTGGAGCAAGACATTAGTAAAATTTTTAAAAACCAAAGAACATGAGGTAGGAGCTAGTTTAGCAAGAAAGCGATCCCTAGAGGAAATGAGCAAGGACTATACACTCATGGGCAAACAATTGTTTAGACGAGGGAAAGACAACCAACTCAGATTATGTGTGCATGAAGGAGAATATTTACCCATATTGGAAATGGCACATGCAAGTGCTGCAAGAGGTCATTTTTCAGCAGAAAGAACTGTCAAAATGATTCTCTTCGCGGGCTTGTGGTGGCCAACTCTACATATGGATGCTGAAACATACGTACGAAGTTGTGAAACCTGTCAGAGAGCTAAATACCCAATTCGGAGAGATGACATGCCATTAAGACCCATGGTCTATGCAAGGGAATTCACAAAATGGGGGATTGACTTCATAAGACCTATCAATCCACCTGCCAAAGGATCACATGCGGAGTACATCATAGTAGCCACTGATTACTTGACCAAATGGGTAGAAGCAAAAGCCACTAGAAGGAATGATGCTCAAACCACTGCCAAGTTTCTCTTCGAGCATATTTTCACCCGCTTTGGATTACCCATAGAGATTGTGAGTGATCAGGGAACGCATTTCCTCAATGAAGTAATCGAGTCACTAATGAATGAGTTTTTAGTGATTCATAAAAAATCAGCACCATACCATCCCCAAGCCAATGGACAAGCAGAGAGTTCCAATAAGGTACTGTGTACAGTATTGACAAAGATTGTCAATAATGGAAGGTCAGATTGGGACAAACAATTGCATCACGCAATTTGGGCCTTCCGGGTTGCATATAAAATGGCTATTGGAACTACCCCATTTAACTTAGTGTATGGGCAAAATGCAATTTTGCCAATTGACTTTTTAGTGCCAACACTGAAAGTGGCCCAACAGTATGAGTGGAACGGACATGAACTATCCCAACAACTAGACCAAATCGAGAAGTTACATGAGACTAGGTTACAAGCAGTGGCAGGAATTTATGCAGCAAAAAGGAGACAAAAAGCATATTATGATGCACATATAAAAGACAAGGGACTTAAAGAAGGTGACTTAGTCTTAGTGTACACCTTAAAACAACACGCCAAGAAGTTACAAAAACGCGGATATGGACCTTTGATCATAAATCGAATCTCAACTGGTGGAGCAGTCAATCTAGCCACCCTAGATGGCGACATTCTTTCAAACTACATCAGTGGATGTAGAGTGAGACGATTCATGGAACCTTTGACCGATCAAATGCTAGCACGATTACTAGGTGCCCAAAATAGGAAGAGGGAAGAGGAACGGATTAGAGAGGAAGCTCGACAAGAAGCACTGGAGCGCATTAGGAAACAGAAGGAATGGATTAGGCAACGAGATGAACGCTATCTCCAAGGAGAGGAACCCATCCCTATGGCGAATTACCAAGTCAAAAATCCTGATACAATGAGTGTGTGTAAAACGCAACCTTACCTAAACCTAGGGATTGGCAAGACAGAGTACAAGTTGATAGACGCATTGATAGACTCAGGAGCAGGACTTAGTTGCATGCGAAATAGAATTGCAAAAGATCTGCAATTGGATTTGAATCCCACAAAGGCCCGATTGATCGGAATTGGAGGTCAAACCCTAGAATGTATTGGAACAACAAATGCATCCCTCCACCTAGGCAATTCCTCCATAGAACAGAGAGTCTTAGTATGCAAGGACGAGGATCTAATAGAAGACTTAATCCTAGGACAAGACTGGATCGTTGAAAATGAGGTGTGTATCCATTTAGCTCAATGCTACATTTCAGCCAAGATAGGGCACAAGGAAATTTTCAGTTTATTAGGAGAAAAACCTTTACTCCCACCCAACAGAATGGCGAGTTCAGAGATCTGCCAAGAAAAGAAGTTGGAGAATGATCCCAGTCTTAATATCTCAGAAACATACCTAGAAGAAACAGGACGTCCCGACCATGCGAAATCCACAGAAAAGTTACACTCACCACATTCAGTTGAAGAACAGCTAGTCACTAAGGAAACCAACTGTAAGAAACCTCCTCAACAGCCAAAAGACCGCAACATTGGAAAACCACAAACAGATACTCACATGAAGGACAACACAAATACGAATGGGTACGCAAGGATCAGATGCAGAACCAGGCAAAATCAGAACCCAATCTTGAAAAGGAAGCAAAGATCACGAAGACAACTACGCCTAAATCCACATCAAAAGGACTATTGCAGATATGGATCCCCAAACCATTGATTGAAGCTCAAAGATCAAGACATCAGATATGGATTCCCAAAAAGCTCACATAAGCAGCTAAACAGGCTATAAGGACTCAGGAAGATGCAGTACATTAGACAAGGTGCATGACAAAACTGCATAATAGTTGTCCAAGAAATTGGAAAAGCAATGTCAATATCACTCGGACACTGGAGGAAGCAAAGAGAACACATGAAGCCGGAAGGATCAAAGAAACAAAACGACCTCTCTTAGTGGTCATGAAATGGATCTGGAAACCCAAACAACTACGAGGAGCGGATGATCGAAGAAACAAAGATTCCCATTGCACTCATGAAGTCTTTAATAGGGCCACGAAACGAGGCCAAGCATTCGGCACATGATGTACATTATAAAACTAGTGGTGCACTTGCTCCAAGAGAGATTAGATCTTAGCTTCACTCTGATAGGAATGGACTTACTATGTACATAGATAAATGCTTCGGCTATACTAACATTTGTCTTCTTTCAGGAAAACTTATAAAAAGAGGTGGTAAGAGATCTCACTCATGGAATGATGGGGAAACGGAGTGAAAAACGACAATAATCACTACGATGCATTGAACAGTACATACTTTCCTTCGAAGCTAACGCACTTTTCATTACAAGTGCAGATGGCTTCGAAAGATTCTGAGGCAACCATACAAGAGGAAGTAATGGAATTTCCACCCCAAAGTATCACAAAGGCAAAAGGACACTGGTTCCGCGAAGATCAACCAGCTGGGGAATACCTATTCCTCGCAACAATTAAAATCATGGACATTGATCATCAATTTCCAATTATGTCTTAGGATTTCTGGGTACTACATACACTACCATCCATCGAAGACACCATGAAGAAAGCAGGCATACATAAATATTTTGAACTGCCAATCTATAAACCCGACTTTCAAAGATGCACACAGGTGATGAATACCCTACAGCCGGCATTGCATGACCCCTTGGTGCCAGAGGCTCGAGTGATGGATAAAACAGGTGAATGGGTTGTCATTCAATTCACACATGACCTGATTAAGGAAGCCTTTGGATGGGAAAAGGATGGAACTACAGTAGTGAAAGAAGAAAGCTGTGGTGCAAAGACCAGAACATTTATAGACATTAACTGCGTAGACATAGAGGAGGAGGTCAGACTAATCCATCAACACTTCTGCTTCCCCAACATGAATCGATACACGGCTCCACAGAAAATTATTGTCCAATTACTCTCCCATGCAATCAAGCAAATCGGAAATCAAATCAATTTGACACCATATATTCAGGAAAGGTTGTTCGAAGCAAAGAAACAATGGAAAAATAAAAAGTTTCTCAATGGCAGTGTGGCCCTGACAATTTTGATCTACCATGCTCTGGGCATGAGAGAACATTTACGGGAAATGCCATCTTCAACTGTTCTTGCACAGTACGCCAAAGTCGCCACCGTGCCAAAAAAGAAAAAAGGGACAAAAATAGTGGAAGTGGCAGAAACCAGCTCTCAACCCAAAATGAGAGGCACAAAGAGACTACGAGAAGCCAAGCAAGCTGAGGAAGAAGCACCGACGACAAAGAGAATCCATGTACTCCCCAAAACAACAATTGAAGGCCCAGCAAAAATCATAGAAAAAGACTTAACAAGAGCCCTCGAAGAGACCCATCAATATACAGGAGGGCAAATCAATTTACCTCTCCAAGGTCATCACTATCAGCAATCAAAACAAGCAATGGAAACAAAAAGCAAACTCACGAAAGTCCATAGGTATCAGGAAATAGGCTTGGACAACTCTAGTTTTGTATCGGAGGACCATGAAGAACAAAACACTTCATTGTTGAATGTCGATATTCAAAGTGAATCGAAGGATGATGGACAATGGGATGAACTAAATGAAGTGGACTACGGGGAAGAACCAGAAGGACACAAGCCGGATGACCATGACACACATATTGAACAAAGGATGATAAGTGAGAATGCGGAACAGGAAGGTACGCACACTATAAAACTTAATGAAACTTCCCACATGCAAATCAAGGAAGCCACACCGCCTCGTACAAAGTCTATCAAAACACCAAAGAAGGAGAGTCAGGAAGAAAAATATGAAGATGCAGAACCCTTCACACCAATAAGAATTGTGGCAGAACCCTCCCCAATGGATATCACATATCAAGGGAGTGCCACAAAAGTTAATAAGGGTAATGAGCAAACCAATGTCCAAAACATACAATTACAGATTCGGCAACCACAGAATGAACCTATCCATGTTGAACAAGGGATAGATGTACAAACAGGAGAAACCCCAAGCATCCCAAAGATGTGGTTGAATGTGGATATTGCCCAGCTCAAGCCAGTGGTGCAGGACATGATTAGAACTGCTCTAGATACGCAGCAACTCATGATTGAAGCTGATGAAGATTATGACCAGGCCATGCAAGCCAAAAACGAACTTCAAAAATTGGGTAAGAATCTCTCTACAGAGCTAAAGACAGTAAAGGAAAAAGTTTTAAGGAAAGAAAATGAACTTCAAGAAGTCAAAACATAATACAGCGTACTGGAGACGACGAATACAAAAGTGAAAGAACAGGTTCAGGAACTCATAAAGAAGTTAGATGTGAATGAGACTGAGAGGACACGAATCAATGCCCGAAGTAAAATCTTGGAGTCTCAGCTAAAATTATACATGGAGGAAGCAGAGAATTTATGACAACGAAATAAAGAACTCATGACAGCCCTTCTGAGTGATCAGCCAGTCGAAGTGCAGACCCAACCAGAAAAGAATATACAAGAATTGGAGGACAAGGTAGCTAAGTATGAAGATCAGCTCAATAAGGAGCACGCCACAATTGCCGAATGGGAAAAGAAATACATGGACGACATGGCTGCATTAAGAGCCAAATGGAAAAAAGCGGAGAATAGTTATCTGCGGCAATGTAAGGAAGATACAGATCAGATGAATATCGTGGCCCAAGAATTGATCAAACACCAGGACACCATTGCCAAAGCTGAGGAAGAGATTAAGCAAAAAGATGCAATAATTAAACAGCTTAAGGAGCAGTTAGAGCAAAAAGTAAAGCAGGGGACACCAGTAGTTCCATGATCTGCAGAGGCTACTGTGGAGAATGAGATACGTCCTCTCTCTCCCCCCTCATATCATTCACCGATAAGGGAGGAAAAGGAGGTTCAAGTTGAACCTAATACTCAAGAAATTGCAGAACTGAGCCGACCAGAAAGGGCACTACTGGTGTCCCAACTCACTGCTGAGTTTGAAGATCAGATCATAAAGATCATGAAGGAAGCTCAAATCGACAATAAAAAATTAGAGCAAATTTTGAAGCCATTCAATGTACCATACGGCCTCCTTAAAGAACAAACGCGAAATTATATAAGGTCTACGACAAATAAAGATCCGGATCACAACCTCCAATTCAGGCATGATACTTTCAACTATACATAGGAAGAATTTGACAAGGCGGATCCCATCTGGAGGAGGAAAATTTTGGAAAAGAATCCTACACTGCGAGTACAGTGGGAGGCATCACCTTATGAGCTTCAAGTAAATCCATCTTTTTGTCCTGTGCCCCGCAGACGCTCCTGGATGCATTTTTGGGAAGGCCAGTGTCAAGGTAATATTAATAATCAGTGGCTAAGCTACCCATTGTTACCTAGTCCGCCACATAACTATCTACCGACGAAAGAATATATGGTAAAAACTATGGAATTTTGGATTACACGATATGCTACAGTGCCCGATTTAGCGGTAAAAATGACAAATAAAATATTCAGCATGATGCTTACTGTACTCAAAGTGTTCCAACACGCCAAATACACCTTTTTGAATTTCATCGGCATTACACAAGGATCGGAAGCACTTATTTTTTATTTATCTACTATTCCCAGCCGACTAACTATCATGGCATATTATTCTCGCTTAATGTTTTTGCCATCCACATATATGCAAACCTTCGACGAAGCATTTTTCACCGGCTTCTTTGAAATTGATTCAGAAATTCTTGTCAAAATGACTTCCAACTTGAATGCGAGACTGGTAGCCTATGAAACAAGTTTCTTTGCAGATCATCGACAAGCGCCAGAGGATGGAGTAAAGTCACAACAATGGAAAGAATTTATGCTTTGTCACGCTAATCTGCTAAACAACAGAGAGCAACAAGCCATACAAACATACACACATCGCCACAAAAAGCTTGTCGAGGACGACAGAGTTCAGGAGGAGGGGCGTGTAGAGGGACAATCAAGCAAAAAGAAAAGAAGAAGAAAATTAAAGTCTAGAACGGCTCAATAGAAATAAACATAACAAGAACAAGGCCCTGCAAGAAGCCCCGTAGGGGCGCATCACCCATCTCTGCAGAGCCCCGCAGGGGCACACACACCAAGGAAAAGCACGCAGCCGAAGGGAGGAATCAGGGCCAACAAGTATTCCGTATGAGGGTGCTTCAACCTCTTGAGTTACAGAAGATTCAGATCAAGGCTTACGAGCTACATCCTCATATGTGCACTGGTGGCGTGCGTGGAAAACTGAAGTAACAGGCTTTGAGCAATACAGTAAGGTCCGATAAGTGCAACCACGACAAACCAAAGCGCCTCTAAAACGTAATGCAAGATCAAGAATCAAGCAGAACTGACCAAAGGATGCGCGTGCTGATCAAGACAAACAAGAAGTAAAGCCTGTCAAGGGACGACAGAGACAAGGAGGGGGAGGGTGTTGCATAGCAAAGGAGCATAAGAGTAGAGCCTCAAAATTTTCAAAATGATGGGCATATTTTTTCTTCTTCGAGGTCTTCAAGAATTCCCTCAAGCAATGTAAATGCACTAGAGGAGTCCTCTAGTTGCATAATCCCAAGTTGTTGTAAAATATCCCTTGTAAATTAGTAGGAAATTCACTTTTCTAGTAATAAAGTGTCGGTCTCTTGTGTGAAAGGACGAAACTTAGGGCACATGTATATAAGTCACTTTGTGACTCTTTGTAGAGACCTTTTGCCATTGTGAAGAAGGAGCTCTTCTGAATTTTCGAATTTTCCTCTTTCCTGCAGATTTCTATCTTCTCTTTGATCTTGTATGTGTGTGTAATGCTTGGAATGTGTGTGTAGGATTGTTGTCTACCGCTCCCCACTGTTTTTGAGCTACTGTAGTGTGTGTGTGAGCTTGTAGGAGTTGTGGCGTGAGTGTGGGTGTTTCCCGCCATTCACTATTTTGGTCATAACTTGAAGCAAAGTTGTCAAAATCGAGTAAAGGCACTTCCAATAGATGCGTCTCGTCGAGAGCTTCAAAAAGAGTACCCTATTGACTATATTCGGAGTTCTAAGCTCGGAGAATTCCTCGAATTACTGAAAACTGCTGCAAGAGGTATCGCGGCAACACTTTCAGGATTTCAGTGAGTTTGAGAGAAAATTAGTCTTTTCTCATGCATGCTAGCTTAACCACTTCATTTTCCATCATGTGTGCACATGTCTTCATACACTTGGTTAGGTCGTTTGATCGGATTGACATTTGAATGTGTGTTGATTTCCCACTATATGCACTTGTGTGGCAATAGAGGTACAGTCTCATTGGCACAAGTCCTTGAGTCTTCTCGACTTAGGTACACATGTGCTTTGAAGCACCACTATCAAAGAACCAATCCGAATCAGCCTCACTCACAACCATACATTTAGAATGTAAAGAAGCATCATAATGACATGTAACAACACATGCCCACAAATCTTGAGCCATGTTAGCTTCATCATTCTTTGCATTTGCTGAATTTTCAGCAATAGACATGCCCGATTCCTTCTTCTTTTCATTGCGTTTAGCAAGCTTTCTACACTCATCAATAGTATGACCAGCCTTCCGGCAATAATGACATGTAACAACACATGCCCAAAAATCTTGAGCCATGTTAGCTTCATCATTGTTTGCATTTGCTGAATTTTCAGCAATAGACATGCCCGATTCCTTCTTCTTTTCATTGCGTTTAGCAAGCTTTCTACACTCATCAATAGTATGACCAGCCTTCCGGCAATATTGGCATCTCTTCTTCTTTTGCAAATCACCATCATTAGAGGAATGAGTGGAAGAGGAAGCTTGAGGCTTTGGTTTTGATGAACCAAAAGCTGAACCATACTTGCTTTTCCCCTTTTGTGAGATAGCAAGTGCTTGCGTTCCTTCAATCAAACCACTCCTATTCACTCTAGATTGCTCTTCTTGCAAAAGAAGAGACATAACCTCATCAAATGCATACATATTAGGATTTCCTTTTGCAACCAAATGAAGTGTAGTAGCAAAGCTTTGAAAAGATTCCGGTAATCCTTTCAACAATGTAGAAATGAGTGATGCATCCGGAATGATTTCATCTATGTTTGCCAATTGCTCTTTCAAGTCCTTGATGCGTGTCATATACACATCCACTGATTCATTTTCAGCCATACATACATCCTCAAGTGTAGTTGAGGTACTGGGGTATCCCCTTTTATTAAGAGCAGAGAATAAGCACTTCCAGTATGTCGCCTACTCAAGGGGGGTTCTCTTGAAGGAAGTATACCTTTTAACATTTCTGAGAGCAGGCAGATGTAAATGACTGCACAAAGTTGTAAATACTCCAGAAAATATTAACAATAAATGACCAAGGAAGACCATACACTTCTTGATTCGAATCAGATGATTACAAGATTGGTCAAAGTGATGCTCAATAGATCATGCTCAGGGCTAACATACCACTCCAGAGCTAAACCACAACAATATAATAGATTCTTCCGATCAGTACAATGGACCAATTATACGCAGACCAATACTGAACAATACAAATGGTGGAGAATTGCTTTAAGGAACAAAGCATAAAAATAACACTGACTCACACAGAATGACCACCAAGCCACACCCTTCACACTATAGTGCTATGAGCCCTCTATTGGAAAGCCCACGCTCTGTAATCACACTACAGAGTGACTTGCTACAGTAGGCTTGAAGCCACAAGTGCCAAGAGAGGACCTCTGTATGCACCTATACAAATGTGTATCTGAACCAAGGTCCCAAATGAACACAAATCCGTTGCTATTATAGGTTCCCATAGGCCAAGAGGGCCTTGCCGATTCCTCACACTGATCACGCGCCGATTGATTACCCAAGATTGGAGGGGTAGATCAAATATTCCCTTGATTTGAATTGGATCCCCAAAAATAGGCCATCGTGATGAATGGTTGGCGGCAATAGTTATTTCTTCTACATTCACTTTCACCAATTATACTTTTACTAACACATTTGAATGTTTCTCCTCCTTGTTGACGTATCTCGGTGCGTATCCTCCACTATTTAGAGATTTTGGCCTTCATTCCACTATTATCTCCCAGGGCAGGGTATGCCCTAGATAAACCCTCCCATTAAGCAAACTGCTTGTATTGAAGGGAGCTCTGGAGCTTAAAATCTTAGACTGGATTGAGGGCTGCTTGTTGACCCGTTGACCTTTCCACCGGAACCTCCACGAATGAGATTGGAGAGAGAGAGAGCGGTTTGTGAGGGGCTGAGGGTGGGTGGGATGTGGTGTCCCACCATAGCAGGCATTTGTTGAGTCCACACCTTCAACGTCAGTGTTACCCGATTTCTCAAATAACTGTATAATCCAAGACTTTATAGACTTGCTTTTGTCAACCACAGTCTCACTTCCAACTTCCAACTTCCAATTTGACTAGGTTTTATGTCATACTTGTGGAGAATGGATTGAACCACACTCAAGCTCACCGATATTACATCTTCATGGTCTGTGCAGAAGCCCAACCGATCCTGACCAAGTCCAATGGTGTATTTATCCTTGAGAGAGAGAGGGGCGGTGTCTGAGGAGGGGAGGTGTTAGGGGGGCTGCGGGGTCTGAGGGGGGGCTGCGGGTCTGAGGGGGCGGGGCCTGCCTACGGGGGCTGAGGGGAGGGGAGGTGTGAGGGGGGCTGCGGGGTCTGAGGGGAGGGGCTGCGGGGTCTGAGGGGGGGCTACGGGGTTTGAGGAGCGGGGCTTGTGGGGGCTGAGGGGAGGGGGCTGCGGGGTCTGAGGTGCGGGGCTTGCAAGGGCTGAGGGGAGGGGGCTGAGGGGGGTGGGCTGAGGATGGCGGGGGCGCGGGGTCTGAGGGGCGGGGCTTGCGGGGCTGAGGGGAGGGGGCTGAGGGGGGGTGGGCTGAGGATGGCGGGGGGCGCGGGGGGCAGCGGAAGGGTGCGGGAGCAGAGGAGAGGCGGGGGATGGCGGGAGAACACGGGGGGGCAGCAGGGGGTTGCGGGGGGCAGCGGGAGGGTGCGGGGGCAGTGGGAGGGTGCGGTGGCAGCGGGGGATGGCGGGGGAACGCGGAGGGTGCGGGGGGAAGCGGAGGGTGCGGAGGTGCGAGGGGCAGCGGAGGGTGCGGGGGGCAGCGGAGGGTGCGGGGGGTGCGGGGGGAAAGGTGGCGAGGGAGGAGAGAGAAGGGAGGGGGAAGAGAGAGGGGGAAGAGAGAGGGGGAGAGAGAGAGAGAGAGAGAGAGAGAGAGAGAGAGAAAGAGAGAGAGAAAGCGAGAGAGAGAGAGAGAGAGAGAGAGAGAGAGAGAGAGAGAGAGAAAGAGAGAGAGAGAGAGGGGGGGCAGGTCGAGAGAGAGAGAGAAAGAGAGAGAGAGGGGGGGGCAGGCCAAGAGAGAGAGAGAGAGAGAAAGAGAAAAAGAGAGAGAGAGAGAGGGGGGTTTATAGAGATTGGCCCGATGTACTTCAGCTGAAAGGATTCCAGACCTTTCTTAGAGGAGTATTACGAAATGGGGCATGAGTACAGACCATCTCAGGGATCTTATTATGAGGGGTTTTCATACAATTCAACACCCACTTGGGAGGATGGTACAGACGACTTGAGGGAAGAAGACGTTTGGGGTGGGCACGACGCAAGTTCGAGTTGGAATCACTCCACTGTGGGTTACAACGACGTAAGCCAAGGCTACAACGATGCACAAGATGATTATAGATCTTCGAATAGGGAAAATGTCTCCAAGTCTTGGCTATCTACGGAACTGGAAAGTGCAAACGGTTGTGTATATAACATAGAGCATGTTGGATTAGGATTTGCGGCCCTGGAGGTGTCAGACATCAACAGTTTTGGATCAAGGAGGGAGAGGGAGGGCGGCAGGCCATGAGAGAAAAAAAAAGGAGGAGTACTACAGACCCCCACATCAGGATTTTGCACCGCCTCGGTGCAATTTCCTTTTCATCCGCTTATTGAATAAACGAAATAATCTGCCAAAACTTGAATGACATGCGGTATATACAGTGGTCGAAATCCTTCCAAGTTGACTTAGTATAGGTACTTCTTCACCCTGGAGATATTGACCAGGGGAATCCTTTTACCCTGCAAATCCTCCAGATGCACCGTGCCATGTGGTAATACCTTGATCACCTTATAAGGTCTTATCCATTTGGGTGCCAATTTAGTTTGAATTGGTGGAATTTGATGCACTAAAACCATGGACCCTTCCTGAACTTCATTGGGTCTCAGATACCTGTCATGCAATCTCTTGTGCTCTTCTTGTGTTACCTGAAGTTTTTGCATTGCCCCTTCTCTGTATTCTTCCAATGCCACCAATCTCTGAATGGGGGGTTCAATTCCAATGGTTTTGATTCCCATTTCCTTTCTGATAATGAACTCAAATGGGGCCAATGCCTCTTTCCCATATACTAAACAAAATGGACTCTCACCAGTGGTTCCCCTTCTTGTAGTTCTGAAAGCCCAAATTGCACCGATCAATGCTTGTGGCCAAAAGCTTTGATGATCAAAAGATAATTTGCGCAGCAATCCAATCAAAATCTTATTGGAGCTTTCTACTTGGCCATTCGCCCTTGGGTAGTAGGCACACTTTTTATGAAAAACCTTGTACCGGTCAAATATAAATTGGAGCAGTTGATTTACAAAATGTGTTCCCCTATCACTAGTGATTTCTAGTGGGCAACCAAATCTTGAAAAAATACGTTTATACAAGAACTTAGCTACTGTTAAGGTTGTGCAGTCCACAGCAGCTTTAGCCTCTATCCATTTAGTTGCATAACATGTGGCCATCAAAATATACTTCTTACCCCCAGGTTGACCAGTTGGACTAATTGGTCCTATGAAATCAAGACCCCATCGTTCAAATGGGAGCCATCCTGTAGATATGACTAATGGTTGGAAATTCAATCTGGTTGGCATAGGAGCACACCTCTGGCAGATGTGGCATTTTTTAGCAAACTTGATTGCATCCTTGTAAATATGAGGCCACCATAGACCTTTGTGGATGATTCTATGAGCCAATTCTTCCCCCTTTAGATGTCCTTCACTGTGTGCAGCCTCTAGCAGAAGATTTACCTCCTCTCGATAGACACACCTTCTCAATATATCATCCTGACAGTATTTATATAAATTTCCATTTATAAGAGAATAGGCTTTGGTTTTCAAAAGCAATCTTCTTTTTTCTACAAGTGTCAAGTGTTCTGGGATCTTTCCAGTAGTGAGAATATGGAGAATTTCATCATACCAACCAGTCCGAATTGCTACTAGGAAAAGATTGTTATCCACCAGTTCATCATTAATACCTGTTGCTTTTTCGCTCATTGCCGTCCTGGACACTTGATCTGCCATGTAGTGCTCTTTTCCTGGCTTAATATCAATATCAAAATTAAATTCTTGAAATAAGAGTAACCATCTCCAAATCCTTCCAGCTACTCTACGTTTGTTTATCAAATACTTCAAGAGCTGATGATCAGATATAACTATAAAATGTACACCAAGGAGATAATGTCGGAACCTCTGAAGAGCAAATATGATAGCCAAACCTTCTCTTTCCATTGTACTGTAATTCCTTTCGGCTTGGTTGAGTAGTCTGCTCGCATAGGAGATAGGTCTAACAACCTTATGTGATGATGGTTGAGCTAGAACTGCACCAACAGCATGAAGACTAGCATCTGTATGCACATGAAATTCCAATGACCAGTTAGGAACACTTAAAAGTGGAGCAGTACATAGCCTCAATTTTAGTTCACAAAATGCTTTGTCAGCTTCAGCACTCCATGAGAAAGGGACCTTTTTACTAGTAAGCCTTGACAAGGGCTTAGTTATTTCTGAGTACATCCGAATGAATCTTCTGTGATATCTTGCATGACCCAAGAAACTTTGCACTTCCTTTGGGCTTTGTGGAATTGGCATGGAGAGAATAGCCGTAACCTTTGCAGGGTCAACGGTTATACCTTCAGCAGATACTATGTGACCAAGAAGAGTACCCTTGGTGACCAAAAAGTGACATTTATCAGGATTCAATTTCAAACCTGTTTTGAGACATTGCTCAAAAATTTCTTTTAGAGTTTCCAAATGGTCATGGAAATCTTGAATTGTTGCTCTTTTATCTGTACCTGAAAATACTGAAAAGTCATCCATGAAAATGCGTAGAAAGGTTGTTAACCATTTGCACAATATCAGATACATCGTTCTATTAAATGAAGCTGGCGCATTCTTCAAACCAAAAGCCATGCGAGTATAGACATAAGTGCCCCATGGAGTTACAAAGGCTGTTTTGTCCCTGTCATCAGGATGGATCACTATCTGATTGTAGCCACTAAAACCGTCCAAAAAACGATACAAAGTGTGAGCAGCTACTTCCTCAAGTACTTGCTCGGTGAAGGGCTGAGGGAATCCATCTTGAACAGTCACCTTATTCAAGGCACGAAAATCAACGCAGACTCTTATTTTTCCACTACTTTTCTTGGGCACAATAACCATAGAAGAAAGCCACCTGGAATGTTCTACTGGAACAATTATACCTGCTTCTTCTAGTTTTGTAATTTCTGCTTTTACTGCCTCTGCATATTTCGGATTGAGTCGATATGGTCTACTTCTTGCAGGCGCGGCTCCCTCAATTAAGGGTATCCGATGTAACCCAAGCTCTTCTGGTATCCCTGTTAGATCTTCGTAGGACCATGCAAAGACACTTTTATAGTTAAAAAGCAAAGAAGTTACCTTCTATAGTAAAGGAGGATAATGCCACAACCAGGATGCTAAGTGGACTACTTGAGGGTTCTCTTCATCCCCTAAATTTACTTCTTGAACCAATGTTTCAGGACTAGTTTTGCTTGAGAAATCATCTCCACTATATGCAAGAGGGGATTTTAATTTATATTCTGCAACATGTTCTTCTATCCATCCTTGAGGTATATCTGCAAAAGGAAGATCTTCTCTGCTCTTAGGTTCATAACCTTCCACCTCCGATACTTTTATATGGGTTGCTTCTTCAAAGCTTGTATTTTCCTGCAATTGTTCATTCTCCAACACCTTGTGATCTTCATTGTCCTTTCCTGTAATTACCTTATCTGCAACTTCTTCCTCCATTTCATTGATCTCCACTATGCAACACTTTGCACTTCCCATCATCCAATTTATCAATGTATCATCTTCTTGGGGTAGAGAGGGCATTACCTGAGTGTCCATAGTATATCCAATAGTTTTTCCTGAGTCGAATCCTTCTTCCAAATGTAGTTGCAGTTGGTTATTGGTGCTTGTTGAAATCCATAGTTTGTTTTTCCCCCAATCTTGCAAAGCTTTTGCTTGTCTCAGCCAAGGTCTCCCCAGGAGTAAAGGGTAAGAAGTCTCCTGTGGAAGTGCAATAACAACAAAATCTAGAACAAAGTGGCAGCCTTGTACTACCATCAGTACCTTTTCAACAATGCCAAGTGGCGCAACCCGATGTTGATCTGCTAATGTAACCGTGAATGGTGCCAACGTGGTGGGGTTCAATTTCAGTTTCTTCATTGTAAAATCTGGCATCAAATACCAGAGCCTCCATCTATGATCACACCTGTGAGAGCTTCATCCTTTATACAAACAGATAATCTCGAGCTTTGGTAGTCTGCTAAGGGTGCAGGGGGAAAATCAACCATGAAACCATCTATACTAGGTGATTGGACCAAGTGAGCAGAGTGTATAATCTTCAGTAAGTCATTTCTTATTTTTTAATCCATTTTGATAAGTTCATACAAACTAACCTTGTGATGAATACCTTTCAAGATCTGCTCAATGTCTACCTTATGAGTGTCTTCTTGCAGACTTGTTGGTTGGCCCTTTAGAGAAGTAGCCAGCTTTTCATAAGCTCCTTCAATTTCTGCTTGGTCCTTCCATCCAGACTTCTTTTCCTCCTCTTTATCCTGAAATCCTTGTTGTTCCTCTCTATGGATTACTGCTGCTTGCCTAGCTCTAGTCATCATGGGCATTGCAGAGGATGAAACCACATAAGATTGAGTGGTCATACCTTCTTCTTGAGGAGAGACTGCAATCATGTGGATTGGAGCAGGACGGCTTCTTGGGCAGTCTTTGGTATAATGATCCTTGGCCTCTGGACAATGTTGACAAGGAGGTGCATCTTCTGGAAGAGAACACCTATTTTGCATGTGGCCATACTCACCACAACGATAGCACATCAAAGGTCTATTATATCTAGGCTTTGCAGGCCGATTCTCCTCTCTATTAGATGCATTTGAAGTACTAGCATAGTATGAATCCAAATTTTGAGGGTTACCTCTTTGCTGTGTACCCTTGAGGTAGTAACAATCTCTAGCTTCATGCCCATCCTTCCCACAAAATTGACAACTTACCTTGTTGGGACAATTAGCATTGGAATGTCCATTGTTGTTACAGATTGTGCACCAAATTTGTCTCCTTATATCCTAAGTGGTCCTCAAATCTTCTAACTCACGGCGGAGTTGGGCTACTTCGTCATCAGTGCGACGTAGTGGTGGCAAGACCTTCTCTTCTTGTTGATTTTGTTGCATTTTTAATGCCTCCAGTTCCTTCCTTAGTTGCCCAATAGGATCTAATTCTGTAGCATATTTTGATTGTATATCCCCTTCGAAATGTTGTCGAGCTTCTTCAATGCATGATGCTCCTGCAACAAAATTATTGAGGGTTGCATCCAATCTAAGAGACTCACGTAGCTTCTGCTGAGATGACCTGGGCAGAGCCTTTTCTATCCACTTTTTAACCAAGAAGTCACTTGGAGCATGTGGAAGACGTGCAACAAGTGCTTTTGTTCTAGTGTGAAGTTCATGAAAGGATTCACCTGATCTTAGCTTCAAGTTCTCTAGCTAATCTAGAGCTCTTTCCGAGGAATCACTAGGTCGAAATGTCTGTGAGAACGCCGCCTTCAGAGCCTCCCATGTAGCAAAATGACCATCTGCATATTGACTATACCATTTATCTGCAAGGCCTTCCAATGTAGATGGAAAAAGTACTAACATTGCATCCTCCCTATTCTGCAGACCTCGTCCACGGCACAAGGAGATGAATCTCCTCACATGATCATCAGCATCTTCATAAGCTTGTCCCTTGAAGGTAGGGAACTTGATGTTGAGTCTGGAGAGTAAATGAGAAAGATCCTCCATTTGTATTGGTGTTTCTTCTGACGTATCTCAGGAGAAGTCTAAGGTTCTTCTATGCTTTTCCTTTGACAATGGTGTTGCACCCAAATCAATAGATAAATTCAGGGAGGGTAGAGGAGAGGTAGACTCACTAGTTGTGGTTATATCTAACTTGTGAAGGCTCCTACGTTCACGGAGAGACACCTTATCTGCTCGCGTATGGGTCATGTACCTACTTGCAAATGTAATAGGGCCAAAAATACCTCTCACAGAAATGCAAAGGTTCCACCGGGCGTGCCAAACTGTAGAGGAGGTACTGGGGTATCCCCTTTTATTAAGAGCAGAGAATAAGCACTTCCAGTACGTCGCCTACTCAAGGGGGGTTCTCTTTAAGGAAGTATACCTTTTAACATTTCTGAGAGCAGGCAGATGTAAATGACTGCACAAAGTTGTAAATACTCCAGAAAATCTTAACAATAAATGGCCAAGGAAGACCATACACTTCTTGATTCGAATCAGATGATTACAAGATTGGTCAAAGTGATGCTCAATAGATCATGCTCAAGGCTAACATACCACTCTAGAGCTAAACCACAACAATATAATAGATTCTTCCGATCAGTACAATGGACCAATTATACGCAGACCAGTACTGAACAATACAAATGGTGGAGAATTGCTTTAAGGAACAAAGCATAAAAATAACATTGACTCACACAGAATGACCACCGAGCCACACCCTTCACACTATAGTGCTATGAGCCCTCTACTAGAAAGCCCACGCTCTGTAATCACACTACAGAGTGACTTCCTACAGTAGGCTTGAAGCCACAAGTGCCAAGAGAGGACCTCTATATGCACCTATACAAATGTGTATCTGAACCAAGGTCCCAAATGAACACAAATCCATTGCTTTTATAGGCTCTCATAGGCCAAGAGGGCCTTGCCGATTCCTCACACTGATCACGCGCCGGTTGATTACCCAAGATTGGAGGGGTAGATCAAATATTCCCTTGATTTGAATTGGATCCCCAAAAATAGGCCATCGTGATGAATGGTTGGCGGCAATAGTTATTTCTTCTACATTCACTTTCACCAATTATACTTTTACCAACACATTTGAATGTTTCTCCTCCTTGTTGACGTTGTATCTCGGTGCGTATCCTCCACTATTTAGAGATTTTGGCCTTCATTCCACTATTATCTCCCAAGGCGGGGTATGCCCTTGATAAACCCTCCCATTAAGCAAACTGCTTGTATTGAAGGGAGCTCTGGAGCTTAAAATCTTAGACTGGATTGAGGGCTGCCTGTTGACCCGTTGACCTTTCCACCGGAACCTCCACGAATGAGATTGGAGAGAGAGAGAGAGCGGTTCGTGAGGGGCTGAGGGTGGGTTGGAAGTGGTGTCCCACCATAGCAGGCATTTGTTGAGTCCACACCTTCAACGTCAGTGTTACCCAATTTCTCAAATAACTGTATAATCCAAGACTTTATAGACTTGCTTTTGTCAACCACAGTCTCACTTCCAACTTCCAACCTTCCAATTTGACTGGGTTTTATGTCATACTTGTGGAGAAGGGACTGAACCACAGTCAAGCTCACCGATATTACATCTTCATGGTCTGTGCAGAAGGCCAACCGATCTTGACCAAGTCCAATGGTGTATTTATCCTTGAGAGAGAGAGAGGGGCGGTGTCTGAGGAGGGGAGGTGTTAGGGGGGCTACGGGGTCTGAGGGGGGGCTGCGGGGTCTGAGGGGGGGCTGCGGGTCTGAGGGGGCGGGGCCTGCCTGCGGGGGCTGAGGGGAGGGGAGGTGTGAGGGGGGTTGCGGGGTCTGAGGGGGGGGGCTGCGGGGTCTGAGGGGGGGGGCTGCGGGGTCTAAGGAGCGGGGCTTGTGGGGGCTGAGTGGAGGGGGCTGCGGGGTCTGAGGGGCGGGGCTTGCGGGGGCTAAGGGGAGGGGGCTGAGGGGGGTGGGCTGAGGATGGCGGGGGGCGAGGGGTTTGAGGGGCGGGGCTTGCGGGGTTGAGGGGACGGGGCTGAGGGGGGGTGGGCTGAGGATGGCGGGGGGCGCGGGGGGCAACGGAAGGGTGCGAGAGTAGAGGAGAGGCGGGGGATGGCGGGAGCGGGGGGGCAGCGGGGGGTTGCGGGGGGCAGCGGGAGGGTGCGGGGGCAGTGGGAGGGTGCGGTGGCAGCGGGGGGGGCGGGGGATGGGGGGGGCAGCGGAGGGTGCGGGGGGAAAGGTGGCGGGGGAGGAGAGAGAAGGGAGGGGAAAGAGAGGGAGAGAGAGAGAGAGAGAGAGAGAGAGAGAGAGAGAGAGAGAGAGAGAGAGAGAGAGAGAGAGAGAGAGAGAGAGAGAGAAAGAGAGAGAGAGAGAGAGAGAGAGAGAGAGAGAGAGAGAGAAAGAGAGAGAGAGAGAGAGGGGGGGAGCAAGCCGAGAGAGAGAGAGAGAGAGAGAGAGAGAGAGAGAGAGAAAGAGAAAGAGAGAGAGAGAGGGGGGTTCATAGAGATTGGCCCGACGTACTTCAGCTGAAAGGATTCCAAACCTTTCTTAGAGGAGTATTACGAAATGGGGCATGAGTACAGACCATCTTAGGGATCTTATTATGAGGGGTTTTCATACAATTCAACACCCACTTGGGAGGATGGTACAGACGACTTGAGGGAAGAAGACGTTTGGGGTGGGCACGACGCAAGTTCGAGTTGGAATCACTCTGTGGGTTACAACGACATAAGCCAGGGCTACAACGATGCACAAGATGATTAAAGATCTTCGAATAGGGCAAATGTCTCCAAGTCTTGGCTATCTACGGAACTGGAAAGTGCAAACGATTGTGTATATAACATAGAGCATGTTGGATTAGGATTTGCGGCCCTGGAGGTGTCAAACATCAACAGTTTTGGATCAAGGAGGGAGAGGGAGGGGGGCAGGCCGCGAGAGAAAAAAAAAGGAGGAGTACTACATCAAGTTGCTTCCTCAAGTATGCAACACGTGCTTCATTACGCATGGCATACAAAGAAGCAAGAGTGTCCCATGCCTGTCGTGATGTAGAACATGACCGAATGTGTGGAACTATATGACGCTTCACTGAAAGCGCAATCAAAGCATGAGCTTGAGCATCTTTTCCATCCCATCTAAGCTGCTCCTGTGTAGGTGGAGAAGGAGAAACCACTGTACTCGAAGAAGAAGCTCCATCTGTGACAATGGACTGTGAAGTAGAAGCACCTGCCGGTCTTCGATCTACATCTACCACTATGTTCCAAAGTTGTTTTGCAACAAGAACGTGCTTCATCATGTAAGACCACATCGGATAGTTGGTCCCATCAAGCTTATCTTCAGCTTGAAGCATGCCAAACAAGTCATTGTTGCCCGCCATTTCACTAAGGAACAAGAATGTGACAAAATCTTCACTTCGACGAAAACTGAAATGAGTGCTAAAATTTGAGCTCACAAACCATCACTCTGATGGCAATTCTGACTGCACGAATGGCTTCGAAATGGGGGTAAAACACTAGCGCACCTAGTGGAAATGTTTCTGAGCGGCTGAAATTCACACTTCTATGCTCCGAAGTCGATTTGCACTGTTAAAGTGCGCGCGCCGCGATGCAAAAAACCGAAACTTGAGAAGAAGCTGAACCTTCTCTGATATCACTATTGGGTGTGTGTAGAAGTGTGAGAGACGCACAAGAAGCACACACAAGGAGCACAAACGCAGCAAGACACACGGAGAAGACGATGGCTGGAATAGCTCTCTCTATTGATTGATGAATTGAACTAAAGTAGGAGCTGAATAATATCCCTAAGTACAAAGTACCACCACATATGAGAGTATCAAGTATGTGGTAACATGGGAAAAAACCTCTAGCCAGCACTAGAGTAAAAAGTGCCCATGTATAGGGAAAAGGTTCACATCAAAGCTACTCAAGGAACACATAAATGTAACAAAAGTAAGATCTCAAAGAAAACTCTCATAATCATGAATAATCAACATGTTCTTCACCAATTTTAGCATAAATCATGATAGAACTTGAACATAAAAGGAGTCTGATAAAGTTGTCCATCGACACATATCTTTCAAATTGCATACAATTATAAAATCTAATTTGTTGCAAGAATCCCCAAAACTTTGTGTGATTGTCATTGAACTTCATCAACATGTAAATCTTATGTGCTCATTGAAACTAGACTAGACACAAGAATTACTCGAATATATTTCTAGATACAAGATAACAACACAAGGAAATACAATACAATAACATTAAACTCACAATGCAAGTCCCACAAACCTAGAATAATAGGTATGGAATGTAGATATGGACAAGATACAAAGGATCCCACCACAACTCAAGAAAATAGGTACAAGATACATTAGATCTCACAAGCTAAGCCTATAGGTATGAAACATGGTATCATAATCACAAGATCTCTTGGTAGAGATGAACAAAATACAAGATCCTATACTATGAGATTAGAAGAGTAGAAAACAATATTAGAAACTAGACAAAATCTTGTACTATGAGATTAGAAGAGTAGAAAAGAATACTAGAAACTGGAGCAGAGAAGACCAGAACTATTAGTTGGACAACTAAAAGGTATGTGTCATGAACAAAATATGCAAAACACCACAAGTGATCTAATTGATGCCTTGCTTACTATACATTATGCATTATCTCATACTTCAATTGTGGATCCAAGTGGATCATTTCAATAACTCATATTAAGGAGTGTATCCCTACATTTCATGCGAGAGACCATCGCAATGTATACCTAGGGAAAAATCTTGCATGTTCCAATAAAGTATTGGTACATTCCATCTTTATGTGGATGGCACTAATAGGCTAGATATGCATGATGTGAGATATATTCCTACTATCAAAAAAGTCCTACGTTCTATTGGGCAAATGGATATGCATGGATAGGGAACCCTCTTTGAAAAGGGTTTATGGAAGCTCATTAAAGGCTCAAGGCTAATTGTCAAAGGCATTACGAAAAAGTTACATTCTCGTTTGCATGGGGAAAGCCCTGTTGGGTAATTTTATTGTTTTGGTTGAGATTAATTCTCACATGGAATAATGGAATAAAAGGTTTGGCCATATGAGTCAAAAAGGACCTTCATAAGTCATGTAGTCTTGATAAGTTTGATGCGAAAGACATAAAACTTGAATTTTATAATGAATGTCGATATTTCTTTTTTAATATTACTCTAGGATATCATAACATGATCTTGTTCACTTTGAAGTTTGTAGCATGTCCACTAAATCTATGGGGCATGCTCTTTATTTTGTTTCTTTTGGACAAGTTCTTCAAGAAGCTTTGAAATTGTTTCCTAAAATCTAAGGACTAAGCACTTGCTTAAGAAGTTCTATGCATTTGTAATCACAAAAACATGTAGAAAGTTGAAGTGCTTATGCAAAAATAATGGAGTTGAATTCACAAGTATTGAATTTAAAAGATTTTATGAAAATTTTGGCATTCAGGGGGAGCTAAAAGTCCTAGAAAGTTAAAGTCCTTATGGAGTTGAATTCACAAGTGCTGAATTTAAAAGATTTTATGAAAAATTTGGCATTAAGAGGGAGCTAAAAGTCCTATGCAACCTCTCTTCTAATGATGTGACTAAAAGGTATAAGACGACTCCTCGTGAAAGAGTGAGATGCATGTGTCCATAGTTAATCTCCCTCACGGTTTTGGGTAAGAAGCTTTGGAAAGAGTAGTACACATTTGCAATCAATCCCCTCACATGTCCTTAAAGATGACAATCTTGAAAAATTGATCTAGAAAATTTTCTTCATATCACCACCTATGCATCCTTGGTTGCAATGCATACGAGACCTAAGTCTATATAAGGTATCTTCATGGGGTACAAACATGAGGGTGGAATGGGCTGCTGTATTTGATTACCTCATCTCAAGAAGGTAGCATGCAATCAAGATGTATTTAATGAGGCAAGGCTACTTAAAATTGATTGTGCCTCTAAGAGCAGCCATAACTAGATAACTTCAGCAAATACAACCACTCATGCTCGCACAAAGCATATTGATGAGAGATATCACTTTGTCCTAGAGGTACTAGAAAATGGCTAGATCACTTTGACGAAGATTAAGACTTCGCAGAATCCTCCATATGCAAATAAAGATATACCTGAAAGCATATATATGATTTTTTATGACTTATGATCATTTTGACTTATCCACCTTTGTCCAAATGACCAAAGGCTTGATTTTAATAAAACTAAGGTCCTCACTCACATTTCAAAATAAAGTCTTTGGAAAAATCGTTCGTACTTATTCTTCTTTTTCTTCATTTCTAATATGGAGCTCTCTCTCTCTCTCTCTCTCTCTCTCTCTCTCTCTCTCTCTCTCTCTCTCTCTCTCTCTCTCTCTCTCTCTCTCTCTCTCTCTCTCTCTCTCTCTCTCTCTCTCTCTCTCTCTCTCTCTCTCGTATAGAAGTAGCTCATCCCCTTGGTGTTTGGAGCAACCAAGCATATTATGATACAAGGTCAAGTGTGTGACTACAATACAAGCTGAGATCAAACCTTTTAACATGGCTGCCTCAACTTCTACCTTACCGTGTATTCTATACAACCATTACAAAATGTTTTATCATAACCACCATTGAGAATACATCATTACATAATGCTTTATCATAACAAGTTACCATGGTTCTTTATCATAATCTATTTCAAATTTCTACCCTTCATTTTCAATCGAAAAATACAATGCATGTTGCACTTGTGCCCCAACCTACCCTGTTATCCAGTTGCCATCCAACCCATCCACTCAGGCTTGCATCTCTCTTTCATTCTCACACACACACACATGCACTTGTCCCCCAAACCCTACCCTGTTTTCCAGTTGCCAATCCAAACCATCCACTCAGGCTTGCATCTCCTCTTTCACACACACACACACACACGCACTTGTCCCCCAAACCCTACCCTGTTTTCCAGTTGTCAATCCAAACCATCCACTCAGGCTTGCATCCTAAGCAGGAAATTCATCCATCACAACCATGTCCAAGATCAACCCAACTTTATTGAACTGACAGTCCATAATTGACAAACCGTCAGCAGGATGTTATCCTGGCTACAGTGATCATCATTCAAAACTCGTGTTCGTTTACCTAGACAGGTGATCATGAAAAGAATTATGAGCATGATAGAAGGATAGGCTAATGAGCAAATAAATACCCACTCTAGCCCTACCAAACCCTACCCTGGCTATCCAGTCATCATCCAACCCATCCACTCAGGCTAGCATATGATAGAAGGATAGGCTAATGAGCAAATAAATACCCACTCTAGCCCTACCAAACCCTACCCTGGCTATACAGTCATCATCCAACCCATCCACTCAGGCTAGCATCCTAAGTGGGCAAATCATCCATCACAACCATTTCGAAGATCAACCCAGTTTTGTTGAACTGACAGTCCATAATTGACAAACGGTCAGCAGGATGTTATCCTGGCTGCAGTGATCATCATTCGAAACTCGTGTTTGTTCATCTAGACAGGTGGTCGTGATAAGAAATATGAACATGATAAGGATGATAGGGCTAATGAGCATAAATAGCCACCAGCCATGTAAAACTCACTCTACACACCAACAATGCATGGAAATCAAAGTTGAACACGGAAGGTCAAATACTGATGTAATTGAAAAAGCAACGCCCATGTCTTTGCAGTTACGGAATGGGTATTATTTAAGACCCAAACATACCAGGAATATCGGGTAGCTCATTCTGGTCCACTATGGCACTGAAAAGTCTGAACTCCTGACCATGGAAAACTCAATCTACACAAAATAGACAATCATAGATACATACAAAAGTCGAGAAGTTTCCAACCAGTTTTAATTCAAAGGTTTCTAACCAGTTTAAACTCCTGACCATGGAAAACTCAATCTACACAAAATAGACAATTATGGATACATACAAAAGTCAAGAGAAGTTTCTAACCAGTTTAATTCAAAGGTAGTACTAGAGATCAGTGGATGGCAAGGACCCCACATCTTTGTAGCACGAATTGCAATGCTGAAACATGACTCAAGAAGACCACGTATAAAGAACCAATCATTACTTGGACAAGAAGTATCCCAAGAATCCGTCACATAGTTGCACTCAGGACAACAATTTGCCAATCACCTGCTTATAAAATAATCCATTGATATAACAACGATCATGACCAAATAATGATAATGATTAGGTATAAATTACCATGCACAAGCAGTCCTTCTCAAAGGGGGGAAAAAAAAATAAGTGATGTATACATGGCATACAAAGGGCAAATCAATCCTTGCAGTTGCAATTAAAGGGAAAAGAAAAACAAAGACAGGAGGATGTGCCTACTTTTACAGCCAATTCCTCAGCCCCTAACGGCAGAGCAGCATCCCTAGATAGTAAATATATTGCATGTTAGAAACATTCTAGAATCAATTCCATAACAACACACATTAGCTTCACCTAGGTCCCAGTTTCTCACTGGGGGCCCATTTTCTAATGCCAACATTTCATGCTAAACTCATTTCGCCTGGAGCACAGATGTCAGAAACCTTACCATTTGTACTAACTAGTAAATAAGTTCCACGTACAAACCATTTTCCACAATACTCATTCACTCCAAGACCATGTCATGTTAAAATTGAAAACTATTCTTTATTTTCCTCAATCGTGCTATAAACTAGCATATATTGAAATCATGCACCAGACACTCTGACAATGATTAACACAAGAAAACTATTAGAAATTGGAAGTAACAGCCCGAACTTAATAGTCAATCCTGATAGTCAATACTGATCCAAACAAAGAACCATTGTAACACAGGCTTTTATGGAATTTGCAGACATTTGGAAAAATGAAAGAAACCCTTCCACCCAAAGCAGTCTAATAACATCAAAGGTTGAATCAATAAATATATCACAGGTTGTTCCTCCAGGTATATAGTTGATGCAACACAATTCTAATCTTATTATTAAGTTAGATTCGTGAATGCTTTTTCATTGTCAACTCTGTTAGTAAAGACAAATCTCATACATAACCTCGGAAGAAGTCCATTCTCGGACAGTTGGCTTGGTCCATACCAATAATTAGTATCTTTCATAATAATGTTTAAATAATACTAACACCTCGTTAAGTAGTACCGCTCCCCCTTCCATTGTAACAGACTTATATTGAATTGGTAGACATTTGGAAAGACGAAGGAACCCTTCCACCCAAAGCAGTCTAATAAAAACACAAGTTTGAATCAATAAATATATCACAGGTTGCTCCTCTAGTTATATACTTGAATAAGACTCTAATCTTAGCATAGAGTTAGATTCATGAATGACTTTTAATTCTCAACTCTGTTAGTAAAGACAAATCTCATACATAACCTCAGAAAAAGTCCATTCTAGAATGTTTAATTTGGTTCAAAACAACAATTAGTATGCTTTTCAATGATGTTTAGATAACACTGACACCTGATAAAGTGGTAAACCCTTGCATCAGACCTTGAGCATCAAAATAATTCAAGACAATTTCGTTGAAGAGTCGACACAATTGTTCACACCTGAAAACAAGCCCGCTCATTGATAATTTCACTCTAGACCGTAAGAAGGTCAGCAACAGGCATTGTCCAAGACTTTCCACGCATCGCAAAACAATTATCATTTTCATGCACTGTAAAAATCTTTGCACTATAAAAGTGCAAATAATAAAACAAACCACTGCTAAAAGATAGATTCCATGCAGTAACCTTGTAGCAGTAATAATCAGACAGCTCATTGATAATTTCACTCTAAACCCTAAGACAGTCACAACATATATTACTTTTGTATGAATCCCAAAAACATTATAACTTTCATCATTGCCTACGATAAAAAGTTTTAGGACAACTGGTAAAGTTCAATGGTCCTCAACGGTTCGATAAGAAACGAGTTCAATGACGAGACAATTCACATTCCTCAAAAGATTTTCCAGGATCTTTGAGGTAGGTTTTCCATCTCTGCCTACGATAAAAAGGAATACTGCAACAAGTAAATAAGAAAAGAGTTCAATGACGAGATTAGCGAGACAATTCACATTCCTCAAGCCAAGAACATTTTCCAAACGATGCTTCCAGTGAGATATAATCTTAGACACTATACCTTCTTTCAATCAGCACTATACCCTTGAAGAAATATCCCCTAGAAAAGTGATCCCCATTTAACCATCAACATACAAGAAAAAGTGAAAAATAAGGTGCTTTGGCTTCGAAGATTGACTTGTGCCAACCGTTCTAAGTCCTACTAAAGACAAATAATACCTCACCATTTTTGTAATAAATGCAAAGCAAAATATCGGAAACGAGAGCTGTTTCAGAGAATATATACATGGCCATGAACTTGCAACCCTCCAATGGAACATGAGCAGTAAACTCCTACACGTTCTTGCTCAGAAGCAATCCAGGAAACTCGAAATCAAAGTCTCTACCCTGGAAAAATTACGTGAGTAAAGCAAGATATAAAAGATCTTGCAACTGAATTAAAGATGTCCCTCCCGAGGACATTAGACATGTAACATCTCGGCATTCTTTGAACAAAATTCTTGAAACCAACATGACTGTGGCACATCATACATGACCATGGTTAAAAACCTTAAACGTTCAGCGTAGAGAAAAGCCTCCAGCCTATAATTTCTTCACCAGAAAATACCACAAGACTCGAAAAAGAAGTCTCTCCCCTGAAGCGATGATCTTACTGGACCAAAACAGGAACATTTGCAATCCAAGTGGATCGGATAGTTCCTTCCGACCAGGCAAGAGATATTCTCCGGTAGCATATTTCAAATCCTTTACACAGTTGGTTCCAAATTCTTCAAACAGCCAAATCTATTAACAATAATATGCTTTCTGATAACATGAAAACACTTATCCGGCATATACTACAAAGAATGACCAGGCGTTATATGGCCACATAGAACTAAACTAATGAAAAATATCCAAGAAATTGGAACTCTACAAGTCATAATCCGTATAAAGTTGACAAAGCCCAGGGTGAACTACATGCCTGAAGATAGATTTCGAAACAGTTTCGAGATGCGCAGTTCTAGAGCACGCAAGTTACACATGACGAACTGCCCGAGTATAACCTCTTTTCCCTTAGTTTCCCTCACCACGACCTACGGACTGCGAATGCTTCTCCCCCCACATTGCTAAACCAGGCACGGGTCCATCGCCAGAGCCAAATCAGCATATCACACGAAGAAGCACACCATGAAGTGTGCAACCTTGAAGCAGGCACAGGAGAAGGAGAGGAAAACGATCGAGTACAGGGTTCGAAGCGCCATGAAACCAAACTCGGAAGGCTGAAGCACGTCTCTTGCAGTGTCCTGCGTCCGTCTCTAAGGCTCCGCTCGATGCTGTCCTGCTTGTGCAATAACAAGACGGGAACGGCCTGATCGCTATTATGGCCACGCACTACAAGAAGAAGACAGACGAAGCAACGTGAAAATACGTGCATGCGTATGCGTGTGGGAACCGCAACTTTTTACATGTGGCACAACTGCACAGCCTTAGCTGTTAGAAGCGACGATACCATGGGAGCGATTCTTTAATTGAAATCACAAAAATACGAAAAGAGATTGGACGTGAGGCTGTGTAACAATAAATGGATAAAGAGGGCCACGATTGGATAAACACAGCTAAAAGTAAGGGAAATGTATGAATCTGTCCTTTTCCGCATCCTAGTGCCTGTTTCCTGTATGATCCAGTGATTTTTTGTTTTTTATTGAAAAATCTTTTCATAAATAGAAAAAAGGCCCAATTAAATGAATAAAAAAGATGACAACGACTTTGAGGTAGGACCCAACCGGTAGACAAAGACATGTGGTACACCATTAATTTGGAAATAGTTCCCCCACCAAGGGACGACATGTTTCCCCGTTAGGTAGTCCAAGTCTCAAGATATGTGGGAATCGGGATAGATGCTAAATCTTGAAGTCCCACTCACTTTGTCATAAGCTTGTTTTGTCATGAGCTTAAGGTGATTAGCACACTGAAGATCTTCCCAAATTAGATTGTGTAGGTCAATTAGACAAGGTTGTCCTTTGGCACCCTCCTTTTAGCTATTGCTAGTGATGCTTTGGGTTAGTTAGTTAAAGATGCTATGGAAAATGGTTTTATTAAAGGTATCCATTCCCCAACCCAATTAGGACTTCAGATGTTTGTTGATGATATCAACATGCATGTGCAGTAATGATGACCCTTTGTTAATGCTGACCCTTTTTTTGCTTCCACCTTCATGGATTGCTTGCAAACTATTTGTTTGGCTAGAGGTTCAAAAATTAACCGCAAAAAAACAGGGTTGAAAGCTTCTAATAATCTGAGTCCTTATTGTGTTTCTAGGCTTGGATGTGAGTTATTGCAAGAAGGTTGTGTTTTCAGGTTGCCTGGAGAGATGGGACTAGGTGTTACACAAATTTAGAAGCAAGATTTTAAAATGGTACAGTGCTCATTAGTCCTTATCTATAATCTCACATATCTTTTGTTCTAAAGCATTATGTGTTGCCTTGCATTACATATTTCTTATCTTGTTGGTTACCTTCCGAGAAGCAAATTATGTAGGAATAAAATTGCTAAGTTATCCTGGAGCACTTGTTGTCTACCTAAAAAGGAAGGGGATTTTGGCCTACTTCATCTTATTAAGATGGTTGATAACTTATCAGCCAAGTGGATTGCTAGATGCCTTTGTTCTGAGGATATTTGGTCCTCTCTTCTCAAAAGAAATATTCATAGATTCTGGGTAAAAAACTATAAATCTTGGAGTAATAATCACCTTTGGGATATTTTTGTTTCTCCTACTCACTTTTGTCTAGTTGGTAGTACTCTATCTTGCAGGATGTGGCAAGCTTGGATGAAGGTCAAAACATGTTACTCTCCTGGGGAGAAATTCTCTTTCAATGCAAACTTTATTCTAAATGAATCCCTTGACTTGGATGGGTTTCTCTATGGAACAACTACCCTTTATCAATAAAGGAACACAAATGTTTTAAATAAGGAATGAGAGATTGGAGATAGCTCATGGTTAATGGTAAGGTTATTATTAATGAGCAATGTAGTAATAGAACTGATTTATCTCCTAGTTGTGTTTAGGTTATGTTGAAGCATAAAGATCTGCAAGAAAGGAGAATAAAGGAGTGCATATTCAAAAAGCTCGATTTGTAGGATATTGCTAAAGACATGTTGTATTCTTTCAAGATGAACAGAGGTCATGTTTCCAAAATTTCTACCACCCTCAACAAGAGGTGGAAGTTGCAATGGACTAACTACCAATGGAGGTTCAGATTCACCTGCTTCTGGGCTTGTGCTTATAACATTAAGCATAGTGTGTTGCAATGGCTCATCATCCATAATGGGATATGGTCTAGAAGCAAAGCTAAGAGTATTGTTGTCAATACTGTTGAGATATCAAGCTCAACATGTGATGATCCAGGATGACACGTATCACTTTTTCATTCTCTGACATGTATAGTGGTCATGTTGGTATATGTCAGGGATACTTCATTGAGTGTTACTAGATTTATCTATCGCGAGTGATGGCACATTTGTTTCTTGTGAGCTCACTCATTCATGGACATTAGGATTTTCCTTATGTATTGTTCTTTATATATTGCACTTGTTGTATTATTGTTTTAGGTCATTCTTGTACATTTCTTTTTAAGTAATAGAAGAAGAAGAAGAAGAGTATTCTTCCTTGCCTCAAACTCTGTGTGTGCTTTCTTTGATTGTGAGAGTGTGTGTGTGAGCTCTCTTCCTTATCTCCTTCCTTGTGACATGGTATCAGAGCTAGTGTGGTTGTAGAGAGCTCGTGGAGAAGGCCATCAGTGAAGAGTATGGGAGAAGGCATGGAGAAAGTGCAATTCACAAACGACCTCAGATTGCTATGAAAATTGGCATGAAGGCTTGACCTCCGTTTTGATCCCGCAAGGTGGGGCCCACAGAAAAGCTAGGTTAGTTTGCAAAATTGTAGCTTGTGTCGTGTTCGGCAACACTCTACAGAGCCAGTGTGGCTATAGAGAGCTCGTGGAGAAGGCCGACATTGAAGAGTACAGGAGAAGGTGCAATAAAGTGATAGGTAGGAGATGGTTGAACCACACACTTGACAGATAGGAGATGGTTGAACTACACCCTAAGAGAGAGGATTAAGAAGTAATTATCCGCAACCATGGCTTTTGGGGCAAGTGGTTAGCCCATCACATTCCTAACCAAGAGGTTGTGAGTTCAATTCCTTGCATTGGTATCAGAGCCTAGGAAGTAGGCTTGGGCAAGGTGGAATGACCCAATGGCCTCTAAAAAAGGCGCTTGGGCACTCTATCATGTGAAAGGGTAAAAATTGTGAAAGGCACGCACGTCGGTTTCAAGGATGGACCTAACAAAGATTGAGGTGTATCTCTCAATGCATAGGTCGGATTGAGGCATATAATATACCATTGGAAAGCTCTCAGAACAAAATTTCCAATGAGCTACCTTGGAAGTGTAAAGTCCTTGGGAATCCTTGGGTGATACTTGATTGAGTGTTCAAGATACCAAGTATGGGTGAAAACAAGGTTCAAGACTAAGGTTGACAACAAGGGCTCAAGACACAGAGGTTGCGAACAAGAAGGTTCAAGACACCAAGGTTGAGAGTGAGAAATGAGTTCAAGAGACCAAGGTTGTAAACAAGGTTCAAGAAACTGTGCGAGGTTGAGGACATCAATTCAAGGGTACCTAAGGAGTTCAAGGGGTTGATCACTGAGGCTCGAGGGATACAAGAGCAGATCATTGAGGACAATGATTGACCAAGGGGGGAAGAATGTAATAAAGTGATAGGTAGGAGATGATTGAACCACACACTTGACAAATAGGAGACGGTAAGAGAAAGGATTAGGAAGTAATCCTCAACCATGGATTTTGGGCCAAGTGGTTAGCCCATCACATTCCTAATCAAGAGGTTGTGAGTTCAATTCCTTACAGAAGGTGTGGAGAAAGCGCGATTCACAAATGACTTCAAATTGCTATGAAATTGGTGTGAAGGTTTGACCTTCATTTCGAGCCTGTGAGGTGTAGCCCATAGAAAAACCAAGTTAGTTTGCAAAACTGTAACTTGTGTCGTGTTCAACAACACTCATATATTCTAAAGGAGAGAATGAAAATGCTCTATAGTTACCAGAGAGGAATCGAACTGCAGACTAGTTAAGAGCATATGAGGAATGGAATCAAGGAGCACAAAAGGTAATGTATTGGCTATTTGTTAGCATATAGGATAGCATGATTGGATGCATATAGGATGACAAGACTCCGAAAGAGGCTTGGAATAGTTTGGAGAAAAAGAGCATGTTGGTGAGTGACTACACCCTAAAAATCAAAAGCATATGTGAGTCACTTGCTCTATTGACATGAATGTAGATGATGATGATAAGGTGGAAGTGTGTCGTCATGGTTTAGGAGCTGCATATAAGCAGAGCACAACATCTATTCAGATCAGGGAATATATTCTGATTTTTGTTGATCTGGAGTCCATGTTGATTATTGCAGAAAACAATCTTAGTGAGGACTCAAACTCCCAAGGAAAACCTAGTTTTGAGTAGGTATTCTACTCTAGCAGAGGAAGAGGCAGAGATAGAGGCTTCAGAAGTGAAAGAGGACACAATAACCAAGATCAGGGTCAACAAGAGAATCATGCAAGAGGTACAGGATAGTTTTGAGGCAGGGGGAGCCAAAGAGGATGAAGAAATTTCCAACAAAATAATTAAAGTAATGATAGTAAAGGATGTTGGAATTGTGGTAAACATGGACAATTTGAACATGATTGCAGGTTGAAGAATCAAAATAACAGAAGGTAGCAAAACAACTATACATCCACAAGTGTAGATGATTGCGAGAAGCCATTCATGGTTCAAAATCATATGATGTATACGATGTCTGTTGATGCTTCAAAATCGAATGGAAATGTCTGGTATGTTGATTCAAGTGCTTCAAATCACATGACCAATCATGCGAAATGGTTTAGTAGTTTGTAGAAATTGCCAGTTCCTGGATATGTTGAAACAAGTGATGACACATCATATCCTATCAAGCATACAAGAAACATGGCACTGTCTATGGAGGATGGGAAGGTAAAACACCTTGCTGATGTGTTGCATGTTCCAAATATAACAAAGAATCTAGTTTCTGTTGGACAAATGGTTGACCAAGGATTACAAGTCAAGTTCAATGTTGATGGGTTATATGTAGAAAAGTATAAACAGGATGGACAATTGATTTCCAAAGGAAACAAAGTGGGTAGGATGTTCACATTAAATGTGAAAATTCCTGAAATGAATGCAACCATGTTTGCAAAAGGTGCAAGAGTTATTGCTGATGTAGAGATCTGGCATAAACGAATCGGATATGTAAGTTTGTAAAGGCTAAATTGATGCAGTCCAAGGAGATTGTCAATGGACTATTGAATTTCATGTTGGAGATAGATGTCTGCGAAAGCACGCGAACAGCACAAGGAAGAAGAAGAAGCTTGGAGCACAACACACAAGACTGTATGTATTACTAGAGAATGTACAAAGATAAGTAGCCCATTAGGGCAATAGGCATATATTCAAGCCGGGGGAAAAAACCTCCTAAAGAGGGAAAAAAGTGCCCCGGCAGTCCTAGAGTGTTCACACACATCACCACCTAAATATATCAACAAATCCCCCCTGGGAGGGATGCGGTGAACAAGGAGCTGGCACTCATGTATAAGGAAGTGCCGAGCTATGTGGAAATCACTCCACAAAAGGAAGTAAGCCCAAAGCTTTGCGGAAAGCTTCAAACTTCTCCCTAGGCAGAGCCTTCGTGAAAAGGTCTGCAATGTTCTCCTGCATGGGCACATATGCCAAGCTGATCTCCCCAGCAGAGAACCTCTCCCTGACATAGTGATAATGCACCTCAATGTGCTTAGTGCGAGCATGGAACACAGGGTTCCTCGCAACTGCCAATGCGCTCTGACTGTCAGTGAAGATGGTGGTGGCAGAAGACTGGCCAACACCCAAATCAGCCATAAGGCATCTGAGCCACACACACTCAACAGTCGTTGTGAAAGCTGCCCTATACTCAGCCTCACAACTGGAAGTGGCCACAGTAGGCTGCTTCTTGCTCAACCAAGATATACATGAGCTACCAAGCATGAAGCAAAAACCACTGGTGGACACACGAGTGTCATAGCAACCAGCCCAATCTGAGTCAGAAAAAGCATGCAAATCTGGCGGTAGTGATCCCCCCTTGGGATAAAACAACCCAAGTAGCCGAGTACCAGTCAAGTAGCGAAAGATGTGCTTAACCGCTTTCCAATGTGTGACTCCTGGGCAATGCATAAACCTGCTCATCTGTGAGACAGCAAACTGAATATCTGGCCGAGTAATGCATAAGTAAATCAAGCATCCAACAGCCTGCTGATAGAGAACAGCATCAAATGCATCTCCAGCATCATGAAGACTCAATCGTAAACCTGTCTCCATAGGAGTGGCAATAGGCTTACAGTCTTCAAGGCCAAAACGCTGCAATAATGTGTCAATATATTTCGTTTGACACAAAGCCATTCCACCATCAACTTGCATAAACTGAATGCCCAAATAGTGATGCAAATGCCCCAAATCAGACATCTCAAATGAGGCATGCAAATCAGCCTTGAAATTAGCAATATGCTTCTCAAGAGGACCAGTGAGCAGCATGTCATCTACATAGACAACAATGATCAAAAGCACATCATTAGCACGCTTAACATATAAGGTGCTTTCAGTTGGACTGTTCTCAAAACCATGTGCAATCAGATAGGCATGTATTTTCTCATACCAAGCACGTGGTGCTTGCTTTAAACCATATAACGCCTTCTTTAACCTGCACACCTGGTTTTCATGCCCTTTCTGCACAAAGCCACGGGGCTGAAAAACATACACTTCTTCATGCAAATCACCATTCAGAAATGCTGTTTTAATGTCCAACTGATGTACATTCCAACCATGATGGGCTGCAAGTGCACAAATGCTCCGAACAGTAGTCATACGGCATGTAGGTGCAAAGGTCTCATCAAAATCAATGCCTCTTTCCTGCGCATAACCCTTTGCAACAAGCCTAGCCTTATACCTGTCAACTGTACCATCAGGTTTACGCTTCAGCTTGTATACCCACTTAGTGCCAATGGCCTTCTTGCCAGGAGGCAAGTCACATAAAGACCATGTACCATTCTTCATTATAGCATCATATTCAGATTGCATAGCAGCCATCCAATTTTCTGAATTTTGTGCTTCATCAAAAGAAATAGGCTCATTCTCATCACAGAGACTAGATGCAGCCATAGCATAGCAATCTGATGCAAAGGAGGTACTATGAGAGCCTGAACGAGTACGATATGACAAAGGTGCATCTAATTTGCTGTCACACAAAGTCTGCACCAGCCATTTTGGCATAGTTTTTGCCTGTTCAATATCAGCTCTCTCATCAATAAGTGCATCATGTAAATCTGCATCAGAAATGGAATGATCTGCATCATCATATGAAACCTGCAAAGGCTGAGAAGTTGCCTCATTAGGACCAGCGCTAGCCTGTCCACCTGTAAAAAGAGGCATCAAAGTATTATACATGTCTTTGGAGCTAACAGATGTCTCCTTAGTACATGAAAGCAATGGCTGAATAGCATCTTCCACAAAGACAACATCACGGCTAACCAGAATGCATTTAGTCTGTGGATGATACAGACGATAGCCTTTACTTTCAGAACTGTACCCAACAAAAATACATTTTACTGCCTTATCATCCAATTTTCTGCGATGTTGTTCAGGCACTAATGCATATGCCAAACAACCAAAAACACGCAGATGAGCAACAGATGGCTTGCGGTCATGCCAAGCCTCATATGGAGTGATAGACTGCAATGCTTTGGTGGGACACCTGTTCAGTACATATGCTGCACACATGATAGCCTCAAGCCAGAAACTATGTGGTAAAGCCTGACTTTTGACCATGCACCTCGCCATCTCCATGAGTGACCTGTTCTTTCGTTCAGCAACTCCATTTTGTTGAGGTGTATACGGCACTGTACACTAGTGTTTTATCCCACGTTCAGCCAGAAATGCATTAAAATCTGAAGACATATATTCCCCTCCTCGATCAGAACGGAGGGTGCCCATTTTACATGCTGACAGATTTTCAGCCAAAACCAGAAACTTTACTTTACTCGATTAGGCTCTCATACTGCCTCTTTTGCATCAGATTGCTATGCTATGACTGCATCTACTCTCTATGATGAGAATGAGCTTGTTTCATTTGATGAAGCACAAAATTCAGAAAATTGGATGGCTACTTTGCCATCTGAATATGATGTTATAATGAAGAATGGTACATGGTCTTTATGTGACTTGCCTTCTGGCAAGAAGACCATAGGCACAAAGTGGGTATACAAGCTGAAGTGTAAGCCTGATGGAACAGTTGACAGGTATAAGGCTAGGCTTGTTGCAAAGGGTTATGCACAGGAAAGAGGCATTGATTTTGATGAGACCTTTGCACCTACATGCCATATGACTACTGTTCAGAGCATTTGTGCACTTGCAGCTCACCATGGTTGGAATGTTTATCAGCTGGACATTAAAACTGCATTTCTGAATGGTGACTTGCATCAAGAAGTGTATGTTTTTCAGCCCAGTGGCTTTGTGCAGAAAGGGCATGAAAGCCAGGTGTGCAAGTTAAAGAAGGCATTATATGGTTTAAAACAAGCACCACGTGCTTGGTATGAGAAGATAAATGTCTACTTGATTGCACATGGTTTTGAGAATAGTCCAACTGAGAGCACCTTATATGTTAAGCGTGCTAATGATGTGCTTCTGATCATTGTTGTCTATGTTGACGACATGCAGCTCACTAGTCCTATTGAGAAGCATATTGCTGATTTGCATTACTCATTTGAGATGTTTGATTTGGGGCATTTGCATCACTATTTGGGCATTAAGTTTATACAAGTTGATGGTGGGATGGCTTTGTGTCAAACGAAATATATTGACACATTATTGTAGCATTTTGGCCTTGAAGACTGTAAGCCTATTGCCACTCCTATGGAGACAGGTTTATGATTGAGTCTTCATGACGCTGGAGATGCATTTGATGTTGTCTTCTATCAACAAGCTATTGGATGTCTGATTTACTTATGCATTACTCAACCAGATATTCAGTTTGTTGTTTCATAGATGAGCAGGTTTATGCATTGCCCAGGTGTCAAGCATTGGTAGGTGGTTAAGTGCATCTTTCGCTACTTGAGTGGTACTCGACTACTTGCATTGTTTTATCCCAAGGGGGGATCACTACCGCCAGATTTGCATGCTTTCTCTAACTCAGATTGGGCTAGTTGCTATGACACTCGTGTGTCAACTAGTGGCTTTTGCTTCATGCTTGGTAGCTCATATATATCTTGGTTGAGCAAGAAGTAGCCTACCTTGGCCACTTCCAGTTGTGAGGCTGAGTATAGGGCAGCTTTCACAGCTATTGTTGAGTGTGTGGCTCAGATGCCTTATGGCTGATTTGGGTGTTGGTCAGTCCTCTGCCACCACCATCTTCACTGACAGTCAGAGCACATTGGCAGTTGCAAGGAACCATGTGTTCCATGCTCGCACTAAGCACATTGAGGTGCATTATCATTATGTTAGGGAGAGGTTCTCAAATATATCGTCAAATCCCCCCTCGGAGTGATGCGGTGAACAAGTAGCTGGCACTCATGTATAAGGAAGTGCCAACCTATGTGGAAATCACTCCACAAAAGGAAGTAAGCCCAAAGCTTTGCGGAAAGCTTCAAACTTCTCCCTAGGTAGAGCCTTCGTGAAAAGGTATGCAATGTTCTCCTGCATGGGCACATATGCCAAGCTGATCTCCCCTCTCCCTAACAAAATGATAATGCACCTCAATGTGCTTAGTGCGAGCATGGAACATGGGGTTCCTCGCAACTACCAATGCGCTCTGACTTTTAGTGAAGATGGTGGTGGCAGAAGACTGACCAACACCCAAATCAGCCATAAGGCATCTGAGCCACACACACTCAACAGTCGTTGTGAAAGCTTCCCTATACTCAGCCTCACAACTAGAAGTGGCCACAGTAGGCTGCTTTTTGCTCAACCAAAATCCATTAGTGGACACACGAGTGTCATAGCAACCAGCCCAATCAGAGTCAGAAAAAGCATGCAAATCTGGCGGTAGTGATACACCCTTGGGATAAAACAACCCAAGTAGCCGATTACCACTCAAGTAGCGAAAGATACGCTTAACCGCTTGCCAATGCTTGACTCCTGGGCAATGCATAAACCTGCTCATCTGTGAGACAACAAACTGAATATCTGGCAGAGTAATGCATAAGTAAATCAAGCATCCAACAACTTGCTGATAGAGAACAGCATCAAATGCATCTCCAACATCATGAAGACTCAATTGTAAACCTGTCTCCATAGGAGTGGCAATAGGCTTACAGTTTTCAAGGCCAAAATGTTGCAATAATGTGTCAATATATTTCGTTTGACACAAAGCCATTCCACCATCAACGTGCATAAGCTGAATGCCCAAATAATGATGCAAATGCCCCAAATCAGACATCTCAAATGAGGCATGCAAATCAGCCTTAAAATCAGCAATATGCTTCTCAATAGGACCAGTGAGTAGCATGTTGTCAACATAGAAAACAATGATCAGAAGCACATCATTAGCACGCTTAACATATAAGGCACTTTCAGTTGGATTGTTCTCAAAACCATGTGCAATCAGATAGGCATGGATCTTCTCATACCAAGAAAACGTGGTGCTTGCTTTAAACCATATAATGCCTTCTTTAACCAGCATGCCTGGTTTTCATGCCCTTTCTGCACAAAGCCACGGGGCTGAAAAACATACACTTCTTCATGCAAGTCACCATTCAGAAAGGTTGTTTTAATGTCCAACTGATGTACATTCCAATCATGATGGGCTGCAAGTGCACAAATGCTCCAAACAGTAGTCATACGGCATGTAGGTGCAAAGGTCTCATCAAAATCAATGTCTCTTTCTTATGCATAACCCTTTGCAACAAGCCTAGCCTTATACCTGTCAACTGTACCATCACGTTTATGCTTCAACTTGTATACCCACTTAGTGCCAATGGCCTTCTTGCCAGGAGGCAAGTCGTCTTCATTATTGCATCATATTCAGATTGCATAGCAGCCATCCAATTCTCAAAATTTTGTGCTTCATCAAATGAAACAGGCTCAGTCTCATCACATAGACTAGATGCATCCATAACATAGCAATCTGATGCAAAAGAGGCACTATGAGAGCTTGATCGAGTATGATATGACAGAGGTGCATCTAATTTGCTATCACGCAAGGTTTGCACCAACCATTTTGGCATAGTTCTTGCCTGCTCAATATCAACTCTCTCATCAATAAGTGCATCATGTAAATCTGCATCAGAAATGGAATGATCTGCATCATCACATGAAACCTATAGAGGCTGAGAAGTTGCCTCATTAGGACCAACACTAGACTGTCCACCTGTAACAAGAGGTAGCAAAGTATCATACATGTCTTTGGAGCTAACAGATCTCTCCTTAGTACATGAAAGCAATGGCTGAATCACATCCTCCACAAAAACAACATCACGGCTAACTAGAATGCGTTTAGTCTGTGGATGATACAGATGATAGCGTTTACTTTCAGAACTGTACCCAACAAAAATACATTTTATTGCTTTATCATCTAATTTTCTGCGATGTTGTTCAGGTACTAATGCATATGCCAAACAACCAAAAACAGGCGGATGAGCAACAGATGGATTGCGATCATGCCAAGGCTCATATGGAGTGATAGACTGTAGCGCTTTAGTGGGACATCCGTTCACTACATATGCTGCACACATGATAGCCTCAAGCCAGAAACTATGTGGTAAAGCCTGACTCTTGACCATACACCTCGCCATCTCCATGAGTAACCTGTTCTTTCATTCAGCAACTCCATTCTGTTGAGGTGTATACGACACTGTACACTAGTGTTTTATCCCACGTTCAACCAGAAATGCACTAAAATCTGAAGACATATATTCCCCCACTCCATCAGAACGGAGGGTGCCCATTTTACATGCTGACATATTTTCAGCCAAAACCAAAAACTGTTTGAAGCACATGAACACTTAGGACTTTGCCTTCAATGGATATACCCATGCATGCCTGGAAAAATCATCGATGAAAGGCACGAAGTAAAGATAATTCCCAAAAGAAGGTGTCTGCATAGGACCACAGACATCACTATGTACAAGCTGCAATTTCTGAGTAACCCAAACTGAACCATCTTTTGGAAAGGACAACGCTGCATTTTGCCCAAAATACAGCCTTCACAAACATGTTTTCCAGGTGCCTCAAGTTTGGGCAAAGAGGACACCATTTCAGATTTCTATAGGCATAGCAAATTAGCAAAATTCAGATGACCAAAGCATGCATGCCAAAGCTTTGCATCTGATATAGCCTAAGAATCATTTACTGCACATGCCAAATCATTTACTGATCTTTCATAGTCTATGAGCTTATACAGCCCACGACATAAAATGACAGAAGCAATAATCACATCGCCATTTGACAGATCATGAATTGTACACCTGTCATCAATAAATTTCACAATCAAGCCAATCTTGGCTAATGCAGAAACTGATAACAGGTTCTTCTTGATCCCTGGCACAAATAAAGCATCTGACAAAGTGAAAGAACTACCATCAGCAGTAGTCAAAATGATCTTACCAACTCCTATAATAGGATAAGAGGAGTTGTTGGTGCATGTAACAGTATTCCCTGTAGGGGTAGGCTCGAGTGAAGAGAAGAAACTGCCCTGCGAGGTAATATGTTTGGTCGCCCCACTGTCAAAATACCAAACATCTGAGTCTACTGCAGACATGCACTGCTCATGAGAAGATGGGTCAAAACTGCAGACAGTAGTAAACGCCCATTCTTCTTCCTGCACAAGATTAGCAGACTCTGTTTTTGGCGTAGAGGCCTTTGCAACAACCATTCTGGCCTCTTTCTTCTTTGCCTCTTTAGCAGCCAGTTTTGGACAGTTCTTTATGATATGATCATTCCCTTTATAGTACTTAGAAAACAATTTTTGCTTTTCTGATTTCTTATCGTCTTTATCTTCCTTCTTCGAATATGCAGAATTAGCAGATTTCTGCTTACTAGTTGAAGAGCTCTATTTTCCTTTGCCCTTCTAACTAGCCAGGAAATCTTGATGTGCAACTCGCATAATGGACCTGTTCTACCTGGACTGATCTTCTTGCAACAGAATAGAGACTAACTCCTCAAATGATAAGGCATTCGGATTGCCTTTCATCATCAACCGAAGAGTAGAAGCAAAACTCTGATATGAATCAGGAAGGCCATTCAGAACGGTCTGCACAAGTGAGCTATCTGGTATAACCTCATCAGCAGAAATCAATTGTTCCTTCAAGTCTTTGATCTTTGTTAGGAGACTATCCATAGAATCACCTTCATTCATGTGCTCACTCTCCAACTGTTTTCGGAGGTAAGCAACACGAGCCTCATTCCTAGCTTGGTACAATGTGGTAAGTGTATCCCAAGCATCCTTAGCTGTTCTGCAAGAGCGAATGTGAGGAATAATGGCACGTTTGACAGACAATGCTATCAATGCATGTGTCTGGGCATCTCTGCCATCCCAACGAATCTGCTCTATAGTAGGTGAAGCAGAAACCACAACACGAACAGGAATATGCAGAATATCATCATCTTCAACACCTTCTACATCAGCGTCAGTACCTACAGTTGTAACAGTTGCAGGTGTGATAGGACGTTTTTCGACACCCTGCACAATGTTCCACAGTCCGTTTGCAACCAACACATGTTGCATCATATACGCCCATAACGGGTAGTTGGTACCATCCAACTTATCCTCAACAGCCAACATACGGAATACATCACTGCTTTCAGCCATGGCCGATGACTAAAATACCTTGATGGAGAAAATTGACTGTATCTCAAAAAGTTGAACAGAACTGCCCAGATGAATTCTGCTAGACCTATAGCAGACTTCGAGACGCTTATAATGGCGAACAGAAATTGGTATATACCTTTGGCACAAAAAGACAAAATAGCCTGCACAAGCACTGCGATAGTGCAATTTTGAGACTACAACTGGAGGAGTGTCGACGGCACCCTAGATGAAGCGATGACCTGCTCTGATACCAATAGTTGGAGTTAGACGTCTACGGAAGCACGAACAGCACAAGGAAGAAGAAGAAGCTTGGAGTAAAACACACAATACTGAATGAATTACTAGAGAATGTACAAAGATAAGTAGCCCATTAGGGCAATAGGCATATATACAAGCCAGGGGAAAAAAACCTCCTAAAGAGGGAAAAAAGTGCCCCGACGATCCTAGAGTGTTCACACACATCACTACCTAAATATATCAACAATCACAGTTGTGGCCATCTTGATTGTAGGTGTGTAGCTCAGTGATGAGTAGCACCTCCTTTAATGTCAATCCGGGAAGACGTGAGGATGGTATGAAGACCTCGAGCAAGTGGAAGCACAAGTGCGTGAGTGAGAAGCACACCAACATGCACACACATACACACACACGCGCACACACGGCAAGAACAAAGAGAGTAAGACAATGGAATCACTTCTATTGCCACCAAGTTCTCATACAAGCTCAAACTACAAGAAGCTAACCCAAAAATGAGCTCTCTAGCTCTATTTATAGTTTTTGACTAGCTTTGGCCCTGTCCAGACCTAGTGTCTGGCCTAGTTAAAAATTAGGTTCCAGGGCTTATTTGAGGGCCCAAACGAGATCTAAAAATTATGAAAATTGACAGGCAACTACTTCTAAGGCTCCCCAAGCTCGAGGACTCCTCGGCTTGTACAAAATGGAGCTACAAAAAGGTGAAATGATATTTACAAGGGTTTGTAGTGATGAGAATCACTTTAAATTGATGTGAGGGTTTTGAAAAAAATAAAGGGTTGCCTCAGTGCTAGATCTGCATGTGTGTCCGTACTTGCTTCTTCCCGTATACTGTCAATTTGGTGTAGCTCAGTGATGAGTAGCACCTCCTTTAATGTCAATCCGGGAAGACGTGAGGATGGTATGAAGACCTCGAGCAAGTGGAAGCACAAGTGCGTGAGTGAGAAGCACACCAACATGCACACACATACACACACACGCGCACACACGGCAAGAACAAAGAGAGTAAGACAATGGAATCACTTCTATTGCCACCAAGTTCTCATACAAGCTCAAACTACAAGAAGCTAACCCAAAAATGAGCTCTCTAGCTCTATTTATAGTTTTTGACTAGCTTTGGCCCTGTCCAGACCTAGTGTCCGGCCTAGTTAAAAATTAGGTTCCAGGGCTTATTTGAGGGCCCAAACGAGATCTAAAAATTATGAAAATTGACAGGCAACTACTTCTAAGGCTCCCCAAGCTCGAGGACTCCTCGGCTTGTACAAAATGGAGCTACAAAAAGGTGAAATGATATTTACAAGGGTTTGTAGTGATGAGAATCACTTTAAATTGATGTGAGGGTTTTGAAAAAAATAAAGGGTTGCCTCAGTGCTAGATCTGCATGTGTGTCCGTACTTGCTTCTTCCCGTATACTGTCAACACTCTCCCCCCCTAGGGTCTGTCGCCTCTGACAGACCTTTGCTCTGCGGGTTGATCAATATAGTTCTGGAGAATGTCAGCTGCCACCTCATGTTCTTTGATTCGCAGCCCTCGGATCAGGTCTCTCTGTAGGGTATCCCAATTGACTGGGCCCGGTATGTCCGTCTGAGGCGTTGTGTAGAGTTCTGAGTGCATCGTTTGTTCGCATGCAAAGAGGTGTAACAAATGGGTGGGCCGTGGCGCGAATATCTCTGAGTGTGCTTCCCAGAATCCCGTGGTGAACATTTCATCGAACGTTTGCTTATAGCAAGCAGGGAGATATCTGATGCGTGCGTGCCATGCGTAAGCCACTCGTATGCTCGGGGTTGTGCTCATATCATATAGCAGGTCGTAGTTACCATTAATAAACCCGGGAATAGGAGGTTGAATACGGCATACATTGCGAAAAGTTTTGAGTACGACCTGCATCATATCAAAGATCTTGAGCATCATCTGGGCAGCGACATCTGGCATGGGGTGGAGACGTGGTATCCAATGTCTGATGGTTGCCATCATGTATGACACCGTGGGAGTACCGGTTGGGGGAGCGATGGCGGGGTAATTGAGCCATTCTTTGCAATTGGCATTGTTCTTGACTTTGATTGCAAATGACTTCCATGTCCTTCTCCGTTGTACTGGTCCATAGCAATTGTTATACTTTAAATGCATGGGTGCGTGGTCCCATGTTCGTAGCATCTCGGGATAGGTCTCCAATAGCTTTTGCCTCCAGATGGGTTGATGTATTCTCCCTTTGCGCGCCTCCTCTGGAATGTCCTCCGGTTCAAATTGCGTTGCGAACGTTGGGTACTTGTTGGTCTTACGTTTGATCTCAGCGTTGTAGTCTGCCAACAGTACAAAGTATGGCTTATATTGTAATTCTGAGCTGGTGATTAGTCTTCTAGGAGCCAGCTGTCTGAAGTATTCTGATTGAAGTATGGTTTCTTCAATGGTCTTCATGGCCAACATCTGGTAGGTGATACGTTCTTCATGAGTCTGCCCCATTTCTTCTACCTGTTTCATCCATGCCGATGGGGGTTCCTCATAAGTGTCCTGTCCCTCCTCAGTGGTTGTGCCTCCTGGAAAAGGTTGAGGCTCATAGTTCTCTTCATATGCTTCCGCCACTGGAATAATAACTTCTTCCTCTTCCATGGGTTGCTCAGGTGGGGAAGGAGGTCGCTCGTACTGCATCAACTTCAATTTTAAATCTGCAACCTGTTGCCGTAACTCCAGTACATCATTGGTCGTTGAATGTTCAGGTTCAGGTGAAGTAGCAGCGTCAGTCATCTCTTTAGGTTCCCGTTGGGGTGGTGTAGACTCTTGGGGTCTCTGTAGGTGCTTCAGTTGGTCTGCAAGCTGATCATGTGCTTCTAAAAGATTTGCATAAGTTTCCAAGATCTGTTGTATGCTTTCTGAGGGAACAGCTTGAAATTTAGCCGGGTCTATGGGTCCTCCCGGGGTGTTCTCCATGGCAGCCTCGAGGTTCTCTTGGTTTTGTTGTTGAAGCCGTCTGTTCTCTTCTTGAGCTGCCGCCAGATGTCGTCGTAGCAAGGCCATGTTCCGTTGAAGCCTTGCATTGCGGCCCATTTGATCTCGCAGCTGTTCCTCCATGGCTTTGCTTTCTTCCATATGCCTCGCTTCGAGTTGCGCATTTGCATGTTCGAGGGCGGATATTTTGCTTTGTGACTCCGTATGACTGGACTCCAAAGCATTGATACGCTCTTGGAGTGTTGCTGAGAGGGTGCAAAGCTCCTTGTTATTTTCTTGCAATAACTTATATTCCTGTTTAAGCTGAGTGGCAGCTTCGAGCATGGTGTCGAGTGCAAGACTAAATGAGGTGGATGCAGGGGTAAGGATGGGAGATGCAGGGGGTTGGGAAGTGGGAATGGGGAAGGTGGATGTTGTGCCTACCGTGTGTGGAAGTGGTGATGTGAGTGTAATAACCTGTGATGGTGTTGTGAGAACAGTGGTGGTGGGTGATCCAGCGGATGGTGAGATGTCCATGGGGTCGGACATGAGAGAGTGTGATTCGTGAAATGTGAACATCGGGATGGTGGGTGGTGTGATAGTGGTGGCTGTGAATGTGGGGGAGTGAATTTGGGGGAGGGACTTTTTATTATATTCATCAACCTGTTGAAGAATGTTTACAAGTTGGGTCCAGAAGGAGGGTTGGGTGATTAGTGTGGTGCCCGAGGCAGTTACAAGGGACGGGGTAGGTAGAGTTTGGGAGGGAGGAAATGGAGGGGTGGAGGGTAAAGGAAGGGAAAGAGTCTGTCTAGTGACAGATGGTTGTCCAAAGGCATGGAGGAAGGAAGGGTGACCTAGTTGGGGTTCAAAAATCTGAGTGACAGAGATGGATGAGGGCGAAGGAAGGAAAGTGGAAACGGGGGTGTGTACAAGGGTCTCACTATAGGAGGATAATGGTTGTGTAGAAAGACACGTGGAGAGAGGTTCTGAGGGAGGGATAGGAGATGATGGGGGGGATGGTGCATGCGTAATTTCCTCCGGTTCATCATTGGGCCTAGGGCTAATCATGTGAACATCTTCTGATGTGGACATAGCTAACGCGGTAGATACTTCCATCTGAATCATCTTCCCTTGTCGAGGCCGTGTATCAATTCTTCTTTGATCATAAACAGGGTTCTCTCAATAGACCAAGGTTCTCATTGCTTCACTGATGCCACAGGTGTCCGCCAAAAGATTTAGCGATTCTACAAAATGGGGTTCGATATTCTCCGACTGCAGCATCTGGTTTACTAGGGCCCTATTTGCTTCTTCTGACATTTTATGGCGTCGTTGCACCTGCTTGATTGTTCGGTATAGTCGTTTGAGCTGTGCCGTATATGCAGGGGCTTCGTCTTCACTCTCTTCTGGGTCATCTCTTGGTGCCTTCTCCTGAGCTTGTGTGCTTAGTCTCTGAGGAAGTTGTGCCACTCCTATTTCCTGTACACTGCTTGTCTCGCCTCGTGCATGTTCTCTTTGGGCTGATGTCCCCGGATCGACATTGTCAGGGCAACCTTCACTGTCTGATAGATGGGCCGTCTGCAGGAATGTTTCAAAATCAAAGTTTGGGTCCTCGGTGAAGGTGGCCATAGCTGCAAATTCTGCGTCAGTAGGTAGTGGAGGGGCAGAAGGGGTGGGCTGTACCACCTCTCTTGGTTGAGACTCTTGGAAATGGATTGTGAAAGGTGCCACTTGGGCTTCCTCTCTAGTGGAGACTTCGGCGGTGGCCTCTGGAGGGATCAGGACCTGTGAAAGGGATCCACGCATTCTTTTTGCAGGCTGACTCCCTGACTTTCGCCCTTTGAATAGCTCCAGGTGTGCATACTTTAGGGCTCGAGCAACTGGCACGTCATATGCAAGACATCTGTAGATGATTCTTGTCAGCGCACAACAACCATGTAGAGTGGGCTTCCTCACTCCCCGCTTGCCTGCCTCATACACTTGATCTAAGATCCATACCGGCATCTTAATGGGCAAGCTTCCGATCTCTGCTAAATATAGCCCGTACCATATCTTCTTGTGAGGCTGAGTGAAACGGTCCTGAGCGGGAAATGCAAAGTGCTGGAGACACATCCACAGGGGTATGGCGATGTTGGGGGTGAGGGCGCACATTTCTTTGAGCTTCTTGACTCTATTGCTTTTCATTGATTCTGGTATCAAGGGGTCACGATCTGAAGGCACATGAGTGCCATACATTTGAAGGGCTTCCCTGATTAACGTTACATTTAATTCAAACTTCCTCATCTCCTCCAGATTGGATAAGGAGGGCACCCAGAATGTGCCTGAGTGATCTTTATCCCCGGTAGGTTTCATCGTAGCAATCAAGTAGTAGCACCTGAGGAAGTCGGGTTTAGGTAGAGCTGCACTGAAGTAAGCTTGTAGTCCTGCCTTTTGCCAGATATCTTGAAGTGGAGCTGCATTCTGTAAGGTCTCAAATTCTCTTGAAAAGAATTGGAAGGTCCACCAAACCCCTCCACACTCCATCTTGGACTCCCAGATGTGATCTGCGTCTCCCAAATCCCCTGGCATTTCATTGAACCAATGGGAGTGCCCTTTTACTCTTTCGGTTAGTCCATTGGGTGGATCTGGAATAGGAATCCTTCGCACGTTCAAGAATTCTTCAGGCTGAGCTATTGGTGGAGCTTCCACTGGCATGGCATCCCAATTGATAGGAGCACCAGATCCTGCCTGAGAGCTTGTGCCTGCCGCGGTCGCCATGAGAGTAGGTTGCTTATCTGTTGGATGACGAAAGGCACATTAGTGTTGCATAGGAAATAAGATGTAATGATGTTCCCTTCACAATACTAACCCGGAGGTCAGTGGTTAGTGGTGAGGTGTTTATGATATGTGTGAGTGGTGATTAAAGGTCAGTGTCATCCTAGATGCATACTTTGGTTATGCAATGGGCTCGGAATGCTCCTGTGTTAGTGTGGACGGATTTATAGAATGGGGTCGGGGGGTTTAGTACACAGTTTAATTCTCCACACTTTGATAGAGGAGTCGTAGCTCTTGGAGCTAAGGACAGGTGAAGATTTCGGTATGAGAGTGTGATGTATTTGGGACCTTTTGGGTACCCATTTCCAGACATTCCTGGGGTTGATGGGAGTGGGGACCGTGAGAGGTGTAGGTATCTTGTCACTTTCTGAGTTGTTGGCCAAGAGTGCTTGTGAAAGCTGCTTCATCCTAGTGCCTGAAGGTGAAGTACTTTGGGTTTGTAAGCAAGCCTTGGGAACCCATATCTGTCTAGCATTAGGGGTGGCCTTCATTGACCGCTTAGGAACCCAAATAGAAATGGTATGCCTAGGGGTTATCCTAGGGGGCTTCTTCACTTTGTTCCTTGATGGTGAGGCTTGTTTCTTGTCTCCTTGAGAATCTGCTATTGGAGCTGTGGGTTTTCCATCCTTGCGTATCCAGATCTGCTTCACGCCATGAGATGCTCCATGTTGCGCGGGTTGGCGCTCCTGCCTCTTGATTAGCGGCCTCCTTCGTGTAGAGTGATGTTCGGTCTGCTCATTTAGAATCTTCTTTGGATCAGTTATGAACTCCTTCTTGGCCTCTGAACCTTCAGTAAGATTGACATTCCTCTGCACCATAGAAGTTTGGACAAGCACAACAGTGTTATCTTCATGTGGATTCCTGGGGGGACCAGGAGTTGGTGCCTGTTCTATTGGTTTGAGTGCTTGATTTTCTAATTCAATCGTGAGACGGCTTTGGCCTACCCACACCTGAAGAAGTCCACTTCTTAGGTTGAGGTTGACTGCATGATCATAGATCCAGTCTTGGCCCAAGACAAGAGGTTCGGTCAGATCCTCGTCTTCACACACTAGCACTTTTGCTGGCATGAGGACCTCTTGTATGTAGAGGGGAAGATCCACCTCTCCCATACAAGGGGTTTCAACACCTCCTAATCCTATCAGATATGCTTCTAGGGGTTTTACCTCCAACTGCAGCTGCTGGCAATAAGAGAGCCGAACTGCACTTGTGGCAGCTCCTGAATCAATTAAGGCCCTCACGTTGGGTGTGCTGTCTCTTTGTCCTATTTCTAGGGTCACAAAAGGTCGTCGGTCCACTATCTTATGGGTACGTTCACCTGAAGCCTCACACATGGCCATGTGATAGCCTGGAGACTCTTGAGTGTCAGTCATAGGCTGGTCCCTTCCTTGTCTCCTCAACTTCATTCGTCTGATACGCTCTAAGGCCTCTGCCTGTGCTTCTTCTCGAATTCGTTTTCCCTCCTCTTTACGTTGCTTAGCAGTGTTGAGTCGGCTTAGCATCTCCTCCGTGAGGGGTTCCTGATAGAGCTTGACTCTGCATCCGCTAATATAGTTTGGGAGGACATCCCCCTCTAAAGTGGCTAGTTGTACTGCTCCACTCGTGGAGATCCTATTAATGATCATAGGTCCGTAGCCCCTCTTTTCTAGCTTTCTTGCGTGTTGTTTCAATGTGTAGACTAAAACTAGATCTCCTGCTTTCAAGCCCTTATCCTTCACATGGGCATCAAAGTATGCCTTTTGCCGTTTCTTTGCAGCATAGATGCCCGCTGCTGCTCATAGCCTCGTCTCACCTAAACGTTCTAGATCAAAGATCCTAGAGGACAACTCGTGTCCATTCCACTCATGCTCTTGTGCTACTCTTAAAGCTGGGATTAGGAAATCTAGTGGTAGCACTGCATTCTGTCCGAAGACCATCTGAAATGGGGTGGCATTGAGTACCGTTTTGTAAGCAACTCGGTATGCCCAAACAGCATGATGAAGTTGTTTGTCCCAATCCGAGCGTTTATTATTTACAAGTTTCGTCAATACGTTACATAGGATCTTATTCGTGCTCTCGGCTTGTCCGTTGGCTTGTGGATGATAGGGTGCAGACTTCTTATGTATCACCATGAATTCTTGAAGGAGATTTTCAATGACCTCATTCAAGAAGTGCGTACCTCTATCACTAACCAACTCTATTGGTAACCCATATCTAGTGAACACATTTTCGAATAAGAACTTAGCCGTTGTTTGAGCATCATTCTTTGTCGTGGCCTTTACTTCCACCCACTTTGTAAGGTAATCTGTGGCTACAATAATGTATTCTGCATGGGAGTTTCTAGTTGGGGGGTTGATGGGACCTACAAAGTCTATACCCCACTTTGAAAATGCACGTCCTCCCATCATTGGCCTTAAGGGCATTTCATCTTTTCTTATCGGATATTGGGCACATTGGCATGTGTCGCAACTCTTCACATAAGAGTGTGCATCCATATGAAGAGTGGGCCACCAAAGTCCCGAGAATAGAATGGTCTTAATTACTCTGTCCGGCCCAAAGTGTCCACCTGCAGCACCGCTGTGTGCAGTTTCTAAGACTTTCAAATAGTCTGATTCATGAACGCACAGTCTTAGGTAACCATCCTTGCCTCTTTGATATAGGTTGTCTCCTACTAAGGCGTAGTCTTGAGCCTCTTGCTCCATGCTCCGTTTTCTTGCAAGACTAGCCTGATTGGGCAATGTTCCCGATCTCATGAACTCAACCAATGGAGCACTCCAATCTGGGATTAAAGACACGTGATAAAGAGTGGCATGTTCCACTGGGGTTCTCTTCTGGCACACTGAACAATTGTGAATCCACTCTTGTATTTCTTTGTCCATGCTAGGCCAATACACTCCTAAACGCCTTAGATTCTGCAATGTTCGTTGTTTAGAATAGTGATTTCCTAGCATTCCTTCATGGGCTTGTTGCAGCCAACTACTATGTTCATCATCCTCCACACAACAAGCTAATACACCCTCAGTATCTTGTTTGTACATGCTTCCTGCTAATATGTGATATTTTTGTGATTTTGTAATTTCTTCTTGTGATGTTTTCACATTCTTATTTGCAGGGCCAAAGGTTAGGACTGGTACCAACTTATTTGCCCATTTAGGAACAACTTCCAAATTGAACAAATAAGCATCGGGTAATTCGTCAGACACTCCTTGCGGTGGCTCTCCTGAAGTGATGCGAGAAAGATGGTCTGCCCTAAGATGGGTTCTACCTTTCCTGACAACAACTTCAAAGTCGTATTCCATTAGTAAGAGGAACCATCTTACTAAGCGGCCTGTATTGCAAGGTTTATTGACCAAATATAGTAAAGCTTGATGATCAGTGAAAAACTTGAACTTATTGGCCAATAGATAGTGTCTAAATTTTTTCACAGCATACACCATGCCTAAGCCTTCTCGCTCCGTTGTGGTGTAATTTCGTTCAGCTGCATTTAATTGCCTACTAGCATATGCTATCGGCAAATCTAGGTTTCCTTCACCTGTGGGTTGCACTAGCACACATCCTATTGCATGATTGGAGGCATCTACATGGACATGAAAGGGTTTGCTCCAATCCGGAGTAGTCAATATTGGTGCTGTGCACAAACGTCTTTTCAGCTCGTTGAAGGACTTCTCGCATTCCTCGTTCCACTCAAAATTTGTTAACAACCCATAAAGAGGTTTAGCTATGATGGCATACATGTGGATAAACCTACGGTAATATCCACAATGGCCCATAAAGGCTTGTACCTCTTTAACATTCCTTGGCCTGGGCAGCTCTGCTATTGCTCTTACTTTGTCCTCATCTGTTGATATTCCATTCTTAGAAACAATGTGACCTAAGATTTTGCCTTGTCGTACCATGAACACACACTTCTCTGGGTTCAGACACACTCGATAATCTCTACACTTGTTGAAGATTTGTCTGAGCTCAGGGATGTGGTATCTTCTTTGTTGGGAATGAGCGCATAAATCATCCACATATACTTCCAAGCTCTTTCGCAAGAACTCTTTGAAGACATGACACATGAGCCTTTGGAATGTTGCAGGTGCATTGGTGAGCCCAAATGGCATCACACGAAATGCAAAGATTCCCCATTCTGTGGCGAAAGCCATTTTGTGTTGATCCTCTGGGGCAATGGCTACTTGATTGTAGCCCGAAAACCCATCAAGGAAGCTATAAACTTCCTTGCTTGCAACACGCTCCAAAAGATGTTCGGTGATTGGAAGTGGATAACTATCTCTGATCGTAGCGGCATTAACTTTTTTAAGGTTAATGCACACTCGCAATTTCCCATTCTTCTTGGGCACCACTACGATGGGGGACACCCATTCAGTGTGCTCAATCTCATAGATGAATCCAGCTTCAATCAGCCTATCAATTTCCTCCTTTATTTTGGCTGCATAATTGTCATTATATGTGTAGGACTTTTGTTTGGTGGGCTTGGCATCAGCGGTCATCGGAATCGTATGAGAGCAAATCTCTGGATCTACTCCTTTCAAGTCTCTATAGTGCCATGCGAACACATCCCTATATTCCCTTAATAGAGCTACAAGCTCTGCTTCTTCTTCTGCACTTAGGTCGTCTCCTATGTACGTACATCGCTCTTCGTTCCCTTCAATAGTCACTACAATTTTTTTGGTCTTTTCTTTATTGTCATATGCTTCTCCTAAAATGACCTCTCTCTTAGGCATTCGTACCAAAATTTTTCGGTCTTCCACTTCATATTTCTTGAAATTTTCTGGTACTTCAAACAATGATTCTTCCTCTTCTTGTTTCACTGCTTTCCTTTTCTTTTTCTTTTGACCCCCTTCACTTCCTTTCTTTGAATTTATCGTTTTAATACTCGCAAGGGGTTCTTCTTCTTTTTGGGTTAACACTCCTATGTCTTCTAAGTAGTGTTCCTCTGAGTCAAAGTACGTATCCATCACAATGGATTCTAGATCATCGTCATTCTCTTCTTCTTCTATGAACTCACTAGGATCACACTCTTCCAACAAGGGCTGACACATGAACACTGAAATATCATAACCCTCCTCATCACAATGGGGTATCCATTGTTCCTCATTGACTGCAATGTCCATGGTAGCTAAGATTTCTGCCCAACCATGAGGCTCAAATTCCTCATCTGGAAATATCATCGGTGTATAGGCTGGGTCTTTTATTGGTCTATCTCCTGGGGGAGTTCCTTCTTCTCTCGCTTTTAGGCGCTTTTCCTCTTCCTCTGCGACCTTGCACATCCACAAGTGAGTATCTTCATGCAGCCAGGAGGGTTCAGGTGAACTTCCAGAATGCACGGAGATAGAGTCCTCTTCCGCTTTGTGGATAGGATTCCACTGTAGGGGTGGTACATCTCTGAAGGTGTGATCCTTCAGATTGACCTTGGTGGTGACCCCTAAGTGCTGTAAGTACAAGGAGTTGGTTCCCCAATCCTGTACTATTTGCAATTGTCGTAGGAAGGGTCTTCCTAGGATCATCTCGTAAACATTATTCTTCTCAAAGTCACATATAGCAAACGTATGTTCAAACTCTACACCACAAGTGGTTAGAGTTATCCCTTCAAGCAATCCGAGAGGTCTTTCAAAATGACCATCTGCCATTTGAAGTTTCATTCTCGTTGGTCTTAAGGTGGGTTTGCCCCATCGCTTCCACAGGGAGGTGGTCGCAATAGCAACACCGGCACCCGAATCCACAATTGCTTTGGTTGTGTAACCTTGATAGGTGATCGGAAGATAAGTGTTACCTTCTTCACCTTCGCTCATGTCTCCTATCTTGTCGAGAGGTATCCCTGGTACTTTTTGTTTAGAGCCTACTTTTGGTGTATTGGATTCAAGTTCTGGGACCTGATTTTTCACATGATTCCAGAGCTCCGGTTTTGCCTTGAGGAGTTCCTCTACAGTGAGGTTACACTGAACCTTAGTGTTCTTCACAACATCAGTGTTCCTGGGAATCACTGAGTCTTCATTTCTTACCAATATCGTGGGAGCTCTGATCTGGAGAGATTCAGATTCCCATGGGCCTGTGAAATGAGGCAACTCTTGTAAAGAATTAGATTCAAAATCTAATCCCTCATCCTCTTGTTGCTCTGCTTGATCCCCATAGATAGAGGGAATGTCTTGGGGAAATTGATCACGAAGATCATCAATCTCAGGAATAGGAGGGGAATCACCCTTCTCCTTGGCCCATTTCTCTTCTTGTATTTCCCGCAAGAACTCTTGAGGGTACTGTTGAATTGAAGGAGATATTCCAGCATCCGTGGAATTAGGGACATAAGCTCCCTTAGGTGGTGAGCTTTCTCTTTCAACAACTGGTTGAGCCTGTGGAGGTAAAGAAACCTGTGATTTGTTTACCAATTGCTCTAATCTTTCCAGTAAGCCTTGGAAATGCAAATTCGGCTTGACAGAGTTTGTCTGATTGAACTTTTGACTAGTCTCAAGTATAGCTTGAGCTTGTTCTACCATTTTCATGCACATTTTCATCCGTTCAATCTCTAAATCTGCTCTAGGGTAACTCTTGTCTAGGTTTGCAGCTGTTGGCCCTTCTTGAAGTCGAGCCTGGTAGGCCTTGAACATCATGTCCAAGCCTTCAGGAGTGGGGTCAGCTAATACTGATCCTACTCGGGGTGGTGGGTGGGTTACGAGGGGTGTATTAGAGGGTGGAGAAATAGAGGGTGATGGGGATGGTAGTGGTGGAAGTGTGTGGGAGTGCGGTTGAGATGTGATCTCTGTGATTTTTGCCTTGGTTTCTCTCACGCTTTCTTCAAGTTCGTTTATCTTTTTTGCCCATTGCCTCTTCATTCTTTCACGACTATCCTTCCAGGCGCTAGTTCTCTTTTTGGGTATGCTCTCTGTTTCACTCACCTCGAAGCTCTTTTCGAGACCAACACCTTGGTGTTGTTGAAGTGCCTGGGCTCTTGTGATCACCTGCACAGGTGCAGTGGAAGTCACACTCCCTGTGGAGTCTACAACTAACCCAACAACATTGATAGGAGTGATTTTAGGCATGTTATTAGGGTTCTTCGGGCAATCTCGTAGGAGATGCTCTTTCTCGCAATCTTGACAGAAGCCTTGAATGGTTACTGGTTGAGGCTGTGTAGGGGTAGGCAGTGGACAATCACGTATAAGGTGATCTCCCTGACATCTGAAGCATGGTCCTCTAGGAATTGGAGGTCGTACCTGTCTAGGTTGAGGTCTAGGGTTGGGGTTTGTGTACATAACATTAGAATACTCAGGTTCCCCACTATTTTCACTTGGGTCCTCATAATAGTATGACTCGTTATGCTCGGGTGACTGCATGTAGTAAGCCTGTGGGCTATCAATATGTGTGGACTCGAAGCTATGGTCACTGGGATCACTGTCTGATAGCAATGGGGTGATTGGGACTATGGCTCTATTCGGATTTTCTTCAGTAGATGCATATTTCACTGGGATCACATTGGTTGGAGCAGGGGGTTGCTGCACTAGAACTGGTTGAGGTCTCTGTTGCCCTTGATAAGGTGGCTGATAAGTTTGCTGCGGTCTGTTGTATTGTGGTGATGGGTACTGGTTCTGGTATCTACCATGTTGTGGATATGGCTGAGGATAATTTTGCCTAACAGTTTGTTTGTTATATGGGCAGTCTTGTGCCGTGTGATTGGTGTACCTGCGCTCTATGGTGCAGTACTGGCTACTAGGATTCGCCTGAGGTTGGGCCATAATGGGACATACACTTGCCATATGTTCACCGCCACAATTGTAACACCGCTTAACTGGGGCAAATCTCGGAATTTGCTTGCTAGAGACACCTAGTTTTTGGGCTATCTTCTCTGCAAGTTCCTCGATGGATGTGAGTTGACCAGATGCCATGTTACTAGAGCTATCAGAATCCTTATAGATTTTTGATAGTTCTAATTCCTCACCTAGATTGTCCTCAATGTCTATGCACATGCGCACGCACTCCTCTATCGTTCTAGGGTCCTTCAGGTACACATATGACCTGAGCTTAGTGCTCAACAATCCGTCTAGAAACAAGGCCACTTGTTTGGCTGGTGTGGGTAATTCCGGCATAGGGCATCTCTCCAGGTACTGTCTAAATCTTCTTCCAGCTAGTCTGACCGTCTCTTGAGGTGTTTGTTTGAAACTATGAATTAGTGAGGAGGTGTTATGCCTGATTCCACTCTTAGAAAACTCAACAATAAATGCCTCTAAGAGTTGGTCTATGTTTCTGAAATGCCTCTCATTCAGTGGTTGGAACCACGTAAGGGCAGTGTTCCTAAGGGTTAGACCGAAAGCATTATATTGTGTGAATAGGTCCTCCACCTGTTCAGCTTTCAACACTTGTCGAAATTCTGCCACATGGTCATAAGGGTCTCCCGTGCCATCGAAATAATTCTTCATGGACTTCACCAGTTGAGTTGGTCGCAAGGTCCTAGTGTGTTCTCTCGGCCTTGGCAAGGGAAAATCATCAATGTCCCTGTGATTCCATGGGGTTCTATGTCTCTCAGGTTCCACTCTATTCCTTTCTGTTCCCGTTCTTTCTCTTCCCGGGGAGTTGGCGAAACTTACCTCAGGTTTGTCTCTACTTCTATCTCTCTGAGCCCCATGAGCTTGGGAGGTCCCAGCTCCTTGGTGACCAAAGGACACAGTAGACCTTGGTTGGGGAAAAACAAATTCTCCCTTCCATGTGTAGGCATGTCTGCCAAGCTCAGTGACCACGAAGATTCTCTCTGATGCATTGTCTAGGTAGGTTACTTGACCCGGGCTATCAGGGTCTTTAAACTCATAGATTGTGAGGGCACTCACTTCCTGAGATTGAGGAGATTTATATCTCCAAAAAACCTCATCGGTTTCTCGGTTTAAAAGCAGATCTATGCTTTTATTATCCTGTGGAATCCACTCTGGAGTCATGATTCTGGTCAAGATAGATTTACCACGGGGAGTTCTTGGCTCTCTCTCTAAGTTCCCTTGCTCTATATCACCCATGTCGGTCTCCGCAATCACATTTGCAAACTCATCAGTTCTATCAGGGAGAGTGGTGACTACATATATAGTCCCCTCTTTATCTAGGTATGCTCCATTCTCAAACTTGACTACCGGGTGGGCTAATCCATGGGGTTGATCGGAGTTCTTAATCTGGACCACCGATCTTCTCAGTCCGTCTTCGTAGATGTGAGCACCTAGACGATTCGTCCTGATGTATTCCAGCTGAGTCTTGTAAGGTCCCTCTGGCTTTTCTAGATAAGCCACCCCTGAACTACCTACTGGTCTCTCCATGTGATAGGACATCTCAGAATCACTTGTTTCTGATCTGGGAAGGTATGGATAATCACTCAACTGCTGGGCCCAAGACCTGGCAGTGTGATTGACACTAGCTTCAGAAGATTTGAGGCTCTGTCTGTCTCGGCCTAAGTGTCTGCCTGATCTAAGGTTCATAAGCTTGATTTATTTATCCCCTGGAACCCAAGCACACTCTCGTTGCAGGTTGATTTTGCACCAATCACTTTGTTCTTTTTTAATTGAATATTATGTTTATGGTCTTGTCTGAAATTGCGTCGTCAGGAGTACTTAAGTGAATTTTCGCAATTGATAAGTGATCGATTCCCGTTTACCTTTTGTCCCTTAAGGTTTTCGCACTTAAGACCTATTTACTTCTTGCACTTTGTTGGTTAATACTCTTGGACTTGATTCGTGCCTAACGTTGCCCTAATTAATTACCACACCTAAGTCGTACTTAGCCTAGGCTAGGAATTGACAAAGGAGGGTGGAGAGATCTCCCAACCTCAATTTAGCTGGTTGACCAGACTGCTACACAAGCCCAGGAAGCCTTCTCCCAAGCTTGGTACTCACCCTTGCTAGCTTGCTTTGGATTGCCTTGAGTGCACACAAAGTTCCTGCAAAAACTTACCAGTTAGTATATCTTTATCACCACAAATAATTGGAAGACACACATCAATATTTTTAGTCCCCCTGGAGCAACTCACTGCACCCCCTGAATCTGAGAACAACCTTGTTCCACCTAAAGGTGAACTTAAAAATGCATGTTCTAAAACTCCGCGTATGATTCTTACAAAAACCAGTCGAGGTCCACGTAGGATTCTCAACGAGCTTTCCAACGAGACCAAAATCTCATCAATCGGAGTTCGTATGGTCAAGTTATGACCATTCAGGCACTATAGGGTCAAAACAGGCTCTCAGGGTTCAGGAGATCCCCCTCTGGTTTCTAGGTCTTTTGCCCACTTCCAAGGTTCTAAAGTTATACCAAGGTGCCTAAAATTAAGCTCAACTACCCTTCAATTCACTCAAAATTAACCCTAACTTTTCATGCGTTAAAGGCCGTGTATCGCGATAGGTCGGGTTGAGGTGTCGCGATAGCTCGTGAAGTGTCGCGATAGGTCGGGGTGTCGCGATAGCTCGTGAAGTGTCGCGATAGGTCGGGGTGTCGCGATAGCTCGTGAAGTGTCGCGATAGGTCGGGGTGTCGCGATAGCTCGTGAAGTGTCGCGATAGGTCGGGGTGTCGCGATAGCTCGTGAAGTGTCGCGATAGGTCGGGGTGTCGTGATAGGTGGGAAGTGTCGCGATAGGTAGGGGTGTCGCGATAGCTCGTGAAGTGTCGCGATAGCTCGTGAAGTGTCGCGATAGGTCGGGGTGTCGCGATAGGTGGGAAGTGTCGCGATAGGTCGGGGTGTCGCGATAGCTTGTGAAGTGTCGCGATAGGTCGGGGTGTCGCGATAGCTCGTGAAGTGTCGCGATAGGTCGGGGTGTCGCGATAGCTCGTGAAGTGTCGCGATAGGTCGGGGTGTCGTGATAGCTCGTGAAGTGTCGCGATAGGTCGGAGTGTCGCGATAGCTCGTGAAGTGTCGCGATAGGTCGGGGTGTCGCGATAGCTCGTGAAGTGTCGCGATAGGTCGGGGTGTCGCGATAGCTCGTGAAGTGTTGCGATAGGTCGGGGTGTCGCGATAGCTCGGGATATGGTGAATTTTTCTGTTCTGTCTAGTGATCCTGGGAGCTCTAGGCCTGCGCAGTGTCGTGGTGCACTCAGAATCGTGATTGGGTGAAATTTTCGGAGTGTCGCGATAGCTCGAGCTCAACGCCTCGGGGACTGTGCAGACAATTTCTGTACCTGCTGAGCTTGCTGGAGGTGATGATGGAGCTGCCACCTGCAAGAAACATGCAAAAAACACGCAAAAAACAAGCACACACACTCGCTCTCTCTCAAACTCGCACACAACAAATGAGGGAATGATAAGGAAGAGGGAATATGTAGTGGAGAAAGAGGTGGAGGTGGAGATGGAGATGGAGGTGAAGATGAAGATGAAGATGGAGAAAAATCAGAAATTTACCTACTACTTACCATTCCAACGCGTCCTCTCTACGTCTTACCATCACACGCTCGTCCTCAAAGCTCGATCCCCGGCAACGGCGCCAAAATTTGGTGTAGCTCAGTGATGAGTAGCACCTCCTTTAATGTCAATCCGGGAAGACGTGAGGATGGTATGAAGACCTCGAGCAAGTGGAAGCACAAGTGCGTGAGTGAGAAGCACACCAACATGCACACACATACACACACACGCGCACACACGGCAAGAACAAAGAGAGTAAGACAATGGAATCACTTCTATTGCCACCAAGTTCTCATACAAGCTCAAACTACAAGAAGCTAACCCAAAAATGAGCTCTCTAGCTCTATTTATAGTTTTTGACTAGCTTTGGCCCTGTCCAGACCTAGTGTCCGGCCTAGTTAAAAATTAGGTTCCAGGGCTTATTTGAGGGCCCAAACGAGATCTAAAAATTATGAAAATTGACAGGCAACTACTTCTAAGGCTCCCCAAGCTCGAGGACTCCTCGGCTTGTACAAAATGGAGCTACAAAAAGGTGAAATGATATTTACAAGGGTTTGTAGTGATGAGAATCACTTTAAATTGATGTGAGGGTTTTGAAAAAAATAAAGGGTTGCCTCAGTGCTAGATCTGCATGTGTGTCCGTACTTGCTTCTTCCCGTATACTGTCAACAAGGTGGTGATAATGAAGAAAGCATTAAAAAGGTAAAGCAACTTCTTATGCAAGAATTTGACATGAAAGTTCTTGGTGTGTTTCGCTATTTCTTGGACATTGAGTTTATACATACAGAAATAGGTATATGGATGTTGCAAAGGCAATATGCCTTGAATATGTTGCAAAACTATGGTATGCTAATTGTAAGCCAATTTCTATTCCATTAGATCAGAATTTGAAGTTGGATACTACATCGGGTGAAGCATTGGAAAATGCCACTATGTACAAGAAAATTGTGGGAAGTTTGATACATTTCATAATTACAAGGCTTGATCTTAGCTACACTGTTGAACTTGAAAGTCAATATATGTAGGTTCCTAGGAAGCCGCATTTAGATGCTTTGAGATGCACTCTACATTATGTGAATGCTACTTTGGATTATGCATTATTTTATGAAGCTAGTGTAGATTTGCAGGTTCATGGATACACCGATGCAGATTGGACTGGTATTCAAGATAGAAGATCTAATAGTGGCTTTCTATTCTCACTTGGAGGTGCAACTATTACATGGAGTAGTAAAGAGCAATCCACTGTTGCTTTGTCGAGTACAGAGGTTGAGTATAAAGGTGCTATAATGGTAGCATGTGAGGCATCATGGCTAGAGATGTTACTTGCAGATTTAGGTGTGAGTGCAAAAGCCTATCACCATCTATTGTGATAATCTTAGCAACATAGAGTTAGCACAAAATCCTATTTTTCATTCTAGAAGAAAGCATATCGAGGTGCATTATCACTTCATCACAGAGAAGGTACTAGGAGGAGATATTGATCTTGTTTGAGAAAGTTGCTGATATTTTTACTAAAGCACTTGGAGCAAAAAAGCAGAAGAAGTTTCAGAATTTGCTTGGATTAGAGGAGATGACATTGAGCTTGAGGGGGAGTGTTGAGATATCAAGCTCAACATGTGATGATCCAAGATGACACGTATCACTTTTTCATTCATTGACATGTATAGTGCTCATGTCAGTATATGTCAGGGATACTTCATTGAGCATTACTAGATTTATCTATCGAGAGTGATGGCACATTTGTTTCTTGTCAGCTCACTCATTCGTGGACATTAGGATTTTCATTATGTACTGTGCTTTATGTATTGCACTTGTTGTATTCTTGTACATTTCTTTTTATGTAATAGAAGAAGAAGAAGAAGAAGAAGAAGATTATCCTTCCTTGCCTCAATTTGTGTGTATGCTTCTCTTTAATTGTGAGAGTGTGTGTGTGAGCTCTCTTCCTTATCTCCTTCCTCGTGACAAATATGGTAAATGTGGTGCTTGTGGCAAGGAGGAAGATTTGGCCCATTTGTTCATACATTGATGGCATGCCAAAAGATTCTTGCAAATTATGGATAGCTACCAAAAGCTCAAGAACAACAAACAATTGGGTGTGCAAGAAATTCTGCTTGGCTTCTATGATCATATGGATGTTGTTTTGTGGCACTTATGGAGAAGTCACATTCTTTGGTATATATGGTTGATTAGAAATCAAAGAGTATTCAAAAGTGGTGTCAAGGACTTCCTCAAACCTAAGAAGGTTGCTCTTATTTTATCTAGGTGCAAAGTCTAGTGCAAATTGTAGCGCTAATACTTCTTTTGCTATAAATACCCATGTGCTCGATGATACATAATCGATAGCATAAACATACACACATTGTATGTACAGGAACATGCATGCATAGTTGTGCAACTAGTTATGTACAACTATTATCACAAATCAACATGCACATAAATATGTCTGCAAACACAAACTAAAAAACATGGAGCATGATGAAGACAAAGAGAGTGTATTGTCAACAGAAACTTTATAACTAGATAATCTATAGATTAAGAAAGGATGTAGAGCAAAGTAGAAGAATAGCAATGAGAGTGGCTCAAAGAGCTCATCTCCACATACCCAAGAAATTCATAGAAGATAACATATGAGAGCTAAAATAGAAGTTTTTTGGTAGAACCATTCATTAACTAAAAAAAAATTAACTTTAGACAATAAAAGAAAATGAACTTTGCTAATTAGTGTTGTATAACCTCCTCTCTCTCCATCTCTCTCTCACTCCCTCTCTACACCACGAGATCCACCAGCAACATCGTTCTTGTATCTCTTATCAGAGAGCTTGCATCCCAACTCTTCTCTCTCTCTCAAGATTTCTAAAATCTATCATTGCAAGAGATAGTGTTGATCTCTCTCTCTCTCTCTCTTTGTGTGTGTGTTTTGTGTGTGCACTTCTAAAGGGATTCACACCAGAAGTTGTTGTAGCTTTTTCCACAAATGAAGCCATCACTCGCCTTTGCAAGTTTCCACTCGCTTTACCATCTCTTCAAATATTGTCATCCAACAGGCCATAGGCTATAAATCACTAGATATTTGGGCATTTATTGGGTCGAAGCAAAATATGGATAGTTGATCCAATCTGAGGATTTGTAATTGTTTTATACCTTGATGGTGAATGCTTTGAGATTTTGATACCGTAAATTAGACTTCAAGCTGGTTCCAACAAACTGAAGATTATGAAAAATGATTGATAATTCACTGAGATATCATTAGAGAAAATTGACTATTTTGAGTAGTCATAGCAAAGAAGTAGACAGAGATGTTCAATGAACCATATGTATTATAAAACATGATTGTACAAGATCATTGGCATTGTAATGAGGCTTAATGATGATGGACTGAGTGAGCTATGGTGTGAGTCAGTCAGTATCTACAAATGATCAAGGAGAGAGCTCTGAATGAGGCCACACTTAGCCATTAGTTTTACAAAGGCTTTTTATAAGAGTTTTCAACTAAGTTTGAATTTGAATTCAAGCTTGGCTCCAACTAAAAATGACTCATCTAATTTGGGATTTATTCTCTCAATCTAGAATTGTAACTAATATTCTTTCTAACTCCATGAGTTATAGACTTTTACAAGATTCTCTCAATGGTTTAATCTTTTACAAGTGGTAAACGATCAAATGGTTACAAGCCAAGGTTCACATGCTTCATCAAGTGATAGTTGCACATATTGTCTTCCATGCTAAGCCAAATGTGAAGACTTGGATATTTGCACCAACAGCTCCCCCCTAAAGGCAAACATCTTGGCTTACATTGCTTCATTAATCTTCATTAATATCATGTAATCCAATCATGGTTTTAAACCTGCAAAGCTTAGTACCATCAAGTGATTTGGTTAACAAATTAGCACATTGCATATTTGTAGATACATATGCTAATGGAATTTCTTTGCGCAAGAGTTTCTCTCTAACATAGTAATAGTGCACTTATATATGTTTGGTTCTTGCATGATTAATGGGATTGGCTGCAGGATGCAAAGAACTAGTGTTATCACCAAAGATCATTGGTGAATGATGGTATGAAGTCCCAAATCTGAGTAGAGCAATCTAATCCAAATAGCTTCTCGTGTAGCATTTGCTAATCCCCTCTACTCATCCTCTGTTAAAGATAGAGCAATAGTTGGTTGCTTCTTAGAAGACCATGTGATGGGCTTATCACCTTCCAAAGATAAATAGTCAGAAGTACTTCTTCTATCATCCTTACATCCTACCCAATCTGCATTTGAGTACAATTTTATATCCAAATCTGATGTGTATGGGAATGAAAGACCTTGATTTTGAGTATCCTTGCGGTACTTCAAAATTCTTTTAGCAGCTTCCAAGTGAGGTGCTCTAGGTTTATGCATGAATTGGCTCATAACACTTACTCCATAGCATATGTCTATCCTTGCTAATGTTGCATAGTTTAAACTCCGCACTATGCTTTGATATCCTGCAATGTCTTCAAGGAAATCATCTTCATGAGCACTCAATTTATGATTTACCTTCGTAGGGGTGCTAGCTACTTTTGCGTCCTTTAAGTGGAACTTCTTCAACATGTTCTGCACATATTTCCTTTGAGTGATTTAGATTCCAAAGTTAGTGTATACTAACTAAAGTCCAAGAAAATATTTCAAAAATCATAGATCACTTTGTTGGAGTTAGACGTCTGCGGAAGCACGCGAACAGCACAAGGAAGAAGAAGAAGCTTGGAGCACAACACACAAGACTGAATGTATTACTAGAGAATGTACAAAGATAAGTAGCCCATTAGGGCAATAGGCGTATATACAAGCCGGGGGAAAAAAACCTCCTAAAGAGGGAAAAAAGTGCCCTGGCGGTCCTAGAGTGTTCACACACATCACTACCTAAATATATCAACAAATCCCCCCTGGGAGTGATGCGGTGAACAAGGAGCTGGCACTCATGTATAAGGAAGTGCCAAGCTATGTGGAAATCACTCCACAAAAGGAAGTAAGCCCAAAGCTTTGTGGAAAGCTTCAAACTTCTCCCTAGGCAGAGCCTTCGTGAAAAGGTCTGCAATGTTCTCCTGTGTGGGCACATATGCCAAGCTGATCTCCCCAGCAGAGAACCTCTCCCTGTCATAGTGATAATGCACCTCAATGTGCTTAGTGCGAGCATGGAACACAGGGTTCCTCGCAACTGCCAATGCGCTCTGACTGTCAGTGAAGATGGTGGTGGAAGAAGACTGTCGAACACCCAAATCAGCCATAAGGCGTCTGAGCCACACACACTCAACAGTAGCTGTGAAAGCTGCCCTATACTCAGCCTCACAACTGGAAGTGGCCACAGTAGGCTGCTTCTTGCTCAACCAAGATATACATGAGCTACCAAGCATGAAGCAAAAACCACTGGTGGACACACGAGTGTCATAGCAACCAGCCCAATCTGAGTCAGAAAAAGCATGCAAATCTGGCGGTAGTGATCCCCCCTTGGGATAAAACAACCCAAGTAGCCGAGTACCACTCAAGTAATGAAAGATGCGCTTAACCGCTTTCCAATGCGTGACTCCTGGGCAATGCATAAACCTGCTCATCTGTGAGACAGCAAACTGAATATCTGGCCGAGTAATGCATAAGTAAATCAAGCATCCAACAGCCTGCTGATAGAGAACAGCATCAAATGCATCTCCAGCATCATGAAGACTCAATCGTAAACCTGTCTCCATAGGAGTGGCAATAGGCTTACAGTCTTCAAGGCCAAAACGCTGCAATAATGTGTCAATATATTTCGTTTGACACAAAGCCATTCCACCATCAACGTGCATAAACTGAATGCCCAAATAGTGATGCAAATGCCCCAAATCAGACATCTCAAATGAGGCATGCAAATCAGCCTTAAAATCAGCAATATGCGTCTCAATAGGACCAGTGAGCAACATGTCATCAACATAGACAACAATGATCAGAAGCACATCATTAGCACGCTTAACATATAAGGTGCTTTCAGTTGGACTGTTCTCAAAACCATGTGCAATCAGATAGGCATGTATCTTCTCATACCAAGCACGTGGTGCTTGCTTTAAACCATATAATGCCTTCTTTAACCTGCACACCTGGTTTTCATGCCCTTTCTGCACAAAGCCACGGGGCTGAAAAACATACACTCTTCATGCAAGTCACCATTCAGAAATGCTGTTTTAATGTCCAACTGATGTACATTCCAACCATGATGGGCTGCAAGTGCACAAATGCTCCGAACAGTAGTCATACGACATGTAGGTGCAAAGGTCTCATCAAAATCAATGCCTCTTTCCTGCACATAACCCTTTGCAACAAGCCTAGCCTTATACCTGTCAACTGTACCATCAGGTTTACGCTTCAGCTTGTATACCCACTTAGTGCCAATGGCCTTCTTGCCAGGAGGCAAGTCACATAAAGACCATGTACCATTCTTCATTATAGCATCATATTCAGATTGCATAGCAGCCATCCAATTTTCTGAATTTTGTGCTTCATCAAAAGAAACAGGCTCATTCTCATCACAGAGACTAGATGCAGCCATAGCATAGCAATCTGATGCAAAGGAGGCACTATGAGAGCCTGAACGAGTACGATATGACAAAGGTGCATCTAATTTGCTGTCACGCAAAGTCTGCACCAGCCATTTTGGCATAGTTTTTGCCTGCTCAATATCAGCTCTCTGATCAACAAGTGCATCATGTAAATCTGCATCAGAAATGGAATGATTTGCATCATCATATGAAACCTGCAAAGGCTGAGTAGTTGCCTCATTAGGACCAGCACTAGCCTGTCCACCTGTAAAAAGAGGCATCAAAGTATCATACATGTCTTTGGAGCTAACAGATGTCTCCTTAGTACATGAAAGCAATGGCTGAATAGCATCTTCCACAAAGACAACATCACGGCTAACCAGAATGCGTTTAGTCTGTGGATGATACAGACGATAGCCTTTACTTTCAGAACTGTACCCAACAAAAATACATTTTACTGCCTTATCATCCAATTTTCTGCGATGTTGTTCAGGCACTAATGCATATGCCAAACAACCAAAAACACGCAGATGAGCAACAGATGGCTTGCGGTCATGCCAAGCCTCATATGGAGTGATAGACTGCAATGCTTTAGTGGGACACCTGTTCAGTACATATGCTGCACACATGACAGCCTCAAGCCAGAAACTATGTGGTAAAGCCTGACTTTTGACCATGCACCTCGCCATCTCCATGAGTGACCTGTTCTTTCGTTCAGCAACTCCATTCTGTTGAGGTGTATACGGCACTGTACACTGGTGTTTTATCCCACGTTCAGCCAGAAATGCATTAAAATCTGAAGACATATATTCCCCCCCTCGATCAGAACGGAGGGTGCCCATTTTACATGCTGACACATTTTCAGCTAAAACCAAAAACTATTTGAAGCACATGAACACTTCGGACTTAGCTTTGAGTGGATATACCCATGCATGCCTAGAAAAATCATCAATGAAAGTCACGAAGTAAAGGTAATTTCCAAAAGAGGGTGTCTGCATAGGACCACAGGCATCACTATGTACAAGCTGCAATTTCTGCGTAGCCCGAACTGAACCATCTTTTGGAAAGGAAGAACGCTGCATTTTGCCCAAAATACAGCCTTCACAAACATGTTTTCCAGGTGCCTCAAGTTTGGGCAAAGAGGACACCATTTCAGATTTCTGCAGGCGTAACAAACTAGCAAAATTCAGATGACCAAAGCGTGCATGCCAAAGCTTTGCATCTGAGATAGCCTGAGAATCATGAACTGCACATGCCGAATCATTCACAGATCTTTCATAGTCTATGAGCTTATACAGCCCACGACATAAAATGCCAGAAGCAATAATCACATCGCCATTTGAGAGATCATGGACTGTACACCTGTCATCAACAAATTTCACAACCAAGCCAATCTTGGCTAATGCAGAAACTGATAACAGATTCTTTTTTATCCCTGGCACAAATAAAGCATCTGACAAAGTGAAAGAACTACCATCAGCAGTAGTCAGAATGATCTTACCAACTCCCATAACAGGATAAGAGGAGTTATTGGCGCATGTGACAGTATTCCCTGTAGGAGCAGGCTCAAGTGAAGAGAAGAAACTGCGCTGCGAGGTAATATGTTTGGTCGCCCCACTGTCAAAGTACCAAACAACTGAGTCTACTGCAGACATGCACTGATCAGGAGAAGATGGGTCAAAACTGCAGACAGTAGTAAACGCCCATTCTTCTTCCTGCACAAGATTTGCAGACTCTGTTTTAGGTGTAGAGGCCTCTGCAACAACCATTCCAGCCTCTTTCTTCTTTGCCTCTTTAGCAGCCAGTTTTGGACAGTTCTTTATGATATGATCATTACCTTTACAGTACTTACAAAACAATTTCTGCTTTTCTGATCTTTTCTCATCTTTGTCTTGGTTCTTCGAATGTGCAGCATTTGCAGATTTCTGCTTACTAGTAGAAGAGCTCGATTTTCCTTTGCCCTTCTGACTGGCCAGGAAAGCTTGATCTGCAACACGCATAATGGACCTGTTCTGCCTGGACTGATCTTCCTGCAATAGAACAGAGACTAATTCCTCAAATGACAAGGCATTCGGATTGCCTTTCATCATCAACCGAAGAGTAGAGGCAAAACTCTGATATGAATCAGGAAGACCATTCAGAACGGTCTGCACAAGTGAGCTATCTGGTATAACCTCATCAGCAGAAATCAATTGTTCCTTCAGGTCTTTGATCTTTGTAAGAAAACTGTCCATAGAATCACCTTCATTCATGTGCTCACTCTCCAACTGTTTTCGGAGGTAAGCAACACGAGCCTCATTCCTAGCCTGGTACAAAGTGGTAAGTGTATCCCGAGCATCCTTTGCTGTTCTGCAAGAGCGAATGTGAGGAATAATGGCACGTTTGACAGACAAAGCTATCAATGCATGTGCCTGGGCATCTCTGCCATCCCAACGAATCTGCTCTGCAGTAGGTGCAACAGAAACAGCAGCACGAACAGGAATCTGCGGAATATCATCTTCAACACCATCTTCATCAGCTCCAACACCTGTATTTGCAGTACCTGTCGTTACAGGTGTAACAGGACGTCTTTCAACACCCTGCACAATGTTCCACAATCCTTTTGCAACCAGTACATGTCGCATCATATAAGCCCATAATGGGTAGTTGGTACCATCCAACTTATCCTCAACAGCCAACATACGGAATACATCACCGCTTTCAGCCATGGCCGGTGACTAAAATACCTTGATGCACAAAATTGACTGTATCTCAAAAAGTTGAACAGAACTGCCCAGACGAGTTCTGCTAGACCTGTAGCAGACTTCGAGACGCTTAAACTGGCGAACAGAAACTGGTATATACCTTTGGCACAAAAGGACGAAATAGCCTGCACAAGCACTGCGATAGTGCGTTCGGAGGCCGAAACGAGCTCAGATCGCGATTTTGGCACCACAAAGCGAAGCGGTTTTGATCTCGGAAACACCCTGAGTATGCTCACCAAATTTCGTGCGAATCTGAGACTACAAACGGAGGAGTGTCGACGGCGCCCTAGAAGAAGCGACGACCTGCTCTGATACCAATTGTTGGAGTTAGACGTCTGCGGAAGCACGCGAACAACACAAGGAAGAAGAAGAAGCTTGGAGCACAACACACAAGACTGAATGTATTACTAGAGAATGTACAAAGATAAGTAGCCCATTAGGGCAATAGGCGTATATACAAGCCGGGGGAAAAAAACCTCCTAAAGAGGGAAAAAAGTGCCCCGGCGGTCCTAGAGTGTTCACACACATCACTACCTAAATATATCAACACACTTATCTTAAACTCCTAAATCATCTGGTTTTTTATTTGTTTGATGCCATTGGCATCACTACCTATAAGAATGATGTCATTCACATATACACATAAATATATCATTTCTGAATTACTTCTCTTATCAAATAGAGAAGAATATGCCTTGCTCATCAAGAATCCTTGGTCTTGAAGATAGGTTTTTAACCTATGGTTCCATGCCCTAGGTGCTTGCTTCAAAACATAAAGAGCTTTCTTCAATTTGCACACATGATTTACCTTGCTTGATCTTCATAGGTAGGAGGTTGAGCCATGTAAACCTCCTCTAAAATCCACCCATTGAGAAAAGCATTTTTCACATCTAGTTGATACATATTCCAATTTCTAGATGCAGTTACACTTACCAATACTCTGATGGTTGGCATCTTAGCCACAGGTGAAAAACTTTCTACATAATCTACTCCTAACTCCCAAGTTTCATTCTCTTGGACTGCTTCTATTTCTTCATCCATAGCCTCCTTCCATTTTGGTTTGGTACTCGCTTCTTCATATGTGGAAGGTTCTTCAAGTGATGAATCCTTCAAAGGACAAATAGAATGCTTAGTGACTAATGACCTATCATACCCATATCTAATTGGTTTCTTACTCTCTCTTTGTGATCTCCTTAAGGCTTGATTGGATGACTCGGCTATGTCCTCCAACCTCTTCATCTTGATCTTGCCTTTTGATTTCCATGCTTTAAATTCTTCCAAGTTGATTGTGTCCTCATCATCTGATTTGATGTCTTCAATTGGGCTTGGCTCATCCTTGGTGAGGCTTGGAAATTCTTCTTCCAAATCATATGGCAATTTGACCTTCTTGCATTCACTTTCAAACCAAGAGTCATTCTCATCAAACACAACTCTAGTAACCATAAATCCTTTGTTGGATGGATTATAAAACCTCTATCCCTTATGATTTATATCATACCTTATGAAGATGCATTTCTCTACCTTAGGATCTAACTTACCTCTAATTTGAGATGGAACATGCACATAAGCAACACAACCAAATATTTTGCAATGCTCAAGTGATGGTCTCCTACCATGCCATGCCTCATAGGTGATCCCATCAAGGGATTTAGAAGGTAACCTATTAATAAGATAAGTGGCAGTAGAAACACTCCTTACCCACAAGTAATTAGGAAACTTCTTTTCATTTAGCATTGATCTAGTTGTTTCCACAATCAATCTGTTCCTCCTCTATGCTACTCCATTTTGCTAAGGAGTATATCTAGTAGTGATCTCCCGTTTGATACCTCTGTCCTGCAAAAATGCATCAAACTCATTGGACAAGTACTCACCTCCTACCACCTATTGAAATCATCAATAAATGACACATAGTGCCTTGAGCCTATAATTGAAGGATCCTTGCTTGGTCCCTACACATCTATGTGGACAAGTTCCAAATAATCCTCATGCATATAGCCTTTCTTTGTAAAGAGTAACCTGTGTGATTTATCAAACTAACATGCACCACATTTATAGATCATATTTTTCTTGGATAGATTAGGTATCCCAAGTACACATTGGTCTCTACATATCGGCTTCAATGTTCTCTCACCAATATGCCCTAATGGTTTGTGCCATATCTCTAATTCAGACAAAGTTTGATCCTTATAATTATAAAGTGCAATGTTTCTAGTGTCCTCAAGCTCAGAATGTAAACAATCTACCTGTTTTCTCTCCCTTGGCGATTCTCCTGGATCCATGTTGGGGGTCCTCCGCAAAAGCTCCAAATTTATTGAACCTAACCTGCAAACCCTTTTCCACTATCTACCCAACACTCATAAAATTCTTTGTGATACTAGGTACATAAAGAACTCTGCACAACAGATTCCTATTCCCATCAGAAGTTTTGGCATTTCCTACCTTGACAACCGAATGCTTGGTATCATCAGCTATCTACACTTGGTGCTTTCCCTTGGGTTCTTATCGGAAAGAAGAGCTACATTGCTTGCTACATGGTTTGAACAACCTGAGTCAATATAGAAGAGGTGCTCATCATTCATACCTTGTTTTGAAGTCATGTTCATAAAGAGAAGAGAATCCTCTTGATCCTCTATATAGTTGTTGAAATCTTTTCTTGATTTGTATCCTCCTTGATAATTGTTGTTGTAGCCATGTTTGTATCCTTGATTATGGTTGAATCTTCCTCTTGATTGTGAGTATCCACCTCTTTGAAATCCTCTTCCTCTTTGGTTCTTGAAGTTCCTATAGCACTCATCTATTGTGTGATTAGACAGTCCACATATGTTGCATGGGGAAGAGTTGAAAAGTCTCCCCCTACCTTGCTTACCTCCTTTGCCCCTTCCTCTTGAGTTACATGTGCAATTGTGGTGAGAGTCAATGTCTTGACCCAAAGGAATCACTAGAAAAAGATCCAACACACACCTTCGATGGTCTTTGAGAAAACTCTATCAATGTTGCTAGAGAAGTGTAAACCTTCAATGCTCACTTTTTAGTGCATGACTTTGATGTCCTTGAAGAATACACTATCTATGATCTTGAAAATTGTTTTCATAGATATTTACATCTCTACATATCTAGAGTTTGAACCATCAATCTCAAAACTTCTAAAAAGGACTTCCAACTCAAAAGATAAAGATCATTGTTGGTCAAAATTTTGTCATAGATGAGCAAATATGTTATTGTAGCATTGGAAATTGCCCACTGAGAGCTTTCCAAAAATATATAACATTGTACCATTTTGTTTAAAGATGACCCTCAAAGGTCCAAAATTTACAAAGCATAATATTATATCTATGGAGGAAATCCATGTGGGCACCTTCGTGAACCCAAGCGCCTCACAATCAACTAGTGAGACTTCGAAACCTGGTGGAGCCAATAGTGGAGATGAGATTTTTTTTTTCTTAATCAAATAGAGCACTAATTTTGCATACAATGATTTTTCTTTCACGCTTGAATAGTGATGGCAACAAACTTTATGATTTGAAGAGTAGTGCTTTATGATATGGTTTTTCTTTTCATTGGGGTACTCAAACTATATAAGAAGATCTTCGGCTCATTGTTCATCATCATCTCTTGATCACTTGGTCTCAATGCAAGGTGAAGGAGAAGGAGGTCCCTACATACTTGGAGAAGATGTAGATTTGGAGGAGTTGAAGGACTTGGAGGAGGCTCTAAAGTCATGCTTGGAGGAGGCTCTACACAGATGCTAGGAGGAGGATATACATGATGAAACATTGATGAACTTTATGAGACAACTTTATGATCAATTATGATCTCGTAAATTGTATCTTTTTTATTATTTTCAATTGGATAATATGTTGTGTAAGTGATCTGATAAATTTTCTTGAGTTTTTATTATCTCTTTGAGTCTCCATTCCACCACCTAGGCTTGCATGAAGCACCTTGCATGCACCTTTGGACTTGGTGGTTGAGCTGATCCACCAACCATGCATTCTCTTCTCGACAATGTACCTTGAATGATTTTCAGAACACACCTTGGATGGTCTTAAAGAACACACCTTCGATTGTGTAGTACTTTGAATTTAGGTAAGCACTTTTCTTAGAAACTTCCAATACAGATAAGACTTTTAAGTCTTCTACAAAGATGTACGTCATATTATAAGCTACATAATGAAGTTGAATTTCATCAATATGATATTTCTAGCCCATGTTATGAGAAAATATTGGTTGGAAGGAGAGTTTTAAGTGTTCGACAAAGTTGAACCTTTTTCTTACGGGGTACACAACCAAGTTGAATTATCTCAATTTGATATTTCTTGCTCACGTTATGAGAAACATCTTGGTAGACAATGTAACATCTAAGCTTTACAATAGTGCCATTCCAAGTACAACCACACACGCACAATGGCCATATAATGGTAGAGCAATCTGAACCAAAAAAACAAAACAAAAGAAAGGAAAAAGCGAAAAGAGAATCCTACTCTCTAAATTATTGACCTAGAATATCACAAAGCTAAACATCTCACCCACCGATGATGGTGCGACTTCCTAGCCTAGAAGATATGATTGATGGTGTGATGACCTCTCGATAGAAAAAAGAGTGTCAACTTCAAGTAGTGGTGCAAATTGCTTGAGCAATGCAATCCCATGATCATGAAATCCAACACTAAATTACATATGATCAATTCATGATATCCCTAGAAATGGTGCCAAAAAGTGTCGCAACATAGCATAGTTTGCACTCACACACTTCTTGATAAATCTAAAAAGATAGACCTGAACCTAATTACATTTTGTGGCATAAGTAGATGTGATGAAACGGTAAAAGTTCAAGTAGTAGAAGTACATCTTCTTGATAGCCTCTAGGATGTATCCACATGTGATGTCACTCCACTAGTCTAGAAGCAAATTGTGATGATATCTAGATGGTAATTTGATCACAATCACAATCCTCTCCGAGTCCTTGATCTCTTTTCAACAACCCAATCATGATGTACAAATCCCGAGTGACTCCAATAGTGCCAACAAACTTAGGGAAGGTATCACCAAGCTTTTCGATTTTGTCCAAAAAATGAATGATAAAAAGTCTCATGTCTCCTTCATTATAGATCCATTAGATGTGTTCTTTATCTCTTTTCAAATCTCTCGACATGTACTACAAAATGCATTCTAATAAAAATCAACAACAATAGCTATATGGTTGAATACAGAGTTTAAAAAACGTGTGGAAAGTGCTTCTTTTCTCTTTTTAGTGATCTAAAAAACCATTCAATCAAGTAATATCACTTCAAAATGATGCAATCAATGATACTTCCAAAACTCTAAGACTAATGTGAGACATCCAAAGTGAGCCAATGCACTCACTCAAAAATCATGGAAAGGCTCAAACAGGTGTCTTACAAGAGGAGATCTCACTTTATATTCAACTAAGAGATCCTTTTACAAATGAGGTCTTGGCCTTTATATAGGGTTTTGCAAGACCATTCCTTTTTTTTTAAAATTTTAAAATGATTCTAAAAATAATAATTTCCTAACACTCTTCTTCATAATGATATTCCTAGTAGCATGTGGTACACATATCCTAGAAGGTATGATTTTAACATGTTGGCATGTATTTGATGCAATATGCCATGCATAGTAGAAGTTTATGGAAGTTTCGGTGTTCATATTATACAATCAAGCTTGCCATGTTCAAACACTAGGGCATTAACATGTGGGTACTTGAGTTTCTTGAAGAGTCACAAAGTGATGAACATTAAATAAAAAACATCTTGGATACTATTTTAGGAATTTCAAATAGTCGATGGAGCATATGTCAAATTGTTTCCATCATATTGGGTGGTCCCTATGGTGGAGCAAAATATGGATAGTTGATCCAATCTGAGGATTTGTAATTGTTTTATACCTTGATGGTGAATGCTTTGAGATTTTGATACCGTAAATTAGACTTCAAGCTGGTTCCAACAAACCAAAGATTATGAAAAATGATTGATAATTCACTGAGATATCATAAGAGAAAATTGACTATTTTGAGTAGTCATAGCAAAGAAGTAGACAGAGATGTTCAATGAACCATATGTATTATAAAACATGATTGTACAAGATCATTGGCATTGTAATGATGCTTAATGATGATGGACTGAGTGAGCTATGGTGTGAGTCACTCAGTATCTACAAGTGATCAAGGAGAGAGCTCTAAATGAGGCCACACTTAGCCATTAGTTTTACAAAGGCTTTTTATAAGAGTTTTCAACTAAGTTTGAATTTGAATTCAAGCTTGGCTCCAACTAAAAATGACTCCTCTAATTTGGGATTTATTCTCTCAATCTAAAATTGTAACTAATATTCTTTCTAACTCCATGAGTTATAGACTTTTACAAGATTCTCTCAATGATTTAATCTTTTACAAGTGGTAAATGATCAAATGGTTACAAGCCAAGGTTCACATGCTTCATCAAGTGATAGTTGCACATATTGTCTTCCATGCTAAGCCAAATGTGAAGGCTTGGATATTTGCACCAACAGCTCCCCCTAAAGCCAAACATCTTGGCTTGCATTGCTTCATTAATCTTCATTAATATCATGTAATCCAATCATGGTTTTAAACCTGCAAAGCTTAGTACCATCAAGTGATTTGGTTAACAAATTAGCACATTGCATATTTGTAGACACATATGCTAATTGAATTTCTTTGCTCAAGAGTTTCTCTCTAACATAGTAATAGTGCACTTATATATGTTTGGTTCTTGCATGATTAATGGGATTGGCTGCAAGATGCAAAGAACTAGTGTTATCACCAAAGATCATTGGTGAATGATGGTATGAAGTCCCAAATCTGAGTAGAGCAATCTAATCCAAATAGCTTCTTGTGTAGCATTTGCTAATCCCCTCTACTCATCCTCTGTTAAAGATAGAGCAATAGTTGGTTGCTTCTTAGAAGACCATGTGATGGGCTTATCACCTTCCAAAAATAAATAGTCAGAAGTACTTCTTCTATCATCCTTACATCCTGCCCAATCTGCATTTGAGTACAATTTTATATCCAAATTTGATGTGTATGGGAATGAAAGACCTTGATTTTGAGTATCCTTGCGGTACTTCAAAATTCTTTTAGCAGCTTCCAAGTGAGGTGCTCTAGGTTTATGCATGAATTGGCTCATAACACTTACTCCATAGCATATGTCTATCCTTGGTAATGTTGCATAGTTTAAACTCCCAACTATGCTTTGATATCTTGCAATGTCTTCAAGGAAATCATCTTCATGAGCACTCAATCTATGATTCACCTTCGTAGGGGTGCTAGCTACTTTTGCGTCCTTTAAGTGGAACTTCTTCAACATGTTCTGTACATATTTCCTTTGAGTGATTTAGATTCCAAAGTTAGTGTATACTAACTAAAGTCCAAGAAAATATTTCAAAAATCATAGATCACTTATCTTAAACTCCTAAATCATCTGGTTTTTTATTTGTTTGATGCCATTGGCATCACTACCTATAAGAATGATGTCTTTCACATATACACATAAATATATCATTTCTGAATTACTTCTCTTATCAAATAGAGAAGAATATGCCTTGCTCATCATGAATCCTTGGTCTTGAAGATAGGTTTTTAACCTATGGTTCCATGCCCTAGGTGCTTGCTTCAAACCATAAAGAGCTTTCTTCAATTTGCACAGATGATTTACCTTGCTTGATCTTCATAGCTAGGAGGTTGAGCCATGTAAACCTCCTCTAAAATCCACCCATTGAGAAAAGCATTTTTCACATCTAGTTGATACATATTCCAATTTCTAGATGCAGCTACACTTACCAATACTCTGATGGTTGGCATCTTAGCCACAGGTGAAAAAGTTTCTTCATAATCTACTCCTAACTCCAAAGTTTCATTCTCTTGGACTGCTTCTATTTCTTCCTCCATAGCCTCCTTCCATTCTGGTTTGGTACTCGCTTCTTCATATGTGGAAGGTTCTTCAAGTGATGAATCCTTCGAAGGACAAATAGAATGCTTAGTGACTAATGATGTATCATACCCATATCTAATTGGTTTCTTACTCTCTCTTTGTGATCTCCTTAAGGCTTGATTGGATGACTCGGCTATGTCCTCCAACCTCTTCATCTTGATCTTGCCTTTTGATTTCCATGCTTTAAATTCTTCCAAGTTGATTGTGTCCTCACCATCTGATCTGATGTCTTGAATTGGGCTTGGCTTATCCCTGGTGAGGCTTGGAAATTCTTCTTCCAAATCATATGGCAATTTGACCTTCCTGCATTCACTTTCAAACCAAGAGTCATTCTCATCAAAGACATCTCTAGTGACCATAAATCCTTTGTTGGATGGATTATAAAACCTCTATCCCTTATGATTTATATCATACCCTATGAAGATGCATTTCTCTACCTTAGGATCTAACTTACCTCTAATTTGAGATGGAACATGCACATAAGCAACACAACCAAATATTTTGCAATGCTCAAGTGATGGTCTCCTACCATGCCATGCCTCATAGGTGGTCATCCCATCAAGGGATTTAGAAGGTAACGTGTTAATAAGATAAGTGGCAGTAGAAACACTCCTTATCCACAAGTAATTAGGCAACTTCTTTTCATTTAGCATTGATCTAGTTGTTTCCACAATCAATCTGTTCCTCCTCTTTGCTACTCCATTTTGCTAAGGAGTATATCTAGTAGTGATCTCCCGTTTGATACCTCTGTCCTACAAAAATGCATCAAACTCATTGGACAAGTACTCACATCCTACCACCTACTGAAATCATCAATAAATGACACATAGTACCTTGAGCCTATAATTGAAGGATCCTTGCTTGGTCCCTATACATCTATGTGGACAAGTTCCAAATAATCCTCATGCATATAGCCTTTCTTTGTAAAGAGTAACCTGTGTGATTTATCAAACTAACATGCACCACATTTATAGATCATAATTTTTTTGGATAGATTAGGTATCCCAAGTACACATTGATCTCTACATATCGGCTTCAATGTTCTCTCACCAATATGCCCTAACGGTTTGTGCCATATCTCTAATTCAGACAAAGTTTGATCCTTATAATTATAAAGTGCAATGTTTCTAGTGTCCTCAAGCTCAAAATGTAAACAATCTACCTATTTTCTCTCCCTTGGTGATTCTCCTGAATCCATGTTGGGGGTCCTCCGCAAAAGCTCCAAATTTATTGAACCTAACCTGCAAACCCTTTTCCACTATCTGCCCAACACTCATAAAATTCTTTGTGATACTAGGTACATAAAGAACTCTGCTCAACAGATTCCTATTGCCATCAGAAGTTTTGGCATTTCCTACCTTGACAACCGAATGCTTGGTATCATCAGCTATCTACACTTGGTGCTTTCCCTTGGGTTCTTATCGGAAAGAAGAGCTACATTGCTTGCTACATGGTTTGAACAACCTGAGTCAATATAGAAGAGGTGCTCATCATTCATACCTTGTTTTGAAGTCATGTTCATAAAGAGAAGAGAATCCTCTTGATCCTCTATATAGTTGTTGAAATCTTTTCTTTATTTGTATCCTCCTTGATAATTGTTGTTGTAGCCATGTTTTTATCCTTGAGTATTGTTGAATCTTCCTCTTGATTGTGAGTATCCACCTCTTTGAAATCCTCTTCCTCTTTGGTTCTTGAAGTTCCTATAGCACTCATATGTTGTGTGATTAGACAGTCCACATATATTGCATGGGGAAGAGTTGAAAGGTCTCCCCCTACCTTGCTTACCTCCTTTGCCCCTTCCTCTTGAGTTTACATGTGCAATTGTGGTGAGAGTCAATGTCTTGACCCAAAGGAATCACTAGAAAAAGATCCAACACACACCTTTGATGGTCTTTGAGAAAACTCTATCAATGTTGCTAGAGAAGTGTAAACCTTCAATGCTCACTTTTTAGTGCATGACTTTGATGTCCTTGAAGAATACTTTTGCGTCCTTTAAGTGGAACTTCTTCAACATGTTCTGCACATATTTCCTTTGAGTGATTTAGATTCCAAAGTTAGTGTATACTAACTAAAGTCCAAGAAAATATTTCAAAAATCATAGATCACTTATCTTAAACTCCTAAATCATCTGGTTTTTTATTTGTTTGATGCCATTGGCATCACTACCTATAAGAATGTTGCTAGAGAAGTGTAAACCTTCAATGCTCACTTTGTAGTGTATTCTTCAAGGACATCAAAGTCATGCACTAAAAAGTGAGCATTGAAGGTTTACACTTCTCTAGCAACATTGATAGAGTTTTCTCGAAGACCATCGAAGGTGTGTGTTGGATCTTTTTCTAGTGATTCCTTTGGGTCAAGACATTGACTCTCACCACAATTGCACATGTAAACTCAAGAGGAAGGGGCAAAGGAGGTAAGCAAGGTAGGGGGAGACCTTTCAACTCTTCTCCATGCAATATATGTGGACTATCTAATCACACAACATATGAGTGCTATAGGAACTTCAAGAACCAGAGAGGAAGAGGATTTCAAAGAGGTGGATACTCACAATCAAGAGGAAGATTCAACCATAATCAAGGATACAAACATGGCTACAACAACAATTACAACAACAATTATCAAGGAGGATACAAATCAAGAAAAGATTTCAAAAACTATATAGAGGATCAAGAGGATTCTCTTCTCTTTATGAACATGACTTCAAAACAAGTTATGAATGATGAGCACCTCTTCAATATTGACTCAGGTTGTTCAAACCATGTAGCAAGCAATGAAGCTCTTCTTTTCGATAAGAACCCAAGGGAAAGCACCAAGTGTAGATAGGTGATGATACCAAGCATTGGGTTGTCAAGGTAGGAAATGCCAAAACTTCTTATGGGAATAGGAATCTGTTGAACAAAGTTCTTTATGTACCTAGTATCACAAAGAATTTTATGAGTGTTGGGCAGATAGTGGAAAAGGGTTTGCAGGTTAGGTTCAATAAATTTGGAGCTTTTGCGGAGGACCCCCAACATGGAGTCAGGAGAATCGCTAAGGGAGAGAAAACAAGTAGATTGTTTACATTTTGAGCTTGAGGACACTAGAAACATTACGCGTTATAATTATAAGGATCAAACTTTGTCTGAATTAGAGATATGGCACAAACCATTAGGGCATATTGGTGAGAGAACATTGAAGCGGATATGTAGAGATCAATGTGTACTTGGGATACCTAATCTATCCAAGAAAAATATGATCTATAAATGTGGTGCATGTTAGTTTGATAAATCACACAGGTTACTCTTTACAAAGAAAGACTATATGCATGAGGATTATTTGGAACTTGTCCACATAGATGTGTAGGGACCAAGCAAGGATCCTTCAATTATAGGCTCAAGCTACTATGTGTCATTTATTGATGATTTCAGTAGGTGGTAGGAGGTGAGTACTTATCCAATGAGTTTGATGCATTTTTGCAGGACTGAGGTATCAAACGGGAGATCACTACTAGATATACTCCTTAGCAAAATGGAGTAGCAAAGAGGAGGAACAGATTGATTGTGGAAACAACTAGATCAATGCTAAATGAAAAGAATTTGCCTAATTACTTGTGGGTAAGGAGTGTTTCTACTGCCACTTATCTTATTAACACGTTACCTTCTAAATCCCTTGATGGGATGACCACCTATGAGCCATGGCATGGTAGGAGACCATCACTTGAGCATTGCAAAATATTTGGTTGTGTTGCTTATGTGCATGTTCCATCTCAAATTAGAGGTAAGTTAGATCCTAAGGTAGAGAAATGCATCTTCATAGGGTATGATATAAATCATAAGGGATAGAGGTTTTATAATCCATCCAACAAAGGATTTATGGTCACTAGAGATGTGTTTGATGAGAATGACTCTTGGTTTGAAAGTGAATGCAAGAAGGTCAAATTTCCACATGATTTGGAAGAAGAATTTCCAAGCCTCACCAAGGATGAGCCAAGCCCAATTGAAGACATCAAATCAGATGATGAGGACACAATCAACTTGGAAGAATTTAAAGCATGGAAATCAAAAGGAAAGATCAAGATGAAGAGGTTGGAGGACATAGCCGAGTCATCCAATCAAGCCTTAAGGAGATCACAAAGAGAGAGTAAGAAACCAATTAGATATGGGTATGATACGTCATTAGTCACTAAGCATTCTATTTGTCCTTCGAAGGATTCATCACTTGAAGAACCTTCCACATATGAAGAAGCGAGTACCAAACCAAAATGGAAGGAGGCTATGGAGGAAGAAATAGAAGCAGTCCAAGAGAATGAAACTTGGGAGTTAGGAGTAGATTATGAAGAAACTTTTTCACCTGTGGCTAAGATGCCAACCATCAGAGTACTTGTAAGTGTAGCTGCATCTAGAAATTGGAATATGTATCAACTAGATGTGAAAAATGCTTTTCTCAATGGGTGGATTTTAGAGGAGGTTTACATGGCTCAACCTCCTAGCTATGAAGATCAAGCAAGGTAAATCATGTGTGCAAATTGAAGAAATCTCTTTATGGTTTGAAGCAAGCACCTAGGGCATGGAACCATAGGTTAAAAACCTATCTTCAAGACCAAGGATTCATGATGAGCAAGGCATATTCTTCTCTATTTGATAAGAGAAGTAATTCAGAAATGATATATTTATGTGTATATGTGGATGACATCATTCCTATAGGTAGTGATGCCAATGGCATCAAACAAATAAAAAACCAGATGATTTAGGAGTTTAAGATAAGTGATCTATGATTTTTGAAATATTTTCTTGGACTTTAGTTAGTATACACTAACTTTGGAATCTAAATCACTCAAAGGAAATATGTGTAGAACATGTTGAAGAAGTTCCACTTAAAGGATGCAAAAGTAGCTAGCACCCCTACAAAGGTAAATCATAAATTGAGTGCTCATGAAGATGATTTCCTTGAAGACATTGCAGGATATCAAAGCATAGTTGGGAGTTTAAACTATGCAACATTAGCAAGGATAGACATATGCTATGGAGTAAGTGTTATGAGCCAATTCATGCATAAACCTAGAGCACCTCACTTGGAAGCTGCTAAAAGAATTTTGAAGTACCGCAAGGATACTCAAAATCAAGGTCTTTCATTCCCATACACATCAGATTTGGATATAAAATTGTACTCAAATGCAGTTTGGGCAGGATGTAAGGATGATAGAAGAAGTACTTCTGACTAGTTATTTTTGGAAGGTGATAAGCCCATCACATGGTCTTCTAAGAAGCAACCAACTATTGCTCTATCTTTAACAGAGGATGAGTAGAGGGGATTAGCAAATGCTACACAAGAAGCTATTTGGATTAGATTGCTCTACTCAGATTTGGGACTTCATACCATCATTCACCAATGATCTTTGGTGATAACACTAGTTCTTTGCATCTTGCAGCCAATCCCATTAATCATGCAAGAACCAAACATATATAAGTGCACTATTACTATGTTAGAGAGAAACTCTTGAGCAAAGAAATTCAATTAGCATATGTATCTACAAATATGCAATGTGCTAATTTGTTAACCAAATCACTTGATGGTACTAAGCTTTGCAGGTTTAAAACCATGATTGTATTACATGATATTAATGAAGATTAATGAAGCAATGCAAGCCAAGATGTTTGGCTTTAGGGGGAGCTGTTGGTGCAAATATCCAAGCCTTCACATTTGGCTTAGCATGGAAGACAATATGTGCAACTATCACTTGATGAAGCATGTGAACCTTGGCTTGTAACCATTTGATCGTTTACCACTTTTAAAAGATTAAATCATTGAGAGAATCTTGTAAAAGTCTATAACTCATGGAGTTAGAAAGAATATTAGTTACAATTTTAGATTGAGAGAATAAATCCCAAATTAGAGGAGTCATTTTTAGTTGGAGCCAAGCTTGAATTCAAATTCAAACTTAGTTGAAAACTCTTATAAAAAGCCTTTGTAAAACTAATGGCTAAGTGTGGCCTCATTTAGAGCTCTCTCCTTGATCATTTGTAGATACTGAGTGACTCACACCATAGCTCACTCAGTCCATCATCATTAAGCATCATTACAATGCCAATGATCTTGTACAATCATGTTTTATAATACATATGGTTCATTGAACATCTCTGTCTACTTCTTTGCTATGACTACTCAAAATAGTCAATTTTCTCTTATGATATCTCAGTGAATTATCAATCAATTTTCATAATCTTTGGTTTGTTGGAACCAGCTTGAAGTCTAATTTACGGTATCAAAATCTCAAAGCATTTGCTTCAAGGAGCTGTGAGAAATTTTCATCGAAGTGCTCATTGGTCATCTACTAATTAGTCCCTAAAAAGTCGGGGGTAAGCTTTGGTTTGCTAGACTCATTTCTCACAGCCTAGTTGATCATTTTAGATGATTCCACTTGAAATCATTAGCTATCTAAGCTAACTGAATTCCCTCAAAAGGAATTTCATCAATTGTTACTGTACTATGAGCTCTAAGCAAAAGAACCATCAAGTGTATGGACTAAAATAACAAGTTTTGTGACACTAGGTATTCTTGCAGTAGTATGTTTTGACTCAATTGTTTCAAGCATCAACTCCGAAGTACATAGGCACTTTCTTGGTGTCATTTGAAAGCTAAAAGGGCCTACTATATAACTCTTAAGTATGTTAGGTCAGGTCCAAAGGAGGTTTTAGCAGTACTACCTCACTTCCTTGAGGTATCCATCCATCTTTTCCAACACTCTTATCGAAGGAAATATGGGAGGTAGGGAGGAAATAAGAAAGAAAAACATGCGATGAAGATAACAAAAAACATAACTCAAAAGGAAAAACAATTAACCTATGCTTTGATAGCTTGTTCAAATGAAAGAAGAAACTCCTAATCTACTATTAATCATACATTTATCAATCTAAGGAGGGAGGAACAAAAGATAAGAAAACATGATGAATTAAGTAAATAGAAAAGAAGTTTCAAATGATGCTCTATGAGCATGAAAACTCTGTAAGGGAGTGAGGGCACTCTTGCTAAGAGCTTGAGTGAATGACTTGTGAAGAGTGAAGCAAGGCCCTGTTTATATGGAGTTTGGGAGAATTCCCTTAAATGTGGGATAAATCGACTTGCATGTGAATGATTCTAGCTTTGGACAAAAGGGTGGAGCATGGAAGTCTCAACCCACAACATTTTCAAAGCATTCCACATGTAGAGCAAGAAGCAGTAGATGTATCAATGACAATAGAGGATCCTCATGATGAGCTTCATCGTAAATGGACTCAATCATCTTTAGCATCTAGAATTCCTTTCATTGTTATTCGTAATCCTATTTTCAAAGATGCTTTGATGTCAATTGCATAGAAAGGATTCATCATGCCAAATTATAATAAAATGCAAACAGAGTAATAGTTAAAGTGAAGAAAAGTATTGAAGCTATTTTAAAACAAAGAGTGCTTGGTTATGTATCAATGTATGGATGCACAATACCACTAAATGGATGGAAACATTGTGAAAAAAAGCACTGATTGATGTCATGCTTATATGTCCAAAGGGAAGCATGTTTTTGGAATCTGTTGATACTTCTCATAAAGAGAAAAGTTCAACTTTTCTTGTAAAAATACGTGAACATGCTATATCACGCATGGGTGGTCCGAAGAATGTGACTGCAATAGTGATTGATAATGCATCTAATTTTTGAAGTGCTAGAATTGCAATACAAAACAATTCTGTAGACATTACTTGGGTTCCATGCACAACTCATACACTAAACCTATTATTGAGAGCTATAGGTAGATTATCTTTCATTAAAAAAAATTTATTAGATGCAAACCATGTGGTCAAATTTATCAGAACATCAATTTTCATATTTCTTCTTTGGTTCAAATCTCCCAATAAAAAATTTCATATCTTTTGTGCTTCACGATTTGCAACTGCTTATATTGCGCTAAGTGGATTATTGGAAATCAAACCAACTCTTGTCAAAATAATTATAGATCTAAGATTGGAGGCATGGTTGGAGAAGTATCCTTCTTATCAAGGTGCAGCTTTGAAGTGTATGTCCCTAATACAATTAGGAAATTTTGGGTGTAATCTTGGAAAAATCATTGGTATCACAAAACCTTTTGCGGATTTTTTTACTAATTATTGATACTAATAAGTTTGTGATAGAAAAAAATTATTGAATTATGTTAGAAGCTATTCAAAAAGTGAAATAATTTAATCAATTTTCATTACGAGAAAAAAACCCAGATTTTATCGTTAACAGAGAAAAGATGGATGCAAATGCATACTCATTTACATAGAACAACATTTTTCTTAGATCCAACATTTCAACTCAACAGTCAAGTGTCAGGAAAAGGAGTCATGAAAATTTTCAAAACCACATGTCAGTTATTACTTACAGGCACAAATGGTTGAGATGCATTCCACCAAAGTCTAGCTTATGTAAATTGAGAATGATGTTTTGAAGATTTATGGCTCATTGAAGTGATTCAAAAGCATCCACCTCCTATATGGTGGAAAGAGTACAAAGTGAAGTAGTAGAGTTGCAACACATAGTTATGAGAGTGCTTTCAATAACATCTTCAAGTGGTAGTTGTGAGCATAATTGGAGTGCATATGATTTTCTTTATTCAATATAATCATGAGCTTGTACATATATGACTATATATACAAGTAAAAAGTCGGGGCAAGTATGAGAGAGTATGAGATGAGAAGAATTCGAAATCATTAGACACTTTAGAAGTGAGGAAGATCTCTCTCTCATCCAGATGTAAAATTTTACAGAGAAGAAGAAATATTGCGATCGATCTTTTGCTGAGCAGTCCTTCTATGTTTAATCTTTTGTGAAATGCTCTTCTAAAACTCTAAGTCTACAATTGATGTTGTACAAGTTTTCAGATCCTAATTGTGATCAGGTTGAGAGAATTGAGAGTAGGAACATTTACATGTGTAAATGTAAAGAAGTGAAGTTGCAATAGGTGCAAAATTCGATGCTAATGTTTTTGTCAGTCTTCCTTCCATAGTGTAAAGTTTTGAGCAAGCAAGCACTCATTCTTTAAGTTGGAAGGTAAGCTACCTATGGTTAAAAGCATTTGAATAAACTGGTTGTACTTTGAGAGAACCATGCTTTAGAAGTTATAGGTGTCAAAGTCTACTGTAGATAAGTACAATTTTAGACATAGGTGAATTGTAAGAATCATTTCTCAAGGTATACTTAATCTTTTGTGATGATTTAACTTGAAGAAGGTGTGAAAACTATACGCAACACCCTATGCAAATTTTTATAAAAAACTTTACACATTTGGTCAGTCAATGAGTGAGTTGTGTGCAACAGACTTTATGAGAAGTGACTCTCTTCACAATTAGTTCAAGATTTTGATAACTAAGTATTGATCCTCCAAATTGGTAAATATTTTGAGTTATTCTTGATATAGAGGGTCTCTGACATCAAGGATAGCTTGTTCTTTTGGAGTTTAACACTCTCCATTAGTAGTATCAGAGCAGGAATCATCAAAATTGAAGAAAGGAGGACCCCGACTGCTGCAGACATACAAAATCAACACTTGAAGGTTCAAAAGGTGAAAGTTTGAAGTGAAAGCTTGAGAAGGAGGTCTGAAGCTATGACGAAGATCAAAAGGAACTTCATTCAAAGTAAAGGTACACTTATTCCTCATAAAGTTTGAAGAATTTAATACACAGGTAAAGAAAGGATGGCGAATTCTCTTCAGATAGAGAAATTGGATAGAGAAAACTATCCAACATGGTCAACGAAGATGGAAGCTCATCTCATGAGCAAAGAATTCATAGGTTACATTAGAGGTGAAGAAGAAAACCCACAATTTAGAGATCCTATTGTTCCAACTAGGGATAAACTCTCATATTTGAAGACTTGGATGAAGAAGGATGCTCAAGCAAGGAGCACTATCTACATGGGAGTCAATGACTACTTGCTACCTCATATTAGAGGTCTTGAAAGTGCAAGTGATATATGGAATGCTTTGGAGGAGTGTTTCCAAAACACTACAAAGTCAAGGAAGGCATCTTTATGGCCAGAGTTTACCACATTCAAGAAGAAGGCCTCTCAATCTATTTCTGATTATGTAACAGGGATGAAAGACATTGCAGATGCATTGGGAGCAATTAATGACGACATTGAGGAGGATAAATTGGTAAGGCAAATCCTCACAGGTTGGAGAGGAGATGAGAAATGGAAGCCATTCATTTTGTCTACTGAATTGTCACTAGATCATTTCACTCCTGATTTAGATAAGTTGTTAGGACACATGCTAACTTTCGAACAGGATGTCAAAAGTGATGGTGATAAGAGTGCAGGTCAAGCAATGTATTCAAAGGATAAGAAGAAGAATAGCAAAGGCAAGCAACAAGCAAATGAAGATGAAGGTACAATTAGTCAAACCAACTTTCTAAGAGGAAGAGGAGGTGGCAAAGGTAGAGGAAGAGGCACATGCAATAAAGATGGAGCCAAAGCTTGTTGGATTTGTGGTAAGACAAATCATTTAGTTCATGATTGTTGGCATAATACTTAGAATAATGGAAGATATAATCAAAACTTTAATTCAAGAGGAAGAGGTGGCGGAAACCAAAGAGGTAATTTCAGAGGTAGAGGTAGTAGAGGTTACTTTGGAAGAAATGCAGGTAGAGGATTCCAAAGTCAATCCTACAACAATACTTACTACAATTATGCTTCATATCAAAAGGAAGATTCAACCTTGATTATGAATGCAACTTGTGAAAGACAAAGTGAAGACCAAAGAGTCTCCTAAAGAGGTATTAAGGATATGGTTAACAATGCTTCAGTGCTTGGATTGCCTGATGTTGCAGGTCAACATATGACGTACATATGAGAAGGGCATACAAAGCCTAAAGAAGCAAATGGAGAAAGAGTTGAAGATTAGTGACTTGGGAGACTTGTCATATTTCTTGGGCATGGAGATTTCATATACTCAACATGGAGTATATGTAACTCAAGAAAGGTATTTGAAGAACTTGTTGATAAAGTTTAAAATAGATGATTGCAAGGTAGCACCTACTCAAATGGAGGTGAATCACAAATTGAGCATATATGGAGGAGAAGAATTCAAGGATATGAAGCTGTATCAAAGTCTAGTTGGTAATCTAATATATGCTTCATTAACTAGGCCTGATTTGTCATATGCAGTTGGAGTATTATCTAAATTCATGCATTGTCCTAGGAAAGAACATTGGGTTGCAGGACAAAGAGTATTGAGGTACATTAAGGGTACTCTCAAGGAAGGTTTTTATTATGGATTTACATTAGATGCAAACATCAAAATATATAGTGATACAGATTGGGCAGGTAATCCTAATGATAGGAGATCAACATATGGATGCTTGTGTTATATGGAAGATAAGCTAATCTCTTGGCATTCTAAGAAGCAACACACAATTGCTTTATCATCTATAGAGGCAGAGTTTAAAGGTATGGTAGAAGCTGCAAAGGAGGTCATATGGTTGAAGACACTTATGAAGAGTTTTAACATCATTCAGAGCACACACACTATTCATGGAGATAATATGAGTTCATTGTATCTAGTTGCTAACCCCGTTCTTCATGCCAAGACTAAACATACTGAGATTCAATATCATTTCTTAAGAGAGAAGGTGATTGATAAGAAGATTGAAGTCATACATACTTCAACAAAAGATCAGATTGTAGATATGTTAACCAAAATCTTGGATGGACCAAAGCAAAGATTTAAAGACATGGCAGGTATAAAGAACATGGAGAAAACCTCAATTGATTGGAGTTGTTGGTGCAAGTCAACCATCGATTGATGTTCTGGATGAAGAATTGAAGTCAAAGATTGAATTTCATTGTCTCTTCCATTGTCTCTTCGTTGTTGGTGCAAGGCAACCACCAATTGATGTTCTGCATGGAAGTTAGCTTTTTATATCTTCATTTCTACATTTAAATGGGTTCGTGATCTTCTTGATCTCTTGTTGAGTTCTGAAATGTGCAGGTGATACAATGTTTTCATCATATTGAAGGTATCATTAGCCCCTTTCTTCAGGTCTTCTTGGCATAAACAATTATATCCTCTAAACTGCTCCTCTTGAAATAGGAAGAAAATGCGATAGGCCCTATAGTGCTTTAAAGTGCCTGCTATGTTTGCTCATCATCATTCTTCAAGTGGTTCACAAGAAAATCCAAAGCATCCTTCACATAATTTGAAATGCTTTAGATACTCCAATTCATGAAACGATAGTGCTTCAAGTCTGAGGCTTCAGGTGACAAGTCAACAAAACTTCCCCTCTCAAAACCATCAATCTCCTTCGACTGCAATGCCTAGATTCTCCAGATATGCTAGCACCCATTGTAGCAGTACAACACCAATAGCCTTTGATCATCTTAGATATCCCTGTATATCGAAATAAGGGAATCCATCCTTTTCTTCGTTCTTAGCCGCTTGCACAGTATCGCCTTGTTCAGAAAAACTGAGAGCACGAAGAACAGAAGATTTCCCCCCCTTCTAGCAAATACCTTCCCTTGGTTTTCCCCACAATCTACAGAGAGCATACATGAAGATGGAAAAGCCTTCTCTATGTGGTCCCTCTGTCTGCTGTAGACCATTGCCTACAGACGATGTCCTCCCCCGCTACATTGAGTCCTCCTCCCTTAAGGAGAGAAGAATAATTCAAAAGGACAAAGATAGAGCATTGACCTCCATTACGAGCCGCCCATCCTCAGATTTCTCTGCCAAAAATCAGCCTCCTCCTCCAAGTGGCCAGATGCCTTGATAGCCGCCAGATCCTTTCGCCCATTCCAAACTATAGCAGCTGTCACATTGTTAGCACACATATAAAAAACAGCCATTCGTTCCTCCCTCCGAATCTCCTTCTAGGTTTATGTTGCATGATCTCATGAAGTATGGTAAGCTTCTTCACAAAGTCCTTCAGTTCCAAAACACTTTCACTCATGGTTGTCACTTCTGCATAATCATTTTTCATGGTGGTGGTCTTCCTCTACAACCATTCCCACCTTCATTTGAATCCAAAATCCACTTGTAGAAGTTGTGGAACACTCCTAGAGTCTATATAAAGACTTGAAATCACTTGTACAATACATGGAAGCAATATACATACACTTGTGACCATCATTGTATTGCTCCTTCAATTTTTTGCATCATCTTCTTCGTCAATAGTAATCTTGCAAAGGCTGCTGCTCTCTCCAGAGCTCCAAATTGAGTGCAAGATCACTCATTGGAAATGTACTAGTATCTTGCTTATTCTTGTACATTTTCATAGCATTTGATTTAGTAGGTTGGGAAAAATTGCAGTTTTTCTATCTCGCGATCAATCTCTCCATATTCCTTAAAAATAGGAAGTACCACCGTTGAGTGTTTGGTTCATTCCTATAGCATATTTTGCTTATTCCTTATACTTTTATGCATCATATACACTCAACCCTATCTGTATCACTCCCATAAAAGGATTTTTTCTAATTGTAATCACGTTGGTCGCTATGGATATTTGAATTTCATTGTCTCTTCCATTGTCTCTTCGCTGTTGGTGCAAGTCAACCACCAATTGATTTTCTGGATGAAGAATTGAAGTCAAAGATTGAAGAAAAGATTAGTCTATGACGCCTCAAGATAGTGCACATTCAGAAAATGAAGACTTGTATACATATGTACATTAAACTTATACTTAGCTCACTTATACCTTTTGTATGGTCATGAGCTTGTACATATATGCCTATATATACAAGTAAAAAGTTGGGGAAAGTATGAGAGCATATGATATGAGAAGATTTAGAAGTCATTATACACTTTAGAAGTGAGGAAGATCTCTCTCTCATCCTGATGTAAAATTTTTCAGAGAAGAAGAAATATTGCACCCGATCTTTTGCTGAGTACTCCTTCTGTGTTTAATCTTTTGTGAAATGCATTTGTACAAGTCTAAGTCTAGATTTTATTGACCTCTATACACGTTTTTAGATCCTAATTGTTATCAACCTGAGAGAATTGAGAGTAGGAACATTTACATGTGTAAATGTGAAGAAGTGAAGTTGCAACAGGTGCAAAATGTGATGCTAATGTTTTGGTCAGTTGTCCTTCCACAGTGTCAAGTTTTGAGCAAACAAACACTCATTCTTTAAGTTGGAAGGTAAGCGCTACTATGGCTAAAAGCATTTGAATAAAGGGGTTGTAATTTGAGAGAACCATGCTTTAGAAGTTACAGGTGTCAAAGTCTACTGTAGATAAGTACTGTTTTAGACATAGGTGAATTGTAAGAATCATTTCTCAAGATATACTTAATCTTTTGAGATGATTTAACTTAGAGAACGTGCGGAAAACTATAAGTGATGCCTTGTGCAAAGTTTTGTAAAAAAATTTACACAATTGATTAGTCAGTGAGTGAGTTGTGTGCAACAGACTTTCTGAGAAGTGACTCTCTTCACAGTTAGTTCAAGCTTTTGATAACTGAGATTGATCCTCCAAATTGGTAAAGGTTTTGAGTTATTCTTGATATAGAGGTGCTGTAACATCAAGGATAGCTTGTTCTTTTGGAGATTAACACTCTCCATCACTTTTGGAAGGTGAAGAAGGAAAAAAAGCTTTAGCTTTCTAGATGATTCTATTGGATATAGTCAAGTATCCATTGCCCTCAAAGACTAGCATAAAAGAACTTTTTCTATAGTGTCATGGAGATCTCATCTCCATGAATAGATTCTCAAAATGCTCACTTAAAGCACATGGACAAAATGAAGAACATACAAAAATCCATTGAAGCTTCTATAGCCTTGTTGTTATTGTGAGCTCCGGATGAATACAAAGGATGGAATAGTTTGACTACATGCTATATCAAACCTCTAAATAAAGGATTATTCAATAGTAGCACTCAAACATGGGAGAGTCAAATGTTAGAATAACTAACTAACGCAATATTTTCACGGTTTATTTGAAGGAAGATGAATTCAATGCTGTATCAAACCTCTAAATAAAGGATTATTCAATAGTAGCACTCAAACATGGGAGAGTCAAATGTTAGAATAACTAACTAAAGCAATATTTTCACCGTTTATTTGTAGAGCTTTAATAGTGTATAAAACGAGAGCTACACCTTCAATCATATATCTCATTGCTACTATTTGTGCGGATGTCTATGCAGATTTGTACATACTTACCTTTATCGTTTTTGAATAGATGATGATTGCACAAGATAAATACTATCAATGATACAAAAGAAGTCCAAGATATTGTAGAAAAATTGCATAAAATAATGTTTTTTTACAAATAAAGGACAAGTGGATAGTTCAGGAAGCCATGCACAAGAGCTCAAGTTCGGGGAGCATAAGAGGAATTAGGTTTTTGGGAGGTGACATAGAAAGTAAGGGTTTGTTTTCTATTGCTTTAGAGAGGGGTGTTTGAGAGGAATGGAAGCATGTGAAAGAATGAAACGTAAGTTAGGGAAACCATGCGAAGAGCTCAGGCTTCAAAAACAGATGCCATGAAAATAAAAGCACATTGGATGCATGAGGATTTTGGTAAATAGAAGTCGTCTACTCAAAGGAAATCTGTTATGATCTCTTTGTTTTGACTATGAAGGAGATTACAAAAAAAAAGCATTCTTATAGCTCTAAAGGTGAAAGATTATCTGATGAAGAGAATTTAGTCTCTAATGATTTTTTCAACAAATTACCTTTTGAACCTATGCATAGTTCTTCAATATATTTATCCGTTGTGTTGGTTTTTACTGTTGGTGCAAGACACTGATGATTAGTACAAGTTTTGAAGTCAAAGAATGAAGCAAAGATCAGCATTTGAAGCTTGAAGTTTAGTGCATGGTCAGAAGATGAAGACCTGTATATACATGTATACTAATCTTGTAATTAGTTCATAAAAACTTCATATCTATGATGTGTTGAGATGTAAACATCTATATATACTTGATACAAATGTACTAAGAGTAAGATAAATGATGAGTGATAAGTTTTAGAAGTCATTAGAGACTTTAGAAATTAAGAAGAACATGCATTATCAATCACATGTATGATTTCTCTGAATAGAAGAAAGTTGTGTCTCAATCTTTTGCTAAGTGCTCCTTCTGTGTTTATCTTCTTGAGGAATGCTTTTGTACAAGTCTAATGTATAGTTGAGTGACCTCTATAAAAGTTTTGAGAGTCTAATTGTAATCAGGTTGAGATAATTTTAAGTAGGAACATTTACATGTGTAAATGTGAAGAAGTGAAGATAGGTACGCGTGCAAATTGGATTATAATGTTTTGATCAAACCTCCCTCCACATTATAAAGTCTTGAGCAAGTAAGCATTCATTCTTTAAGTTCAAAGGTAAGCTACTTGTGGCTAAAATCATTTGAATAAATCAGGCCTAGTTTTAATTAGGTTGGACACTAGGTCAAGACAAAGCCAAAACTAGTCAAAAAACTATAAAAAGAGTTAGAGAGCTCATTTTTGAGGTTACCTAGTTGGAGAGTGAACTTATTCTTGAGCATTGTAAACTTTCTTTGAGCTTGCTAAGAGAAGCTTCCATTGTTCCTATTTTTGGTATCTCACCTTGTGTGCATGTGTGTTTGCAGGTGTCAAAGTCAACTACACAGAAGAACAACTTCAGACATAGGTACATTGTTTGAAGGAAATTTCAAGATATATTAATCCTTTTGAGAATTTTTGACTTGGAGAAGGTGTGCAAATGTTAGATGAAACCTTATACAAATTTTCATTGAAAACTTTATACATTTGGTCAGTCAATGAGTAGATTAAGTGTAGCATACTTTTTTGAGTAATTAGTTTCTTCACAGTTAACTCAAATCTTGATAATTTGGCATTAGTTTTCCAAAATTGGTTGAGTTTATGAGTTTTTATTGATATAACGGTGCTCTAACATCAAGGATAACTTGTTCTTTTGGAGATTAACAATCCTCCATCAGTGGTATCAGAGCAGGAGTCATCAGATTTGAAGGAAGGAGGACCTCGAGTATTGTAGATATACAAAAATCAATCTTCGAAGGTCCAAAAGGTGAAAATTTGAAGTGAAAGCTAGAGAAGAGGCCTAAAGTTATCAAGAAGATCAAAAGGAACTACATTCAAATTAAAAGTACATTCATTATTCACAAAGCTTGAAGAATACAGAAGAAGAAAGGATGGGAGATTCTATTCAAATAGAGAAATTGGATAGAGAAAACTATCCTGCTTGGTCAATGAGAATGGAAGCTCATCTTATGAGCAAAGGCCTGATAGGATATATCATAGGTGAAGAAGAAAAACTAGAATTTAAGGATCCTAGTATTCCAACTAGGGAAGAGCTATCAGATTTGAAGACACAGATGAAGAAGGATGCTCAAGCAAGGAGCATTATCTACATGGGAGTTAATGATTACTTGCTACCTAATATTAGAAGACTTGAAAGTTCAAGCGATTGAGCATTTCCAAAATACTACAAAGTCAAGGAAGGCATCTTTATGGGCAAAATTCACCACATTAAAAAAGAAGGCTTCTCAATCCATTTCAGATTATGTAGCAAGGATGAAGGACATTGCAGATGCATTAGGAGCATTTGATAAAGATATTGAAGAGGACAAATTGGTAAGACTAATTCTCACAGGTTTGAGATGAGATGAGAAGTGGAGGCCTTTCATTTTATCCATTGACTTATCACTATATCATTTCACTCTTGATTTGAATTAATTGCTAAGACATATGCTAACCTTTGAGCAGGATATCAAAGGTGATGTTGATAAGAGTATAGGTCAAGCAATGTATTCACAGGACAAGAAGAAAATTAACAAAGGCAAGCAACAATTGAATGAAGATGAAGGCACTACTATTCAAGCTAACTTCCTAAGACAAAGAGATGGTGGCAAAGGAAGAGGAAGAGGTAGAAGCAATAAAGATGGTGTCAAAGCTTGTTGGATTTGTGGTAAGACTAATCATTTTGCTCATGAATGTTGGCATAGTGCTCACAATGGTGGAGGATATAATCAAAACTTTAACTCAAGAGGAAGAGGTGGTAGAAATCAGAGAGGTAATTTCAGAGTTAGAAGTAGTGGATGTTTCTTTGGAAGAAATGCAGGTAGAGGCTTTCAAAGTCAATCCTACAATAATACCTACTACAATTATGCTTCAGATCAGAAAGAGGATTCAACCTTAATTATGAATGCAACGTGTGAAAGACAAAGTGAAGATCAAAGAGTCTTCTACATTGACTGAGGGTGTAGCAATCACCTGAGTGGCAACATAACTTTGATGACTGATTTTGAGAATAAGGTGAGTAATCATGTAGTTCAAACAAGTGATAACACAAAGCATAATATGAAGTCCATTGGATCAGTAAAGCCCAAGGATGGAAGCACTGTTTTGAGTAAGGTTTTGTATGTTCCTACAATCCCAAAGAATTTGATACGTGGAGGGAAAATTGTAGAGAAAGGTTATGAAGTAAGGTTCACTAATGATGGAGTTTTTGTGGAAGACCCTAGCAATGGGTATAAACAAATTGTTTCATGGAAGAAAGAAGGAAGGCTCTTCACATTGAAGATTCATGGAAATGTTGGTCATGCCTTGTTCACTTATGGACATAAGATCTCTGAGTTACATCTTTGGCACAAAAGGCTTGGACATTTCAATGAAAGAGGTATTAAGGATATGAGTAACAATGGTTCAGTGCTTGGATTGCCTAATCTTGTAGGTCAACACGTGACATACAAGTGTGAAGCTTGTCAATTGGGTAAAGCTTACAAGAAGACTTATGGTAAGAAAGGATTTATGTATTCAAAGAAGCTTGAATTGGTGCATATAGATGTGTGGGATCCATCAATGCAAGCAAAAGCAAGTGGAAAGGGAAGAAGAAAGGACCAAAGCAAGACAAAGCCAAAGGTCAGAATGTTCAACCTTGTGCCATATGCGATAAGACCAACCACACCACTTAGAATTGTTGGTTCAATGGGAAGACCCAGAAAGGAAGTGGAAGAGGTGGATATTGTAGCAATAGAGGCAGAGGTGGACACAACTTCAACAATAACAATAGAGGTTATAATAGAATGGACTACAACAATTATTCGGAAGATCAACCACATGAAGACTCATTGATTCTCATGAATCTAAGCCACAAAGAAGGTAAAGAAGATGATCATTTGTTCTACATAGATTCAAGATGTTTGAATCATGTTGCAAGCAACATTGCTCTTCTAACTGGTTTGGAAAGTCCAAATCATAGACATGAAACTACGGATGACATAAAGCACAATGTGGAGAAGATTGGTAATGCCAAAGCTTCCAATGGTAGGATAAACATTCTGAGTAATGTTCTCTATGTAGGCACTATCACTAAAAACCTAATAAGTCTAGGCCAAATAGTTGAAAAAGGCTTGGAAATTAGGCTCATCCAACATGGAGCTTTTGTGGAAGATCCATGTCAAGGCTTCAAGAAGATAGCCAGAGATGAGAAGCACGGTAGGCTCTTTACTTTTGAAGTAGGAGAAACCAAGAACATAGCTCTATTCACTTTTGGGTCTCAAACCCTAAGTGAGCTTGAAGCGTGGCATAAGAGACTTGCTCATGTGAATGAAAGAACCTCAAAGGATATATGCAGGGATCAAAGTGTTGTAGGACTGCCAAACATATCAAAGCAACACATGATTAATAGGTGTGATGCATGTCAGATTGGGAAGGGACAAAGACAACCATTCAACCACAAAGGCTACATCCACAACAACGTATTGGACTTAGTACACACAGATGTATGGGGACCAAGTCAAGAACCTTCATTGGCAGGATCAAGGTATTATGTCTCATTTATTGACGACCATAGTAGATGGACTATTCTTTACTTTATCAAGAGTAAGAATGAAGTGTTTGATTGCTTCAAAAAGTATCTCACACATGTGGAGAATCGTACAGATATGATTCAACTGAGATGGGTTACAGGTTCTATAATCCTTCAACCAAGCAATTCACTACAAGTAGAGATGTTGTGTTTGAAGAACATAGGTCTTGGTATGATGAAGACAAACAAATGGTAACTCTACCATATGATCTTGATTCTGATTCTCATCAATTAGGAAGCAAGCATGATACACAGACCCAAAATCCAAGAAGTGATACAGACGATGAACAAGATGAAAGGGAAAAGGATTACAAGCTATGGAAGTAAAGAGGCAAAGCAAAGATGCAAGAGGTTGGAGAATGCTCCAAGCAAGCACCTAGAAGATCAGCAAGAGAGAAGAAATAGTAAGAAAGGTATGGATATGATTCCACATTTGTTACGAATCATTCAATCTACTTCGTTAAAGACTCTATTTCAGAGGAATCCTCAACCTATGAAGAGGCAAAGGGAAACCCTAATTGGGAAAAGGTCATGAAAGAAGAAATAAATGCATTGAAAGAGATGGACACTTGGGTTGGTTCCAATGTCGCTGAATCAAAAGGTAATTGGTTGCAAATGGGTATATAAAGTTAAAATTCTCCTTATCAATCACCTTCTCTCTTAGAAAGTGATACTGAATCTCAATATGTTTAGTCATGGCATGAAATACAGGGTTAGTAGCAAGATACAATGAACTCATGTTATCTCCATGAATAGTGGGTGTACTCTGAATGATATCAAAACTCTTCATAAGAGTCTTTATCCATATGACTTCCTTTGTAGCTTCAACCATACCTTTATACTCTTCCTCTGTAGATGATAAAGAGATTGCGTGTTGCTTCTTAGAGCACCATGAGATTAACTTATCTCCCACATAAGACAAGTATCCATACGTTGATCTTCTATCATCACGATTACCTGCCCAATATGTATCACTATATATCTTGATGTTTGTATCTGATGTAGAACCAGAATACAAACCTTATTTGACTGTACTCTTAATGTACCTCATTACCCTTTGTCGTGCAATCCAATGTTCTTTCCTAGGACAATGCATGAATTGAGACAACACTCCAACTCCATATGACAAATCAAGCCTAGTTAATGTAGCATAGATAAGACTACCAACCAGACTTTGATACAACTTCATATCCTTGAATTCTTCTCCTCCATATCTGCTCAATTTGTGATTCACCTCCATTGGAGTAGGTGCTATCCTACAATCTTCCATTTTAAACTTGATCAACAAATTCTTCAAATACCTTTCTTGAGTTACATACACTCCATGTTGAGTGTATGAGATTTCCATGCCCAAGAAATATGACAAGTCTCCCAAGTCACTAATCAATAACTCTTTCTCCATTTGCTTCTTTAGGCTTTGTATGCCCTTCTCATGTGTACCTGTAAGAATTATGTCATCAGCATATATGCACATGTAAATGAACCCATCATCACTTGCTTTGACAAGCAAGCTACTATCTGCTTTAGATACTTGAAAACCAAGTTCTTTCAAGAACTTCACAAGTCTCTAATTCCATGCCCTTGGGGCCTTCTTCAAACCATACAAAGCTCTCTTGAGCTTACATACATGATCTGGATACCTTTCATCTCTGAATCCTTGTGGTTGCTCCATGAAAACACCATTTGAAATATAACCATTTAGAAAAGCATTTTTCACATCTAATTGACATAGTTTCCAACTTTTACATGCAACAATGGCTATGAGTGTCCTGATGGTTGTCATCTTTGCCACAAGACTATAGGTCTCATCATAATCTATTCCATATGTCTGAGCAAACCCTTTACAACAAGTCTAGCTTCATACCTAGACACACTTCCATCTGCATACCTCTTTGTCTTGAAGACCCATTTGCATCCAATGATCTTCTGACTATTTGGTTTAGAAACCAAATCCTATGTCTCATTCTCCATCAATGCATCATACTCTTCCTGCATAGCTTTCTCCTAATTTTCCTTACCTTTCGCCTCTTCATATGTAGAAGGGTCTTCATTTGATTTCATCATGTAGGCATAGTCTTTAGTAGTAAAAAAACAAGTGTCATAGCTATACCTTGTAGGTTTCCATTTGTGTCTTGATGACCTTCTGAGTTCTCCACTTCTTGAGGTTTCTGGTTCATCACATTCTGGATCAAATCTTGGCACTTCTTCAACTTCAACTTGTACTTCATTGTTTTCTTCTTCATCAAATATTTGAACCTTTGATTTACCTTTCGTTTGATGCACAACTTCTTCATCATCTGTATGATTAATGATTGTACTTGCATACCAAGTACCTTGCTCATCAAATGTAACATCCTTAGACATAAGGAATTGCTTTGTGGATGGACTCCACAACCTATATCCCATCTGCTTATCATCATATCCAATGAACACATACTTTTCAGCTTTAGGTTCTAATTTATGCCTTAACTGAGATGGCACATATGCATAGGCTAAACATCCAAACACTTTGCAATGATCTAAGGTAGGCCTCTTACCCCACCATGCCTCATATGGTGTCATACCCTGCAAAGCTTTACATGGTAACCTATTGACCAAATATGTAGCTGTATTTATAGCCTCAGCCCACAAATAATTGGGAGAATTTTTCTCCTTCATCATGGATCTTTCAAACTCAACAAGAGTTCTATTCCTCCTCTCTGCTACACCATTTTTTTTAGGAGAGCACGTGCAAGTAACTTCCCTTTTTATACCTACATTCCACAAGTAATCACTAAACTCATTAGAGAAATACTCTCCTCCTCCATCTAACCTTAGTCTCTTCAATTTTTGACCTGTAATTCTTTCTGCATGTTGATATATTTAGGTAGTGATGTGTGTGAATACACTAGGACCGCCGGGGCACTTTTTTCCCTCTTTAGGAGGTTTTTTTCCCCCGACTTGTATATACGCCTATTGCCCTAATGGGCTACTTATCTTTGTACATTCTCTAGTAATACGTTCAATATTGTGTGTTTGTGCTCCAAGCTTCTTCTTCTTCCTTGTGCTATTCGCGTGCTTCCAAAGACGTCTATCTCCAACAATTGGTATCAGAGCAGGTCGTTGCTTCATCTAGGGCACCATCAACACTCCTCCGTTTGCAGTCTCAGATTCGCACGAAATTTGGTGAGCATACTCCAGGTGTTTCAGAGATCAAAACAACTTCTCTTTGTGGTGCCGAAATCGCGATCTGAGCTTGTTTCAACCTCCGAATGGACTATCACAGTGCTTGTGCATGCTATTTTGTCTTTTTGTGCCAAAGGTATATACCAGTTTCTATTCGCTAGTATAAGCATCTCAAAGTCTCCTACAGTTCTAACAGATTTCGTCTAGGCAGTTCTGCTCATCTTTTTGAGATACAGTCAGTTTTCTGAATCAAGGTATTTTAGTCATCGGCCATGGCTGAAAGCAGTGATGTATTCCGTATGTTGGCTGTTGAGGATAAGTTGGATGGTACCAACTACCCGTTATGGGCTTATATGATGCGACATGTGTTGGTTGCAAAAGGATTGTGGAACATTGTGCAGGGTGTTGAAAGACGTCCTGTTACACCTCTGACTACAAGTACTGCAAATATAGGTGTTGGAGCTAATGAAGATGGTATCAAAGATGATATTCCGCAGATTCCTGTTTGTGCTACTATTTCTGCTGCACCTATTGCAGAGCAGATTTGCTGGGATGGCAAAGATGCCTAGGCACATGCATTGATAGCTTTGTCTATCAAACGTGCCATTATTCCTCACATTCACTCTTACAGAATAGCTAAAGATGCTTGGGATACACTTACCACAGTGTACCAAGCTAGGAATGAGGCTCGTGTTGCTTACCTCCGAAAACAGTTGGAGAGTGAGCACATGAATGAAGGTGATTCTATGGACAGTTTCCTAACAAAGATCAAAAGACTTGAAGGAACAATTGATTTTTGCTGATGAGGTTATACCAGATAGCTCACTTGTGCAAACCGTTCGGAATGGTCTTCCTGATTCATATCAAAGTTTTTCTTCTACTCTTCGGTTGATGATGAAAGGCAATCCAAATGCCTTATCATCTGAGGAGTTAGTCTCTGTTCTGTTGCAGGAAGATCAGTCCAGGCAAAACAGGTCCATTATGTCGAGTTGCAGATCAAGCTTTCCAAGCTAGTCAGAAGGGCAAAGGAAAATGGAGCTCTTCAACTAGTAAGCAGAAATATGCTAATTCTACATATTCGAAGAAGGAAGATAAAGATGAGATGAAATCAGAAAAGCAAAAATTGTTTTGTAAGTACTGTAAAGGGAATGATCATATCATAAAAAACTGTCCAAAACTAGCTGCAAAAGAGGCAAAGAAGAAAAATGGTCAAGAGTCAGGCTTTACCACATAGTTTCTGGCTTTCGGCTGTCAGGTGTGTAGCATATGTACTGAACAGGTGTCCCACTAAAGCACTACAATCTATCACTCCATATGAGGCTTGGCATGACCGCAAGCCATCTGTTGCTCATCTGCGTGTTTTTGGTTGTTTGGCATATGCACTAGTGCCTGAACAACATCGCAGAAAATTGGATGATAAGGCAGTGAAATGTATTTTTGTTGGGTACAGTTCTGAAAGTAAAGGCTATTGTCTGTATCATCCACAGACTAAACGCATTCTGGTTAGCCGTGATGTTGTCTTTGTGGAAGATGCTATTCAGCCATTGCTTTCATGTACTAAGGAGATATCTGTTAGCTCCAAAGACATGTATGATACTTTGATGCCTCTTTTTACAGGTGGACAGTCTAGTGCTGGTCCTAATGAGGCAACTTCTCAACCTTTGCAGGTTTCATATGATGATGCAGATCATTCCATTTCTGATGCAAATTTACATGACGCACTTGTTGATGAGAGAGCTAATATTGAGCAGACAAAAACTATGCCAAAATGGCTGGTGCAGACTTTGCGTGACAGCGAACTAGATGCACCTTTGTCATATCGTACTCGTTCATGCTCTCATAGTGCCTCCTTTGCATTAGATTGTTATGCTATGGCTATGTTGTCGAGATGAAATCCTGCAGGGAGTGTGCACTGAGTTTTTTTTCAAAAGTTCATTGTTTTTGAGTTTTTGTGTGATGTTTTGATCGAGAGAGTGGTATATTTTGTACATATTTTGGCCGAATTAATTGATTGTGTGATGCGAAAACAAGTTTGAGATGTGTGTTAGACCTGTGTGTAAACGAAACTGACATTAGACACATGAAAACTTAGGTTTGACCCTTGAAACTGACAGGAAACACGAGTTTACCCCATGAAAACTGGACTTGAACCCTTGGAAACCCTTGGATTTTAGGTCCAAACTGTAAATAAACCCATGAATTGGTGAGTTTGAGTTAATTGTGAGCAAACCCCTAACTTCCCCGATCAAAAACCATAGATTGGACCCTTGGAAATCGGTGTTTATCCTAGGTCAAACCCTTAAATTAATTAATTTGTATATACAGTGTGAAACCAAAACTAAAATAAAAAAGGACAAAAATAAAAAATAGAATTAAGAGATGGGATTTTCTAAGAATAGTAAGTGAACATGCATGGTCATCTAAAATTGGAAAGTTGGTTAAGGAGGTTGGAAGTTTCTAGAGGAAAGTCCAAGGGTAGGGAGGCCTATAAATAGGTGCCTAAACTCATTTGTTCCTCCCTGTGGTCTTTCTTGTGGAACCCCCCTACAGGTTGGGCTGATTGATGATTTCAGAGGTTTATATGAAGTGAAGAGTTGAAGATTGAAGCCCAAAGTAAAGAGTACCCCACCCCGTTTTGTTGATTGATGATTTGAGAGATTATATGAAGTGAAGAAAGAGATTGAAGACTAAAGATAAAGAGCACCCCCGTGGTCTTTCTTGTGGAACCTTCCTACAAGTTATTGTGATTTCTCATGATTTGAAGAAGGATTAAATGAAGTGACGAAGTGCTTTGAGGACCGAAGATAGAAAGCCCCATCCTGTGGATTTCCCTTGTGGATCGTCTCCTCCAGGTTTATGCGGTTTTTGATTATCTGAAGTAAAGATAAGGGAGGCTACTGTTGAGGATACCTGAAGTAAAGGGCGGACCGAAGTGAAGACCTGGAAGAAAAGCTTGGACCGCGAAGACCGAAGCGGAATCCCCTGGGTGATTTCTCGCACTGTAGCGAGGGATCTAGAATATACTAGCCGGCCCGCATTGTAGCGGCGGCTTTCATATTGTATCATTGCACCGCACTGTAGCGGTTTCATTGTACCAGTGGCCTACACTGTAGCGACCTATTTTTGTATCATTCATTTTAATGGAGACTTGAGTTTCATTTCCGTTGTATCATTGGGCTTCATTTGCATCCCGTGTTTCACTACGGTATCCGATCGTCTCTTTCCGATGCCCACGGTCCCACGCGTAGGCACGCACGTCTCGACACTTCCGAGGGGCAAGGGGCCCCACGAGGATCGCGCACGCTCTAGAGAGCACAGGCGAGGCGCCTAGCGCGCAGACGCCGCTCGCAGGACAGCGGGAGCGGCGCACCAGAGCGGGCCTGATCCAACCCCGGCGCCGGCTTCTTGCCACGACCTCCTTCTTCCGGACACCTGAACCCGACGTGAAGCGAGGTGGTTGCTCGGTGATCCTCGACGCGTCACCCACTCCTTGAGAAGATAGACAGGAACTTCGGCATCAGACAGAGATTCCAGGTACTAGCATCTCAAGTTATTTGATTTTTTTGCATTGTTTCACACACACATTGAACAGAAAGGTTGTCTTGTTGTCTGAGCTTGAGCATTCACTATCTGCACTAGTTTAGTCCATATATCTGTGCACAAGAAACTAAAATGAACAAAATGATTGAGGTACAATTTACGAGATACGAAGAGCGAATTAAGGAAATAGAATTTAACATGAATGAATCCATAAAATCAAAGTTTAGTATTGTGATGACCCTAATGCAAACTATAAATACGATATCTGATACTATTCAACTGATGGGCATAAGCATTAAAGACCTAAAAAATGAAATGGATTCTGAGATTTCTGAATTAAAACATAAAGTTATCATGTTGACAAACCAAGTTAATGACCTACAAGTATGGAAACGTGATAATGAGCATGAGGTAAAAGTCCAAAGCATATCTGCACAGAAAGAGTCAGTAGGCCTTAGAAAACCCATGCCTAGAGTGACACCTAGGAAATCAAGTTGGGATGAGAAGAGACCTATACGTTGCTTTTGGTGCGATCAATTTGGGCATATGTTTTGGGATTGTCTAGCATATGAAAGTGCAAGCAAACATAAACTAGTAAGTCAACATGAAAATAAAATTTGTAAATATCAAGAGGAGATACCGTTGCATTTGAATGTAGGAAAAGGTGGGATGAAAGAGTATTTCGAGAAGACCAAATCTAGACCAAAACCGCTTCAGAAGATGTGGAGACCAAAAACTCATGAAGATAATAGGCTTGATGAGCAAAAGAGTATTCTATCTAAATCTAGTGAAGAAACCAAAGGTAGACAAATAAAGGTCGAGAAGCAAAAAATTGAACAGATATTAAAAAGAGCAAATAGAAATAGATCATAAAGGAGAGTCTGATAGAGAAATGCAAGAGAAATCAAAGAAAGACCATGATGTATATGTTTCATTTGACTCCAAACTTTTGAATAATGAGAATCTATTTGATCAAGAGAAGGTTGCAAAATTACAGTCTCAATTAAACTTTGACAAACAAATTGAACATGAAAAGAGTGAAGAAGAGATTGAAGAAGATATAAAATGTGATAAACGAGTTAACAAAGCAGAAAAACAGTTACTTGATCATATTATTGCGCAAATCGAGGGAAGTGTAAATACAACTTCAAAGACTTCTAAAAGTATGAAGAAGAGTAAGAGAAGTAAAAATTTAACTTTCCAAGATATATTTTCAAATATTGAATGAGGATAGAAGAGAAATTGTAATAGAAATATATGGAAATGATCAAGAGTTATTGGATGATGTTGGAGTTAGACGTCTGTGGAAGCACACGAATAGCACAAGGAAGAAGAAGAAGCTTGGAGCACAACACACAAGACTGAATGTATTACTAGAGAATGTACAAAGATAAGTAGCCCATTAGAGCAATAGGCATATATACAAGCCGGGGGAAAAAACCCTCCTAAAGAGGGAAAAAAGTGCCCCGGCAGTCCTAGGGTGTTCACACACATCACTACCTAAATATATCAACAAATCCCCCCTAGGAGTGATGCGGTGAACAAGGAGCTGGCACTCATGTATAAGGAAGTGCCAAGCTATGTGGAAATCACTCCACAAAAGGAAGTAAGCCCAAAGCTTTGCGGAAAGCTTCAAACTTCTCCCTAGGCAGAGCCTTCGTGAAAAGGTCTGCAATGTTCTCCTGCATGGGCACATATGCCAAGCTTATCTCCCCAGCAGAGAACCTCTCCCTGACATAGTGATAATGCACCTCAATGTGCTTAGTGCGAGCATGGAACAGAGGATTCCTCGCAACTGCCAATGCGCTCTGACTGTCAGTGAAGATGGTGGTGGCAGAAGACTGGCCAACACCCAAATCAGCCATAAGGCGTCTGAGCCACACACACTCAACAGTCGCTGTGAAAGCTGCCCTATACTCAGCCTCACAACTGGAAGTGGCCACAGTAGGCTGCTTCTTGCTCAACCAAGATATACATGAGCTACCAAGCATGAAGCAAAAACCACTAGTGGACACACGAGTGTCATAGCAACCAGCCCAATCTGAGTCAGAAAAAGCATGCAAATCTGGCGGTAGTGATCCCCCCTTGGGATAAAACAACCCAAGTAGCCGAGTACCACTCAAGTAGCAAAAGATGCGCTTAACTGCTTTCCAATGCGTGACTACTAGGCAATGCATAAACCTGCTCATCTGTGAGACAGCAAACTGAATATCTGGCCGAGTAATGCATAAGTAAATCAAGCATCCAATAGCCTGCTGATAGAGAACAGCATCAAATGCATCTCCAGCATCATGAAGACTCAATCATAAACCTGTCTCCATAGGAGTGGCAATGGGCTTACAGTCTTCAAGGCCAAAACGCTGCAATAATGTGTCAATATATTTCGTTTGACACAAAGCCGTTCCACCATCAACGTGCATAAACTGAATGCCCAAATAGTGATGCAAATGCCCCAAATCAGACATCTCAAATGAGGCATGCAAATCAGCCTTAAAATCAGCAATATGTGTCTCAATAGGACCAGTGAGCAGCATGTCATCAACATAGACAACAATGATCAGAAGCACATCATTAGCACACTTAACATATAAGGTGCTTTCAGTTGGACTGTTCTCAAAACCATGTGCAATCAGATAGGCATGTATCTTCTCATACCAAGCACGTGGTGCTTGCTTTAAACCATATAATGCCTTCTTTAACCTGCAAACCTGGTTTTCATGCCCTTTCTGCACAAAGCCACGGGGCTGAAAAACATACACTTCTTCATGCAAGTCACCATTCAGAAATGTTGTTTTAATGTCCAACTGATGTACATTCCAACCATGATGGGCTGCAAGTGCACAAATGCTGCGAACAGTAGTCATACGGCATGTAGGTGCAAAGCTCTCATCAAAATCAATGCCTCTTTCCTGTGCATAACCCTTTGCAACAAGCCTAGCCTTATACTTGTCAACTCTACCATCAGGTTTACGCTTCAGCTTGTATACCCACTTAGTGCCAATGGCCTTCTTGCCAGGAGGCAAGTCACATAAAGACCATGTACCATTCTTCATTATAGCATCATATTCAGATTGCATAGCAACCATCCAATTTTCTGAATTTTGTGCTTCATCAAAAGAAACAGGCTCATTCTCATCACAGAGACTAGATGCAGCCATAGCATAGCAATCTGATGCAAAGGAGGCACTATGAGAGCCTGAACGAGTATGATATGACAAAGGTGCATCTAATTTGTTGTCACGCAAAGTCTGCACCAGCCATTTTGGCATAGTTTTTGCCTGCTCAATATCAGCTCTCTCATCAACAAGTGCATCATGTAAATCTGCATCAGAAATGGAATGATCTGCATCATCATATGAAACCTGCAAAGGCTGAGAAGTTGCCTCATTAGGACCAGCACTAGCCTGTCCACCTGTAAAAAGAGGCATCAAAGTATCATACATGTCTTTGGAGCTAACAGATGTCTCTTGCAATGGCTGAATAGCATCTTCCACAAAGACAACATCACGGCTAACCAGAATGCGTTTAGTCTGTGGATGATATAGACGATAGCCTTTACTTTCAGAACTGTACCCAACAAAAATACATTTTATTGCCTTATCATCCAATTTTCTGCGATATTGTTCAGGCACTAATGCATATGCCAAACAACCAAAAACACACAGATGAGCAACAGATGGCTTGCGGTCATGCCAAGACTCATATGGAGTGATAGACTACAACGCTTTAGTGGGACACCTGTTCAGTACATATGCTACACACATGACAGCCTCAAGCCAGAAACTATGTGGTAAAGCCTGACTTTTGACCATGCACCTCGCCATCTCCATGAGTGACTTGTTCTTCCGTTCAGCAACTCCATTCTGTTGAGGTGTATACGGCACTGTACACTGGTGTTTTATCCCACGTTCAGCCAGAAATGCATTAAAATCTAAAGACATATATTCCCCCCCTCGATCAGAATGGAGGGTGCCCATTTTACATGCTGATAGATTATCAGCCAAAACCAAAAACTATTTGAAGCACATGAACACTTCGGACTTTGCTTTGAGTGGATATACCCATGCATGCCTGGAAAAATCATCACTGAAAGTCACGAAGTAAAGGTAATTTCCAAAAGAGGGTGTCTGCATAGGACCACAGACATCACTATGTACAAGCTGCAATTTCTGCGTAGCCCAAACTGAACCATCTTTTGGAAAGGAAGAACGCTGCATTTTGCCCAAAATACAGCCTTCATAAACATGTTTTCTAGGTGCCTCAAGTTTGGGCAAACTAGCAAAATTCAAATGACCAAATCGTGCATGCCAAAGCTTTGCATATGACATAGCCTGAGAATCATGAACTGCACATGCCGAATCATTCACAAATCTTTCATAGTCTATGAGCTTATACAGCCCACGACATAAAATGCCAGAAGCAATAATCACATCGCCATTTGAGAGATCATGGACTGTACACCTGTCATGAACAAATTTCACAACCAAGCCAATCTTGGCTAATGCAGAAACTGATAACAAGTTCTTTTTGATCCCTGGCACAAATAAAGCATCTGACAAAGTGAAAGAACTACCATCAGCAGTAGTCAGAATGATCTTACCAACTCCCATAACAGGATAAGAGGAGTTATTGGTGCATGTGACAGTATTCCCTGTAGGGGCAGGCTCGAGTGAAGAGAAGAAACTGCGCTGCGAGGTAATATGTTTGGTCGCTCCACTGTCAAAGTACCAAACATCTGAGTCTACTGCAGACATGCACTGATCATGAGAAGATGGGTCAAAACTGCAGACAATAGTAAACGCCCATTCTTCTTCCTGCACAAGATTTGCAGACTCTGTTTTTGGTGTAGAGGCCTCTGCAAGAACCATTCCAGCCTCTTTCTTCTTTGCCTCTTTAGCAGCCAGTTTTGGACAGTTCTTTATAATATGATCATTTCCTTTACAGTACTTGTAGAATAATTTCTGCTTTTCTGATTTCTTTTCATCTTTATCCTGGTTATTCGATTGTGTAGCATTTGCAGATTTCTGCTTACTAGTAGAAGAGCTCCATTTTCCTTTGCCCTTTTGACTAGCCAGGAAAGCTTGATCTGTAACATGCATAATGGACCTGTTCTGCCTGGACTGATCTTCCTGCAACAGAACAGAGACTAATTCCTCAAATGACAAGGCATTCGGATTGCCTTTCATCATCAACCGAAGAGTAGAGGCAAAACTCTGATATGAATCAGGAAGACCATTCAGAACGGTCTGCACAAGTGAGCTATCTGGTATAACCTCATCAGCAGAAATCAATTGTTCCTTCAGGTCTTTGATCTTTGTAAGAAAACTGTCTAGAATCGCCTTCATTCATGTGCTCACTCTCCAACTGTTTTCGGAGGTAAGCAACTCGAGCCTCATTCCTAGCCTGGTACAAAGTGGTAAGTGTATCCCAAGCATCCTTTGCTGTTCTGCAAGAGCGAATGTGAGGAATAATGGCACGTTTGACAGACAAAGCTATCAATGCATGTGCCTGGGCATCTCTGCCATCCCAACGAATCTGCTCTGCAGTAGGTGCAACAGAAATAGCAGCACGAACAGGAATATGCGGAATATCATCTTCGACACCATCTTCATCAGCTCCAACACCTGTATTTGCAGTACCTGTCGTTACAGGTGTAACAGGACGTCTTTCAACACCCTGCACAATGTTCCACAATCCTTTTGGAACCAGTACATGTCGCATCATATAAGCCCATAATGGGTAGTTGGTACCATCCAACTTATCCTCAACAGCCAACATACGGAATACATCACTGCTTTCAGCCATGGCCGGTGACTAAAAATAACCTTGATGCAGAAAATTGACTGTATCTCAAAAAGTTGAATGGAACTGCCCAAACGAGTTTTGCTAGACCTGTAGCAGACTTCGAGACGCTTAAACTGGCGAACAGAAACTGGTATATACCTTTGGCACAAAAGGACGAAATAGCCTGCACAAGCACTGCGATAGTGCGTTCGGAGGCCGAAACGAGCTCAGATCGCGATTTTGGCACCACACAGCAAAGCTGTTTTTATCTTGGAAACACCCTGAGTATGCTCACCAAATTTCGTGCGAATCTGAAACTGCAAACGGAGGAGTGTCGACGGCGCCCTAGAAGAAGCGATGACTTGCTCTAATACCAATTGTTGGAGTTAGACGTCTACGGAAGCACGCGAACAGCACAAGGAAGAAGAAGAAGCTTGGAGCACAACATACAAGACTGAATGTATTACTAGAGAATGTACAAAGATAAGTAGCCCATTAGGGCAATAGGCGTATATACAAGCCGGGGGAAAAAAACCTCCTAAAGAGGGAAAAAAGTGCCCCGGCAATCCTAGAGTGTTCACACACATCACTACCTAAATATATCAACAGATGATGATGATGATTGAAAGATAATGATTGATGATATTTGATTGATGATGGTTGATGATTAGTGAATGATTATAATTGAAATGATTAATGAATGATTGATGTATGATGATGAACAATGATGAAAGATGAATGATGATGAAAGATGGTTTATGATCATTGATGATGATGATTATGATGATGATGATGCTGATGATGATGATTCTGGAAGATGCTGATGACACTGAGAGTGATGCTGATGAAGAATGATAGACCATGGAATTAAAGAAAAGCTGGATCAAAATGAAGAAAAATGACCAGGTGAAACGTTTCTGATTTGAGATGTGTTTTCTTTCTGATAGAGCATATGCACTGCATTTATGTGTGTATGATAAAGATATGTATGGATTTATGAAAATCATGTAGAATAAAGATAACAAAGATCTATTATGGGTTTGCATGAAGCATGAATGACTAGGAAATTATATGAGTGAGATTAGTTAGCAGACTAGAGACTTTTGGGAGTGAAAGCTTGGGGATGTGATGGCATGCCTAGACCGAGTGCATGTATATGCTGATTGATTTGAACACTTAGTGAGTGGGAAACTTTGGATCCTAGAATTTATGTCTTGCGAGATCCTACCTCCATATGGATCATGATTCATGAAAAACATTCATACTCAAGCCAGCTTATATGTGTGTGCATGTTGTTAGTGCACTGTGATGGGCTAGTAGGCAGGTGGAACCACCTTGGTCGGGCGATCAAGGCCATGAGCCGTAGCTAGTTTCGTCGTAGGCCTGACCTATCTGTTATCATGCGCCTGTATGGGTCGGTAGGCGGGTGGAGTCACTCTGACCGGGTGGTTAGAGCCACGAGCTGACGTCGATTTCATGCAGGGCTGATGATTGTGTGTGTCGTGCGCTATGTCGGGTTGGCAGACAGGTGGGGTAAACTTGGCCGGGTGGACAAGTCCATGAGTTGCACCCAATTTTGACATAGGCCGATTTGTGAAATAAAGATAAAAAGAATAAATGCTGAGCTGAGATGAAGTGAAAAAGAAGAGAAAAAGAAAAGTAAAATGAAAAAGAAAAAGGAAAAGGAAAGAGATCTAATGGAGAGTTGGAGAGTAGGAGATAAATAGTAGGAATCGAGGTATATTCTACAAACAGAGCTAGTAGAAACATAAGTATATGCTAGTACTTAGAATGAGCAGTTTGATCTGAACCAGTTGAACGAACAGAACATCTAGAAAGGTAACGATTTATTCATGTGATTACTTGTCAGATTGCAGACACAGGAACATAGTATGATGCTTGCGAAGCTTGAATCTACCTAATTTTCTAAAATTCATACCAACCTTTATAAAAATTGCATGACTGCATGAGATCATAATTTGAGTTTTGAAAAGAAAAAGATAAAAAGTGTAAAGAGATTTTAAAAGAACCCTGATACTCTTCTGTTGGATCTTGCAGGTTGGCCCATCGGGACGATGTGCAGGTTTAGCGGGGCGAATGTCGGGATGAAATCCCGCAGGGAGTGTGCACTGAGTTTTTTTTCAAAAGTTCATTGTTTTTGAGTTTTTGTGTGATGTTTTGATCGAGAGAGTGGTATATTTTGTACATATTTTGGCCGAATTAATTGATTGTGCGATGCGAAAACAAGTTTGAGATGTGTGTTAGACCTGTGTGTAAACGAAACTGACATTAGACACATGAAAACTTAGGTTTGACCCTTGAAACTGACAGGAAACATGAGTTTACCCCATGAAAACTGGACTTGAACCCTTGGAAACCCTTGGATTTTAGGTCCGAACTGTAAATAAACCCATGAATTGGCGAGTTTGAGTTAATTGTGAGCAAACCCCTAACTTCCCCGATCAAAAACCCTAGATTGGGCCCTTGGAAATCGGTGTTTATCCTAGGTCAAACCCTTAAATTAATTAATTTGTATATACAGTGTGAAACCAAAACTAAAATAAAAAAGGACAAAAATAAAAAATAGAATTAAGAGATGGGATTTTCTAAGAATAGTAAGTGAACATGCATGGTCATCTAAAATTGGAAAGTTGGTTAAGGAGGTTGGAAGTTTCTAGAGGAAAGTCCAAGGGTAGGGAGGCCTATAAATAGGTGCCTAAACTCATTTGTTCCTCCCTGTGGTCTTTCTTGTGGAACCCCCCTACAGGTTGGGCTGATTGATGATTTCAGAGGTTTATATGAAGTGAAGAGTTGAAGATTGAAGCCCAAAGTAAAGAGTACCCCACCCCATTCAGTTGATTGATGATTTGAGAGATTATATGAAGTGAAAAAAGAGATTGAAGACTAAAGATAAAGAGCACCCCCGTGGTCTTTCATGTGAAACCTTCCTACATGTTATTGTGGTTTCTCATGATTTGAAGAAGGATTAAATGAAGTGACGAAGAGCTTTGAGGACCAAAGATAGAAAGCCCCATCCTGTGGATTGCCCTTGTGGATCGTCTCCTCCAGGTTTATGCAGTTTTTGATTATCTGAAGTAAAGAGAAGGGAGGCTACTGCTGAGGATACCTGAAGTAAAGGGCGGACCGAAGTGAAGACCTGGAAGAAAAGCTTGGACCCCGAAGATCGAAGCAAAATCCCCAGGTCGATTTCTCGCACTGTAGCAAGGGATCTAGTTTATATCGGCCGTCCTGCACTGTAGCAGCAGCTTTTATATTGTATCATCGCACCGCACTGTAGCGGTTTCATTGTACTAGCGGCCTGCACTGTTGCGGCTTATCTGTATCATTCATTTTATTGGAGTACTTGAGTTTCATTTCCATTGTATCGTCGAGATTCATTTGCATCCCGTGTTTCACTGCGATATCCAATCGTCTCTTTCCCGATGCCTACAGTCCCACGTGTACGCACGCATGTCTCATCACTTTCGAGGGGCAAGGGGCCCCACGAGGATCGTGCATGCTCCAGAGAGCACAAGCGAGGCGCCCAGCGCGCAGATGTTGCTCGCAGGACAGCGGGAACGGTGCACCAGAGAGGGGTCTGATCCAACCCCGGCGCCGGCTTCCTGCCCGACCTCCTTCTTCCTGACAACTTCTAGTCTGTGTGATGAGAATGAGCCTGTTTCTTTTGATGAAGCACAAAATTCAGAAAATTGGATGGATGCTATGCAATCTGAATATGATGCTATAATGAAGAATGGTACATGGTCTTTATGTGACTTGCCTCCTGGCAAGAAGGCCATTGGCACTAAGTGGGTATACAAGCTGAAGCGTAAACCTGATGGTACAGTTGACAAGTATAAGGCTATGCTTGTTGCAAAGGGTTATGCGCAGGAAAGAGGCATTGATTTTGATGAGACCTTTGTACCTACATGCCGTATGACTACTGTTCGGAGCATTTGTGCACTTGTAGCCCATCATGGTTGGAATGTACATTAGTTGGACATTAAAACAACATTTCTGAATGGTGACTTGCATGAAGAAGTGTATGTTTTTCAGCCCCGTGGCTTTGTGTAGAAAGGACATGAAAACCAGGTGTGTAGGTTAAAGAAGGCATTATATGGTTTAAAGCAAGCACCACGTGCTTGATATGAGAAGATACATGCCTATCTGATTGCACATGGTTTTGAGAACAGTCCAACTGATAGCACCTTATATGTTAAGCATGCTAATGATGTGCTTCTGATCATTGTTGTCTATGTTGACGACATGCTGCTCACTGGTCCTATTGAGAAGCATATTGCTGATTTTGAGGTTGATTACCATGCCTCATTTGAGATGTCTGATTTGGGGCATTTGCATCACTATCTGGGCATTCAGTTTATGCAAGTTGATGGTGGAATGTCTTTGTGTCAAACGAAATATATTGACACATTTATTGCAGCATTTTGGCCTTGAAGGCTGTAAGCCTATTGTCACTCCTATGGAGACAGGTTTCTGATTGAGTCTTCATGATGCTGGAGATGCATTTGATGCTGTTCTCTATGAGCAGGCTGTTCGATGCTTGATTTACTTATGCATTACTCGGCCAGATATTTAGTTTGTTGTCTCACAGATGAGCAGATTTATGCATTGCCTAGGAGTCAAGCATTGGCAGGCGGTTAAGCGCATCTTTCGCTACTTGAGTGGTACTCGGCTACTTGGGTTGTTTTATCCCAAGGGGGAATATAAAGCAGCTTTCACAACTACTATTGAGTGTGTGTGGCTTAGACACCTTATGGCTGATTTGGGTGTTGGTCAATCTTCTGCCACCACCATCTTCACTGACAGTTAGAGCGCATTGGCAGTTGCGAGGAACCCTGTGTTCCATGCTCGCACTAAGCACATTGAGGTGCATTATCATTATGTCAGGGAGAGGTTCTCTGCTGGGGAGATCAGCTTGGCATATGTGCCCACACAGGAGAACATTGCATACCTTTTCACGAAGGCTCTGCCTAGGGAGAAGTTTGAAGCTTTCCGCAAAGCTTTGGGCTTACTTCCTTTTGTGGAGTGATTTCCACATAGCTTGGCACTTCCTTATACATGAGTGCCAGCTCCTTGTTCACCGCATCACTCCTAGGGGGGATTTGTTGATATATTTAGGTAGTGATGTGTGTGAACACACTAGGACCGCCGGGGCACTTTTCTCCCTCTTTAGGAGGTTTTTTTCACCCGGCTTGTATATATGCCTATTGCCCTAATGGGCTACTTATCTTTGTACATTCTCTAGTAATACATTCAGTATTGTGTCTTTGTGCTTCAAGCTTCTTCTTTTTCCTTGTGCTGTTCACGTGCTTCCAAAGACGTCTATCTCCAACACTGCATACACATGATAATGTTTGAATGTATTAAATACCTGTGATTTATCTTTGATCACATAGATAGTGATCCAGCTGGTAGCATCATCGACATAAATCACATAATATCTTGAACCATCTATACTGAAATCCTTTGATGGTCCCCACACATCTGTGTGTACCAATTCAAGATTCTCTGAATACATAAATCCATGCTTATTGTATGATTGTTTATGAGCCTTACCTAATTAACATGTCTCACATTTGTATGTCATATGTTTACTTGCAACATTAGGCAATCCAAGCACTGAACCATTGTTAACCATATCTCTAATACCTCTTTCATTGAAATATCCAAGCCTTTTGTGCCAATGATCTAACTCAGAGACCTTATGTCCTCCATAAGTGAACAAGGCATGACCAACATTATCTTGAATCATCAATGTGAAGAGTCTTCCTTCTTTCTTTCCTAAAACAATTTGTTTATACCCATTGCTAGGGTCTTCCACAAAAACTCCATCATTAGTGAACCTTACTTCATAACCTTTCTCAACAATTTGCCCTACACTTATCAGATTCTTTGGAATTGTAGGAACATACAAGACCTTACTCAGAAGAGTGCTTCCATCCTTGGCCTTCACTGATCCAATTGACTTCACATTATGCTTTGTATTATCACCTATTTGAACTACACGATTAGTTACCTTATTCTCCAAATCAGTCATCAAGGCTATATTCCCACTCAAGTGATTGCTACACCCTGAGTTAATGTAGAAGACTCTTTGGTCTTCACTTTTCCTTTCACAAGTTGCATTCATACTCAAGGTTGAATCCTTTCTTATCTGAAGCATAATTGTAGTAGGCATTGTTGTAGGATTGACTTTGGAATCATCTACCTGCATTTCTTCCAAAGTAACCTCTACTATCTCTACCTCTGAAATTTCCTCTTTGATTTCTACCACCGCGTGCTCTTGAATTAAAGTTCTGATTATATCCACCATTATTCTCATTAGTATGCCAACAATCATGAGCTAAGTGATTTGTCTTACCACAAATCGAGCAAGCTTTGACTCTATCTTTATTGATTCTGCCTCTTCCTCTACCTTTGCCACCTCCTCTTCCTCTTAGGAAGTTGGCTCGGCTAGTTGTACCTTCATCTTCATTTGCTTGTTGCTTTCATTTTCTATTCTTCTTCTTATCCTTTGAATACATTGCCTGACCTACACTTTTATCATCTTCACCTTTGACATCCTGCTCAAAGGTTAGCATGTTTCCTAGCAACTGATTTAAATCAGGAGTAAAATGATCTAGTGACAATTCAGTAGACAAAATGAATGGCTTCCATTTCTCATCACCTCTCAAACATGTGAGGATTTGCCTTTCCAATTTATCCTCCTCAATATCTTCATCAACTGCTCCTAATGCATCTACAATGTCCTTCATCCTTGTTACATAATCAGAAATGGATTGAGAGGCCTTCTTCTTGAATGTGGTAAACTCTGCCCACAAAGATGCCTTCCTTGACTTTGTAGTATTTTGGAAATGATCCTCCAAAGAATTCCATATATCACTTGCATTTTCAAGACCTCTAATATGAGGTAGCAAGTAGTCATTGACTCCCATGTAGATAATGCTCCTTGCTTGAGCATCCTTCTTCATCCAAGTCTTAAAATCTGATAGTTCATCCCTAGTTGGAACACTAGGATCTCTGAATTGTGGTTTTTCTTCTTCAACTATAATGTAACCTATCAAGTCTTTGCTCATGAGATGAGCTTCCATCCTCATTGACCATGCTGGATAGTTTTCTCTATCCAATTTCTCTATCTGAAGAGAATCTCCCATCCTTTCTTTACCTGTGTATTAAATTCTTCAAGCTTTATGAGAAATAAGTGTACGTTTACTTCGAATGAAGTTCCTTTTGATCTTCTTGATAACTTCTAGCCTCCTTCTCAAGCTTTCCTTTCAAGCTTTCACCTTTTGAACCTTCAAGTGTTGATTTCTTTATGACTACAGTAGTCGGGATCCTCCTTTCTTCTATTTTAATGATTCTTGCTTTGATACCATTGATGGAGAGTGTTAATCTCCAAAAGAACAAGTTATCTTTGATGTTAGAGCACCTCTATATCAAGAACAACTCAAAACCTTTACCAGTTTGGATGATCAATACTCAATTATCAAAATCTTGAACAAATTGTGAAGTAAGCTGATACTCAGAAAGTCTACTGCACATAATTCATTCATTGACTGAACAAATGTGTAAAGTTTTTTATAAATCTTTGCACATGGTGTCGTCTATAGTTTGCACACCTTCTCCAAGTTAAATCATCTCAAAAGACTTAGTAGATCTTGAGAAATGATATAAACAACTCACCTATGTCTAAAAACTATACTTCTTTACAGTCGACTTTGACACCTGTAACTTTTAACACATAGTTCTCCCAAATTACAATCCTTTTATTCAAATGCTTTTAGCCATAGGTAGCTTAACGTCCAACTTAAAGAACAAGTGCTTGATTGCTCAAAACTTTACACTGTGGAAGGAGAACTGACCAAAACATTAGCATCAAATTTTGCACCTGTTACAACTTCACTTCTTCACATTTACTCATGTAAATGTTCCTACTCTCATTTCTCTCAGCCTGATCACAAGTAGGATATGAAAATTTTTACAGAGGTCAATCAACTATAGACTTAGACTTTTACAAAATATTAAACACAGAAGGATTACTAAGCAAAAGATCGGGTGCAATATTTCTTCATTTCTGATAAGTTTTTACATATGAGTGATGAGAGAGATCTTATTCACTTCTAAAGTGTCTAATGACTCTTACAATTTCTAATTCTTCTCTTCACATACTCTCTCATATTTTCCCCGACTTTTTACTTGTATATATAGGCATATATGTACAAGCTCATGACCATACAAAAGATATAAGTTAACTAAAAATTCATGTACATATGTATACAAGTCTTCATCTTCTGAACATACACTATCTTCAAGCTTCATAAACCAATCTTTTCTTCATTATTTGTCTTCAAGTCTTTATCCAAAACATCAATTGGTGGTTGACTTGCACCAACACATATTTCAACATCTTTCTTGGGAAACTCTTCAATCAAGAGGCCAACAATAGGATAAAGGAATGTAACTTCTATCATGCTAATCCAACAAATGCTCTTTATGCAAATAATAAGGGAAAGAAGTTAAAAGGCAAGAACAAGAAAGGAAATGAAGAGGAAACTTCCCAAGCCAACTTGGCAAGCAAGAACAAGTGGAAAGGGAAGAAGAAAGGACCAAAGCATGACAAAAACAAAGGTTAGAATGTTCAAATTTGTTCCATATGTGATAAGATCAACCACACCATGCATAATTGTTGGCTCAATAGCTACACATTTGGTGATGAATCATAAACTTAGTTGTTTATGAATGTGAGAAAATTAAAGACATTAAAGAGTATGAAAGCTTGGTAGGTAGCTTGATATATGCTAGCAATGCTAATGAAACTTTGTAGGATTGTAATAGACAGTTGATGAATCTAACATGCTTTAAAGCATGGCAAATGATCAACTACACAATGAGAACAAGCTCTGCGAGGATCACTATTCTGAAGGAGTTATGATAGAGAAGTGAAATGAGAATGTAATGGTCATACATGTATTAAAACATGGAACAATGTTATTGGCAATCAAATATTGCTCAATGTGAGAGGTGGATGAGCTATGAGGTGAGATCTCACTTCACAATGGATGTACTTCAAAATAATCTCACGCCCAAGATACACACAGGTCTTTTAGATCCTTCTTTTATAATCATATTTGGAGCCAAAGTTTTAATTCAAATTCAAACTTCTACCTAAAAGGTGAATGCCAACATATAGGATAGATTCTCTCATTACTCAACAACCAAGTGATACTTGATTTAGAGCCTCCTAACTCCTCGTGGGGGTAATGCAATTTTATAGGGATAAATCTAAAGGATTTTTACAAGAGACTAATCATATGAAGTCTTGCATAAGTTATTCCAATACATAAAGCATAAGTCAATTAACCATGTATGTGGGCTTGGGTTTGATTGCACCAATAGATCGAAGGATGATAGAAGAAGTACCTCCATTTACTTAGCATTTAAGGGTTCAAAGCTAGTATCATGGAGTTTCAAGAAGTAACCAACAATTGCTTTATCCTCAACTGAAGTAGAGTATAGAGGTTTGACCACAACAACTCAAGTGGCTAAATGGTTAAAAGCATTGTATACAAAGTCCTATGTTTCTCAGTCCTCCAAAAGGATGGTTTTCACTTGTAAGCATGCTAGCCGCTATGAGCATTTGAAGTTGATTATTTCATCTAAAATTAGCAACTTTTTATGTGCTAATAGATGTGCAAACCTATCTATTTTGTATTGAGTCTTTCTCCTTCATTATCCAAAGTCCATAAAGGATTTTATTGCAGTTATCACATGCCTTTAAGGTCCATTTGAGTCCCCATAAGCTTAAGCATTGATCCCATGCTAGTTGGCTAGACCAAACATCGTCACTTTACAACTCCCTTTTCTACCTCCTACAAGCTTTTCCAAGTTTGTTTAATGGTATTAGAGCTAGATCAAGATGGGTGATGGATTTCCCGATTGATAGAAACAACTATGCAGCTTGGCGAATCATAATGGAGGCCTATTTGCAAGGTAGAATCTTTAATGAATTGTAGGAGGTGATGAAGCTATGCCTACTTAAAATCTATCTTTGATTTTCTATTATGACATATTAGAGGATGAAAGAAATCTCAAGAGACTTGGGATGCCCTAGAGTCTTTGTTTTCTAATAGCACAAAGGAAAGCAAGAACCATATTTGGAATGAGTTCAACCAAATGAGGAAGAGACCTAAACAAACCATCATCGAGTTTGTTACAAAGTTCAAGGAGGTTGTTGATCAATTGGCATCCATTGGAAAGCTGATTGAAGATGAGGCTATCATGAGGTGAATTCTCCATGGGATGAGAGGTCACTGCTAATCGTAGTCTAAAACCATATCTTATTATCTTATCATGGATGTGCAAACTCCATACTTCCACATCTTTCCTAGACAACTCTTCGATCAAGATGCCAACAATATCATAAAGAAAGGTAACTTCTATCATGGTAATTCAACAAGTGCTCTATATGTAGATAAGAAGGACAAGAAGATCAAAGGCATGAAGAATGAAGAACATGAAGAGGAGACTTCCCATGCTCACTTTGCAAGCAAGAGAAAGTAGAAAGGGATTACGAAAGGACCAAAGCAAGACAAAACCAAAGGCCAAAATGTTCAACTTGTGCCATATGTGATCAGACCAATCACACCACTCATAGTTATTGATTCAATAGAAAGACCCAGAGACAAAGTGGAAGATGTGGATATGGCAACTCTAGAGGTAGAGGTGGACACAACTTCAACAACAACAATAGAAGTCAAAATGGAAGGGACTTCAGCAATTATTCAAAAGATCAATGACATGAAGACTCATTTCTTTTGATGGATCTAAGCCATAAAAAAGGTAAAGAAGATGATCATTTGTTCTACATAGATTTAGGATGTTCAATTCATGTTGTAGGAAACATTGGTCTTCAATCTAACTTGGAAACTCCAAAGTATAGACATGAAGTACAAACAAGGGATGATACTAAGAACAATGTGGAGAAGATTGGTAATGCCTAAGTTTCCAATGGTAGGATAAATATTTTGAGTACGGTTCTCTATGTACCCACTATCAGTAAAAACCAATAAGTTTAGGCCAAATAGTTGAAAAAGGCTTGCAAGTTAGGTTCACCCAACATGGAGCTTTTGTGGAAGATCCATGTCAAGGCTTCAAGAAGATAGCTAGAGGTGAGTAGCACAGTGGGATGTTTACTTTTCAAGTAAGAGAAACCAAAAACATAGATTTATTGACGACCATAGTAGATGGACTATTTTATTCTTTATCAAAAGTAGACATTAAAGAGTATGAAGGGTAGACATCTCATATACATGATACTCATTCAAGGTAGACATCTCATATAGTGTAGGAGTGCTAAGCAAATTCATGGACTCATCAAGAAGGCCACACATGGATGCAATTAAGAGAGTACTTAAGTACCTCAAAGGTAGAATGAAGGTATATTCTATCCTTAATCGTAAGATTTGGATATTTTCCATGCAAGATCCAAACACATAGAGGTTCATTATCACTTCATCAGGGAGAAGGTCATTGCAAAGGAGATTGACATTTTTTTTGTTCCAACAGAAAAGCAAGTAACAAGTATCATGATGAAGGCACTTCATGGAATAAAGGTTTGCAAGTTTAAATCAATGGCAAGTATTCAACCTATAAGAGAATAAAGACTAAAACATACTTTAGCTTGAGGGGGAGCGGTTGGAACATCAATCTTACAGTATGCTTGAGGTGGATTTGATCTACATCAAAAAGCTATCGTTTGGATTATGTCAAAATATCCATTAAAGAGTTTTTTTATTTATTGTATTTTCTCTAAAATATTTATGGATCATTTACCAACGTAAAAGCCTAGAGCTTTACACATTTAAAAGGGAAAAAGACTTCAAATCACTTGTACATTACATGGAAGCAATATACATACATGTTTGGTCATTGTTGTCTTGCTCCTCCACTTCACTACATTATGTTCTTCAACAACAATGAACTCATTAGGGCCAAAAACGGTCCCAAAGGGGTTCTTTGCTAATGACGGATTAAGAAAATTGACAAATAGAGTCTTTCCATGTGTATAGGAATATAACATTGTTGTCTTCTTTAATTGTATGAAGAAATTCTTTTTTTTAAGACAATATGCTCTAAAAGCATTGTGAAAGTGTTGGGGGATTCTTGGACAAGAAGGGATTTGAGTGTTTGTAGGAGAAAAGGGAAAGGAAAGAAGAGAAAATAAACACTGGAAGCCTCTGTCGATTGATTAAAATAAGACAAATACAAGGTTGAAGCACAATACAACTAATGCTTCTGTGAAAAATCCCACAGAGTGCTCAATTACAAAATACCAAATACCCAAGGGACTTATTGCCAGCCTCCTCTGCACCAAACCTCCACCTTCTACAAGCCTGCTCTTGTGCACACCTTTCACCAAGCTTCCAATAAAGGGGAGGGATGGATACCTTCTGTCGGCGTGTGCACACTTCAGTAAGACCTTGGGATCCTTGGGGGCCAAGCTTAACACTTCTCTGCACACTTCCTTGGTTACTCTTCATGCACACCTTGCACTTCACTTCTCTGTGTTGCACACTGTGTGTCTCTTGCACTTCTCTCTCTTGCTCCACTTAGACTATGCTTCTCTTGCTTACACTTAGGATTGTCCAAGAATAGTCTTTGTCTTCATTTGAGTGTGTCGATTCATGTACGCTCCTAACTCCAAGGGTATCTTAGTGCTCATTTTGATGTCCCAAGATTGTCTTCACAAGTGGGAGCCAACGACTCCTTGTTTTGTCCTGTAGGGATTTTAGACTAAAACCCAAAATTTTAATTGGGGGGCCATACTTTCACTTCTGCGTACGTTGCCGCTTCACATACCTTCACATTTTCCTTTTAACTCTTCAATTGTGCACATAAGGGAGGGTTCACCTGAACCTTCCAAAACACTTTTAGAAAACACTTTGAACCTTAGGGAAATTAGAGAAATACCTTTGCAACCTGCAACCCACTTTCTCCAATTTACCCTTTGTGGACAATTAATTGTGCACTACCTGTGCACTTTGACACCTGCACTTTAGCACTTTGACTTTGCACCAGTTGACTTTGACCTTGAACTTGTTGACTTTGATCAATTTGACTTTGATCTTTTGACTTTGACTATGGTTGACTCTGATTGCAATTGACTTTGACCAATATGACTTTTATGGGCTCAACAGTTGCCCATCACCTAATGTGCTCTCCGTCTCGGAGAGCTATAGCCAAAAATCTGAGCATAGAGGACACCATGATTCTGGAGCTGCAAAATCTTGAAGAGGGCACTTGAGCAGCAACCAATTCCCCCCAGAACAAGCACGAACAAGCACCAGAGAAGAACCAAAAATGGGATTTTGCTATGGAAAAGCAAAAGGGGGGGCAATGGGAGGGTAGAAAGGAGGGGGAGGGGAGGGCTGAGGAGGCTGAGATGGATGGGGCAAGAGGGAAGGATGTGGTTGGGCAAAAGGTTAAGGGGAGGGTGAGAGAGTAGGAGGATGGGGTCTAGAGAGGGTAAAAATGACCAAACAGGAGATCTACAAGGGTTGCATATGGGAAAATGTGCAAGATGTGGGGAAATAAGGTGAGAATAGACAATGTGGACCATGTGTTTAAATAAAAACATGTGATAAATGTGCTCAAAACATGTGGTTTTTGACCAAAAGTCAGAGAAAAGTGTGGATTTTGGAAAAATTAAGTCCAAAAATGAATCCATAGGTGCCAAAATGCATGAAAATGACTCCAAATTTGAAAACAATGGCCATTCGAGGCACGATCCAGAGCCAAAAGCTTTGAGCCATGAAAAATAAAAAAAATAAATTTGGATATATATATATGAAAATATAAAAATAAAGAAAATAATAAAACAAAACGGATTTATGTCTTCCTTTTTTTTTTAATTCTTATTTTTTTTCGAACGCATGGTGCAAAAGTAATTAAATAAAAATAAATAAAATAGAATAAATTAAAAATATAGAAAAAAATAAATGAGTTTGAATGGAGAATATCCTATGGCCTCTTTGTAAGCTAACTTGTATGCCCATAGGGTACCTTGATAAGCAATGCCCTAGGAAGTAGGTTGTAACATACATTCCTTCCTTAACATGGAAATTAAAACCTTATTGGTTGATTCAGCCTCTCCATTGGCTCTTGGATAGTAGGCACAAGAGGTCCTATGTAGGATTCTATACCTGTTGAAAATTTCCTGTAGGACCTTATTCACAAAATGAGTACCCTGGTCTGTACAAATTTCAAGTGGACATCCAAACCTGCAAATGATGCTACTGTAAGTAAAATCAGCAACAGTTTGGGCAGTGCAGTCGGGGGAGGCAATAGCTTTAGCCCACTTTGTCGCATAATCTGTGGCTATCAATAAATGCTTCTCTCTTTTTGGAATCGATGGAGGGTAGATGGGCCCTACAAAATCTAGCCCCCACTTCTCAAATGGTTGTCAGGAAGTGGAAACAATCAAGGGGTTATGCCTCTGCTTTGTAGGCTTAGGTCCACACCTTTGGCAAACGTCACATGCCTTTCCCTATTCATCTGCATCCTTAAATAGTGTAGGCCACCATAGACCAGCATCCAGTATCCTCTGACTCATAATATGCCCTGGAAGGTGCCCACCACCTGTTCCTTCATGTGCAGATTGAAGTACTTCTCTCACTTCTTCTTCTTCCAAGCACTTCCTAAACGTGTCATCCTTTCCCTGTCTATATAATTTATCTTCAATGAAGGTATACGGTCTACTCTTGATTAGCAGTCTCTTCCTTTGCACAACACTAGCCTTTTTTGGATACACACCAGTTTTAATGAAATTCTTGATATCATAATACCAACCTTGAGCTTGTACAACGAACAGATGAGCATCTGGAAAATCATCATTGATTCCACTAGCTTGATCCATCATATTGATTCTGGATAGGTGATCCGCCATAACATTTTCTTTACCTGGTCTGTGGACTACAGAAAAATCAAACTCTTGGAACAACAATAACCACCTCCATATTCTACCAGTGGCTTGTGGTTTGTTGAGCAAGTATTTTAGTGATTGCTGATTTGTTATAATAATAAATTTTACTCCCAGTAAGTAATGACGAAATTTTTGGACAACAAAAACCATGGCTAGGGCTTCCCTTTCTGTAGTACTATAATTCCTTTCAGCCTTGGTCAAGATTCTACTGACATATTGAATTGGTCTGTCCACCTTAAATTCTTCATTGGGTTGGGTCAAAAATGCCCCCACTGCATAGGCACTGGCATCTACATGTATATGAAAGATTTTTGACCACTCAGCTGTGATCAAAATGGGAGCAGACACTAACCTTGACCATAATGTTTGATATGATTTTTCCTCCTCTTCTTCCCATTTAAAAGGAATTTCCTTACCTGTAAGTCTAGCCAGTGGTCTGGCTATCTCTGCATACATTTTTATAAACCTTCTGTGGTATCCAGCATGCCCCAAGAAACTCTGAATCTCTTTAGGAGATTTAGGTTTAGGAAACTTTAATATAGAAATGATTTTTTCACGATCTGGGGCCATACCTTTAGCCGACAACACATGTCCTAAGAGAGTTCCTTTTGTCACAAGGAAATGACATTTGTTTGGATTGAGCTTTAGCTTAGTCTCCCTGCATCTCTTGAAAACATTCTGCAGCTGTCTCAAGTGATGGTCCAAACAATCTAAAGGAGTTTCCTTGTGAGAACCTGAAAATGAAGAGAAGTCATCCATGAAGATTCTAAGTGATTCCAGCAATAAGGGGCCAAAAATGAGATTGACCGTTCTGTTAAAGGTGGCTGGAGCATTTCTAAGCCCAAATGGTATTTTTACATACACATGTTCCCAAAGGTGTGATAAAAGCAGTCTTTTCACGATCCTCTGGGTGTATTGATATTTGATTGTAGCCACTGAAGCCATCCATAAAGCTATATAATGCATGTTCAACCACTTCTTCAATGACCTGCTCTGCAAATGGCATTGGGAATCCATCTGGGATTATCACCTTGTTGAGTGCTCTAAAGTCAACACAAATTCTGATTTTATTGGTATTCTTCTTTGGCACTATAACCATAGGTGAGAGCCACTCTGAGTGTTCCACAGGAATAATGATTCCTGCATCCTTCATCTTTTGTATTTCTACATAAACAGCTTCAACATATTTTGGGTTGATTCTATAACTCTTCCCTCGTATTGGTTTGGCTCCCTCAACCAGAGGAATTCTATGCTCTCCATAGTTGGTAGGCACTCCTTCTAAGTCTTTATAATGCGAGGCAAAAACATCTGTATAATGGGTCAAGAATGATCTTACCTTTTCAAGGAGCCCTGGGTGGTTCCACAACCAAGTGGCCACCAAAACTAGCCGATTATTGTCTTGAGTGCCTAATTGTATTTCTTTGACAAGATTTCTCTCGACCATATTATCTTCATGCTCATCTCCGTCTTTGTCTTCTTCCACTAGCTTTTCATGCATTGCTTCATAAGCAGGGGTATTTCGGATTTCAATGTGTTCCTCCTTGTCCTGCATCCATCTTGCCGGTATTTCTTGAATTGGGAGAGAACACCCTTCACTAGAATCTTTTACCTTGCCTTTAGCCTTGGTAACTTCCTTATCTATAGTTGTGATATCCTCCTCCAAGTTGTATTTGAGGGGTGTCTTCCTGCTCCTTCTGTGGTCTGTGATGGGCTCTCCCAATCCATCAACCTGGACTTTTTCCTCATCTTCATCATAACCTTCAGTCGTGCAAGAATTATTAAGAAAAATTCCAAAACAAGAGGAACTGTTGCTTGCTTGCAACCAATTTAGAATATCCTCTTCTTCCTCGAAATCTATTTGGGGTTGGTCCTCTGATTCTGGTTCCATGCAAATGCCAACTGTTTTCATCGTGCTGATGTTTCCTTGATTATCTAGGCCTTCTTCCAAATGAATCTGTGTCAGCTCTTGCCCTTCCTTGTGTACCCACATAGTGTCCTTTCCCCAATCATGAATGACACTTGCATGTCTCAGCCATGGTCTTCCAATTAAGAGGGTAAATCCTCCTTCAACCTGGGGCAATCTTAAAACCACAAAATCCAGAATGAATAGATTACCTTGTACTTCAAGTGGAACTTTTGGGATCACTCCCAAGGGCCTTACTTTGCTCTGATCTGCCAAAGTAATAGTGAAATTTGCAGGCCTTGAAGGGTGGAGTCCAATCTTTTCCATTGTATGTTCAGGCATTAAGTTAATGCCATAACCACCATCCACAATAACTCCTTGAAATTCATGACCTTTGATAGATATTGTTAGACGAGGACTTTTATAATCTATAAGGGGTGCTTCCCCTACACTTTTACCTTTATGTAAAACAGCAGTCTTTGCTACCAAACTTGTAGTTGAAGCTTCATCAATTATTTGCAAGAGTTCTGACTTGAATTTCCCATCCATCTTTATTAAATAAAAAATATTAACCTCCTTTTTCATGGACTTGAGTAGTTTTGAAGCCTCTGATTCTTTAAGAGCATGGGCTCCAATTGACTTACCAAACTCCTCCTGAGCCCTGTTGAATGCATGCCCAATGGCATCACTGGTACATATGGGATCTCCTTTTTGCCTTGTTTCTGCACATGTAGTGGCCTTGTCTTCAGAAGTCTCTTTGTCTTTGTTCAATCCATCAATTCTTGGTTGTTGAGCTATATCTACTTGAGTCTTTCCTTTATTTCTTGTCTACACTGTAAGGGATTCTATCTCTTCTAACTGCACCACCCTGGTAGATGGTGATGGCTCATTGACCTGATCTAACATTTCTTCTTTGTGTACAGAAATCATTTGAATATGGGGCCCGAATGAAGAGGCTTGATTCTTAGGACAACAATTGGTATAATGGTCTCTGGCCTCTGGGCAGTTTCTGCAAGGAGGGGCATTTTCTGGTAGAGTGTACCTACTCTGATAGTGCCCACATTCTCCACATCTGAAACAAATGATTGGCCTTCTAGGCCCATTTCCAAAGTTATTCCTCTGTTTAGGGTTAAAATTGTTACCTTGATTGGTTGCAACCGCCATTACATTTGCTGGTGGTAGGGGTCCTCCTTGTGTCCAATATGTTGTTGCAGGTATTCCCCTTGATTGGCATTCTTGGGCCTCATGACCAGCTTTCCTGCATAATTGGCAAGTCACACTTAACATAGGACATTCACTTACTATATGCCCTTGCTTGCTTCACATGGAACACCAAAGTCCACTCTTGATGCCACCTCCTTTGAGTTCCTGCAACTCCTATTGCAGCTGAGCCAATTCCTCTGCTTGGGCCTCCTCCTCCTTTTGGAGCTTTAGTGCTTCAATCTCCCTTCTCAATTGAGTTACAACATTCTCCTCCTCTCTGTGGGGCTTATTTCTTTTTAAGCCCTCCAACTCCTTCCTTAGTTGGATTGCTGGATCCTCCAATTCTGTGGAATATGGTAATTGAGAAGAAGTAGCTCCATACTATTGCCTTATCTACTCCAGTCTTGTAGCCGTGTTGATGAACTCCTCTATGGAGGCTGTAGGTAACACTAATTCCTTTATTTTGCATTGGGTGGCCACTGGTAAGGGCTTGGCTAACCATTTCTTAACAAAAAAATCATGTGGTGGATTTGGCAATTTAGCCATTAGTGCCTTGGCCCTAGTCACAAACTCTGGGAACTTTTCACCTGGGCCCAATCTCAAATTTTCTAGTTCTTCTATGATGATCTCTGTCGTATTCCCATGCTCGAATTGATTTTTAAATGCATCTTTCATCAAATCCCAAGTTGTAAAATGGTTCTCAGCAAATTGGTTGAACCATTTATCTGCTAATCCTTCTAATGTGGCAGTGAAAAGTATCAAAAAGGAATCCTCCCTGTCCATTAAACCTCTAGTCTTGCATAGTGCCAAAAGTCTTCTAATGTGCTCATCTGGATCCTCCTGAGCTAGGCCTTTGAAAGAAGGAAATTTTATATTTAATCTTGAGAGTAGGGTTTCCAAGTCTACCTGTCCCGCCATGCTCTTTACTGATGAGGTTGAAGATAGTGGACTAGAGGATCTTCTAACAACCTTCCTTCTTGTTTGCTTGCAGGTGACCCTCAATGTTTGGGACCGGATTGCAGTCATGAGCTGTTCATAGTCCACTTAATATGAGATACTTGATAAGAATATTTACCCTTTGGTTAATGAAGTACTGTCGACACTTGATCTCTTCTATACTTTGCACTTGATTTCTCCTAAGCTCAAATCTCCTTGGAAGTCCCACTGTGTGTGCCAAATTTTGTTGGGGGATTCTTCGACAAGAAGGCATTTGAGTGTTTGTAGGAGAAAAAGGAAAGGAAAGAAGAGAAAATACACACTGGAAGCCTCTATCAATTGATTAAAATAAGACAAATACAAGGTTGAAGCACAATACAACTAATGCTTCTGTGCAAAATCCCAGAGAGTGCTCAATTACAAAATACCAAATACCCAAGGGACTTGTTGCTGCCAGCCTCCTCTACACCAAACTTCCACCTTCTACAAGCCTGCTCTTGTGCACACCTTGCACCAAGCTTCCACTAAAGGGGAGGGATGGATACCTTCTGTCGGCGTGCGCACAATTCAATAAGACCTTGGGATCCTTGGGGGACAAGCTTAGCACTCCTCTGCACACTTCCTTGGTCACTCTTCATGCACACCTTGCACTTCACTTCTCTGTGTTGCACACTGTGTGTCTCTTGCACTTCTCTCTCTTGCTCCACTTAGACTATGCTTCTCTTGCTTACACTTAGGATTGTCCAAGAATAGTGCTTGCCTTCATTTGAGTGTGTCGATTCACGTACGCTCCTAGCTGCAAGGGTATCTTGGTGCTCACTTTGATGTCCCAAGATTGTCTTCACAAGTGGCAGCCAACGACTCCCTCTTTTGTCCTGTAGTGACTTGAGACTAAAACCCAAAATTTTAATTGGGGGACCATACTTTCACTTCTGCGTACGTTGCCGCTTCACATACCTTCACATTTTCCTTTTAACTCTTCAATTGTGCACATAAGGGAGGGTTCACCTGAACCTTCCAAAACACTTTTAAAAAACACTTTGAACCTTAGGGAAATTAGAGAAATACCTTTGCAACCTGCAACCCACTTTCTCCAATTTACCCTTTGTGGACAATTGATTGTGCACTACCTGTGCACTTTGACACCTGCACTTTAGCACTTTGACTTTGCATCAGTTGACTTTGACCTTGTTGACTTTGATTGGTTTGACTTTGATCTTTTGACTTTGACTGTGGTTGACTTTGACTGCAGTTGACTTTGACCAATATGACTTTTATGGGCTCAACAGAAAGTGATGAAGATTCTTGTATTCAGTGTACAATTTTTTGGTTTGATGCAAAAAAAATATAATTTTGCACACCACACAATGCATATTTTTAAAGTTCCAAAAAAGAAATGATTTTTGAAGATACGAAATATTTTTGGGTTCACGAAATTCCATGGTCATTCGGCCACAGGGTTTACATCAAATCAAAAGTTTCCACGTGTACAAAGCCTTTTTATCTATAAATACTGGCAAAGTTTGTGAATGTCGGTTTCTGGCTTTGAGCATTCTTCTTCTCGATTCTAATGGCTTCTTCTTCTCATCGTCCTTCCAATCATGTAACCTCATGTGAGGTTTACAATAGAAGAGAGGACCCTTTGTGGAAACCTCTTTGTGTGAAGTGAAATGAATGAGTAACTACGCTTCCTAGCTGTAGACGTGCCCATAACGTCAAGCATGCTAAAAGTAACGACACAAGAAACCATTGGAGGGGACGTATTCTTAGTTTCAAATTGAAGACATGTAGTTGGTTTGCAAGATTACATGTGTACAACGCTAAGGATCTTGTTCTAGAAAATCATCTGTGATTCCCTTCGTACTGTAAGTGAAGTTTTACAATGCTCTTCTATCATTTCAATTGTTTTTGTATAACAACATAAATGTTTTTGTATTGCAGATATTTTTCCTTCCAATATTCTGGAGTGGAAACCTCTTGAATGTTTAACAGGAACATTTAGAGTTCTTCGTAAGGAATATGCAAAACTCATGTATGCAGACAAATCTATTCAATTTTTCAATAGCATAGAGTTATTTGTGCATTTTGCAGATTATCATGTGCCATCAAGGAGGAGCTCTTATGGAAATCTTGTACATCTGCCTACTCCTTGCATCTCTTCATTACATTGGGATGCTCCTGATCATTCAACATAAGGTGGAAAGGAAAGCTTTGACTCTGGATAGCCTTGGAGTCAAAGTAGAGCTGTCGAGAATTTGAGTTAGAAGTACTCATTCATCTAGATTTTCAATCTAGGAAAATAATTTTCACTGCAAATTGGAAAATTAGAAATGTAAGGGAGCTCTTAAAATACCTTGATGAGGCATCATCACAGTTCAGATTCTCAATTGATGATGCAATAGTTAACATTAGATCATAGAAAACATTATCTTGCATAACTTGCTTCCCACCCAAGGTGATCAAGTTCCAACCCTTTAGATTTTAACAAGTCTCCTTCGTTAAGAAGCTTTTTTTCAGACTTCCATTGATTTTTCTTTACATGATGGTGACTAAGAATGTGACTGATTACATCACTTCAATTATGTCTTTTTATGGACTATATTCATATTGGAATTTTTTTGTCTAATTTCAAGACTCTGATGAGGTTTTTATTGTGTAATGATTATAAAGGAACTTACATGAGTAAATTCTAGGTGACTCAAGAATATAAACCAAGAATTTCTTACATAATATATCTCCCCTTTTAGAACCTTTTTCCATACTTCCATTGATTTTCCTTTGCAGGGTGGTAACTAAGAATGTGACTCATTACATCACTTCAATTATAGCTTTTTATGGACTATATTCACATTGGCATTTTTTTGTTTAATTTCAACATTCTGATGAGGTTTCAATGGTGCAATGATTATACAGGAACTTGCATATGAGTAAATTCTAGATGAACAATACTTTTACTTTTCAATAACTAGTTTCAATTTAAGTATTCCAGTCTATCCAAGGTGCACATTAGAAATTCTCCATGCTTGTCTGGCCTCAAGGTATGCATGAGAAAGTCTCCATGGTGCACATAACTAGGAATATTAAAGAGGGTGGATTGATGAGCAATACCACTTTCCATCTTAACTCATCTTGTGCATAGTTGCCTTGAAAGGATGGTATGACAAAATGGAAAAACTTGGATGACATGACCGATACAAGCGATATGTGCCATCCGAAATTCTCTAATTGCCCGTATCGCTTGTATCGGTCGTGTCATAAAAACTTCTCTATCCTCTTCACATTTAACTTTTCAACAAGAATAAAGCAAAAAACACACAAAATATACATTCTGATGACATGATTCAATTTTGCTTGAAACATGCAATGAAGTCACTTTTGCTTAGTTCTCAAGAGGATCGATTCAACATTACATTACTAAAGGCATATAAATATAGTTACAATGACCATCTTCCAGATGAAGACTCACATAATTACATACAATTTGTAAATAAATAAATCTTCCAACATATGGTGGTTACACATTAGATGACAATCTTACATTCAAAAAATATAATGTTTCACCCTTCTTTTCTGTCCTTTTTGGAGCCCTCACCTCTACTCTTATTCTTTGACTGTCTATTTGCATGATTCTGATACCCAGAGGTCTTGACAAGCCTTTTTGTAATGATTTCTAGGCATGATCTGTGAGAATATGCGTAGCAGCATCAATCTCCATGCAAAGATCCATCAATAGGCGTCTCAGCCATATACACTCCACTGTTGCTGTGAAAACTGCCCTGTACTCAGCTTCACAACTCGATGTCGCCACTGTAGGTTGCTTCTTACCCAACCAAGATATGCATGAGTCTCCAAGGAAAAAGCAATTACCACTAGTGGACACGCGAGTATCATAACAACCAGCCCAATCACTATCTGTAAAAGCATGCAAGCATGGCTGAACATCTCTTCCATAAAAGAGACCTAAGCTCAAAGTGCCTCGGAGATATCTAAACACACGTTTCACCCCTTGCCAATGCTTAGTGCCAGGGCTATGCATGAATCGACTCAATTGGGAAACTACATACTGTATATCCGGCCTTGTGTTGCATGCATATATAAGACATCCCACAGCCTACTGATAAAGAGAAGTGTCAAATGCATCAATGGAATCCTCAACTGAGAATCTAAATCCTGTCTCAACTGGTGTGGAAATTGGCTTGCAATCCTCAAAGTCAAAACGCTGAAGTAGTTTTTCAACATACTTTGCTTGATGCATAACAATTCCCCCCTCAACGGATACAAACTAGATGCCAAGATAGTAGCTCAAAAGACCAAGATAAGTGACATCAAAAGTATGTTGCAAATCAGCCATAAGAATGTCAAGTTTTGCATCACATGACCCAGTCAAGAGTATGTCATCGACATAAAGAACAAGCACTATAAGATCAGCCCCATTCTTGCGTACATAGAGTGTGCTTTCAATCGGACTACATGTGAAGCCAAGAGCAATCAAGTGCTTATGTATTTTGTCATACCATGCACATGGAGCTTGCTTGAGACCGTACAAGGCTTTATGCAAGCGACAAACCATATGCTCTTTTCCTTTCATAGCAAATCCAGGAGGTTGCTTCACATAAACCTCTTCTTGCAAATCTCCATTCAAGAGGCTGTTTTTATGTCCAACTGATGCACTTTCCAACCTCGATGGGCAGCCAATGCAACCACGGTACGAATGGTAGTCATGCGTGAAGTAGGTGCAAAAGTTTCCTCATAGTGAATGCCATATTGTTGCGCATATCCTTTGGCAACCAATCTAGTTTTGTAACGATCCATGCTACCATCAGATTTTCTCTTAATCTTATAAACCCACTTTGTACCAATGGCATTCTTTCCTTTCGGCAATTCACATAACTCCCAAGTACCATTCCTATGTATGGAATCCATTTCTGATTGCATAGCACTCATCCATTGTGGATCGTCACATGCATCTTCAAAAGAAAGTGGCTCTTCATTACATGCTGTAGCAATAAGAGAATAATCCACAAAATTACTTGATGCATGGTGAGAGCTTGATCTTGTTCTACCAAGTAAAGGGGCACTCAATTTGCTGTCCTGCAAAGTTTGTTTCAGCCACTTTGGCATAGATTGTGCACTCTTGATAAACATGCGTTCATTATGTAAAATATCTTCAATATGTACATCATGCGTGGGCTGAATTTTGCGCTCAGTTTCAGCCATATTTGGACGCAAAATGTTCAGCCATATGTGGCTGAAAATTTCCAACAGTTTTGGCAATTTTTGGCTGAATTTTTTCAGCCATGTTTGGCTGGAAATTCTCTGCATTTTCAGCCCTATTTGGCTTGAATTTTTCAGCCCTTTGAACCTCAGTTGGCTGGTCTACATGGCCATAGTCAAGCGCACTATTTTGGAACAAAGGCATGAGTGTATCGAACACATCTTATGAGCTAACTGTTGGCAGTTTTTTGCATTTAAGTAGAGGAAAAACTGAATTTTCAGCAAATATCACATCTCGATTCACAATAATTGTGTTTGTCAATGCATGGTACAACCGATATCCCTTACTTTCAGCACTATAACCAACAAATATACATTTTTTTGCCTTGTCATCAAGTTTGTGACTTTGTTGTGATGGCACAAGAGCATATGCCAAACAACCAAACACACGCATATGACTAACCATAGGCTTATGACCATTCCAAGCCTCATAAGGAGTGATGAATCTCAATGCTTTTGTAGGGTAGCGATTCAACATATAATTTTCACACATGACCGCTTCCATCCAAAATTTATGAGGAAGATGCTTTCCTTTAACCATACATCGTGCCATTTCAAGTAGAGTTCTATTTTTACGCTCGGCAACACCATTTTGTTGAGGTGTATATGGCACCGTACATTGGTGTGAAATACCTCTTTCACGAAGAAAAGCACTAAACTCATGTGACATGTATTCACCACCACGATCCGTGCGTAGAGTCAAAAGCTTTTGTGAAGAAAAAATTTCAGCCATAGCTAAAAATGCTTTGAAGCAAGAAAATACCTCATTCTTTGCTTTCATATGATACACCCATGTATGGCGAGTAGCATCATCAATGAAGGTAACAAAATATACATGCTTCCCAAAAGATGGAGTCTTGACGGGACCACATACATCACTATGAACAAGTTGCAATTTTCTTGTAGTGTGTGTGTGACTATCTTTTGGAAAAGAAGAACGATGCATTTTTCCAAGAATGCAACCTTCACATGCATGCTTTTCAATGGACTCAAGTGTAGGCAAGCCAATAACCATGTCCTTATTTTGCAAGTAGAGCAAACTATTGAAGTTTAAATGACCAAAACGAGCATGCCAAAGCTCTATTTCAGCCATGGAAGAAGTATGAGCAACTAAGGCATTCGAGGAAGCCCTCTTGTATGTATCCATGTGATACAAACCATTACATAATGTACCGGACATCACGATAACATTGCCATTGCTGAAATCATGAACCATACACTTATCATCAACAAAGTGTACATGAAGTCCAGCTTTGGCAATCAACAGAACTGAAATTAAGTTCTTCTTGATACCAGGCACATACAATGCATTTTTCAAGAGAATCACACCTCCATTTGCAGCCATAAGCTCAATTTATCCTACTCCAATGATAGGATAAGAGGCATTGTTTGCACACACCACATGTCCTCCTTTAGGTGCATCTTTCAAAGGGGCGAAAAATCTTTTGCATGATGTTATGTGCTTTGAAGCACCACTATCAAAGAACCAATCCGAATCAACCTCACTCACAACCATACATTTAGAATGTAAAGAAGCATCATAATGACATGTAACAACACATGCCCAAAAATCTTGAGCCATGTTAGCTTCATCATTCTTTGCATTTGCTGAATTTTCAGCAATAGACATGCCGGATTCCTTCTTCTTTTCATTGCGTTTTAGCAAGCTTTCACATTCATCAATAGTATGACCAGCCTTCCAGCAATATTTGCATCTCTTCTTCTTTTGCAAATCACCATCATTAGAGGAATGAGTGGAAGAGGAAGCTTGAGGATTTGGTTTGATGAACCAAAAGTTGAACCATACTTGATTTTCCCCTTTTGTGAGATAGCAAGTGCTTGCGTTCCTTCAATCAAACCACTCCTATTCACTCTAGATTGCTCTTCTTGCAAAAGAAGAGACACAACCTCATCAAATGCATACATATTAGGATTTCCTTTTGCAACCAAATGAAGTGTAGTAGCAAAGCTTTGAAAAGATTCCGATAATCCTTTCAACAATGTAGAAATGAGTGATGCATCCGGAATGATCTCATCTATGTTTGCCAGTTGCTCTTTCAAGTCCTTGATGCGTGTCACATACACATCCACTGACTCATTTTCAGCCATAAATACATCCTCAAGTTGCTTCCTCAAGTATGCAACATGTGCTTCATTACGAACGACATACAAAGAAGCAAGAGTGTCCCATGCATGTCGTGATGTAGAACATGACCGAATGTGTGGAACTATATGACGCTTCACTGAAAGCGCAATCAAATCATGAGCTTGAGCATCTTTTCCATCCCATCTAAGCTGCTCCTATGTAGGCGGAGAAGGAGAAACCATAGTACTCAAAGAAGAAGCTCCATCTGTGAGAGTAGACTGTGAAGTAGAAGCACCTGCCGGTCTTCAGTCTACATCTGCCACTATGTTCCAAAGTTGTTTTGCAATAAGAATGTGCTTCATCATGTAAGACCACATCGGATAGTTGGTCCCATCAAGCTTATTTTCAGCTTGAAGCATGCCAAATAAGTCATTGGTGCCCGCCATTTCACTAAGGAACAAGAATGTGACAAAATCTTCACTTCGACGAAAACTGAAATGAGTGCTGATATTTCAGCTCACAAACCGTCACTCTGATGGTGATTTTGACTGCATGAATGGCTTCAAAATGGGGGTAAAACCCTAGCGCACTTGGTGGAAATGTTTCCGGGCTGTTGAAATTCACACTTCTATGCTCCGAAGTCGATTTGCACTATTAAAGTGCACGCGCGCCACGACGCGAAAAACTGAAACTTGAGAAGAAGCTGAACCTACTCTGATACCAATGTTGAGTGTGTGTAGAAGTGCGAGAGACACACAAGAAGCACACACAAGGAGCACAAACACAGCAAGACACACGGAGAAGACGATGGCTGGAATAGCTCTCTCTATTGATCGATGAACTGAACTGAAGTAGGAGCTGAATAATATCCCTAAGTACAAAGTACCACCACATATGAGAATATCAAGTATGTGGTAACATGGGGAAAAAACCTCTAGCCAGCACTAGAGTAAAAAGTGCCCATGTATAGGGAAAAGGTTCACATCAAAGCTACTCAAGGAACACATAAGTGTAACAATCCCACCCCAACAGTCTATATAAATAGATCACAACTAGGGTCCGTTCTTGCAGATCAAGCCCTAGAAGGCTTGGAAATGATGTTCAAGGCCTACTAGACTTGACTTCATGAAGGGCCAACAATTGCAAACCTAGACAAGAGGTACCCTAGAGTAGATTAAGAGATTGAACAACAAAAATGTGCATGAAAATGGTAGAACTAGCTTAGCCTATGCTTGAGACGAGTCAATCATTCAATCAAATAAAATCTGTTAAACCAGATTTGCATTTTTAGGGCTTATTAGATAGATTAGAGTAGTTGGTGAACAAGCCGCAGGCTTCTTTACCTCCACAGCCTCAACCAGATGTTGAAAGAGAAAGCTCGCCACCAATGAAAGTTTATGTTCTTGATTCCATAGATGAGGCAGCACCTGTTTTAGTTCAACAGTACTCTCAAGAGTTCTTGCCAAAAATACAAGAAGAGAAATGGGCCAAGGAGAAGGGTAATCCCCCTCCTATTCTTGAAATTAATGACCTTCATGATCAATTCCCCAGCACATTCCATCTATTTACAGAGATCAAGCAGAGCAACAAGAAGATGAAAGATTAGACTTTTAATCTAATTCCTTACAAGAGTTGCCACGATTCACAGGTTTATGGGAATCTGAATCTCTTTAGATCAGATTTCCCACACTATTGGTAAGAAACGAAGACTTAGTGGTTCCCAGAAGCATTGACACTAAGGTTGAGTGTCATCTCACTTTAGAAGAGCTGCTCAAAGTAAAACTAGGGCTATGGAATCATGTGGGGAATCAAGTTCCAGAACTTGATTCCAATATGCCAAAAGCAAGCTCTAAGAAAAAAGTACCAGAGATACCTCTAGAAAAAATAGGAGATATGAGTGAAGGTGAATAAGGTAATACTTATCTTGCAATCACCTACCAGGTTACACAACCAAAGCGATCTTAGATTCAGGTGCTAGTGTTGCAATTGCAACCACTTCCTTGTGGAAGCAATGGGGTAAACCTGCATTAAGACCAACTAGAATGAAGCTTCAAATGGTTGATGGCCATTTTGAAAGACCTCTACGATTGCTAGAAGGGATAAATCTAGCCACTTGTGGGGTAGAGTTTGAGCACACCTTTGCTATATGTGACTTTGACAAAAATAACATCTATGAGATGATCCTAGGAAGACCCTTCTTACGACAACCGTAGATTGTACAAGATTGGGGGAAGAACTCCTTGTACTTACAGCATTTAGGGGTCACAACTAAGGTCAATCTAAAAGACTATACATTTAGAGATGTACCACGCATGTAGTGGAATCCCATCCACAAAGTGCAAGGATGTTCAATCTTTGTGCATCATAAAATTCCACTTGATCCATCTTTGATGCATGAAAATTCTCACTTGTGGATATGCATGGTTGTAGAGCAAGAGGAAAAATGCCTAAAAATGAGAGAAGAAGGAACTTCTCAAGGAGATAGACCGGTTAAAGACCCAACTTACACACCGATGATATTTCTAGATGAGGAATTTGAGCCTCATGGATGGGCAGAAATCTTAGCCACCATGGACATTGTTGTCAATGAAGAACAATGGATACCTCATTGTGATGAGGAGAGTTATGTTATTTCAATGTTCATGTGTTAGTCTATGCTAGAAGAATGTGACCCTAGTGACTTCATAGAAGAAGAAGAGAATGATGATGATCTAGAGTCCATTCTGATGGATAGTTGCTTTAATTCAGAGAAGCTTTATCTTGAAGATGTAGGAGTGTTTACTAAAAAAGAAGAACTTCTTGCAAGCATCAAAACAATAAATTCAAAGGATGGAAGTGAAGGAGGTCAAAAGAAAAAGAAAAGAAGATTAGCAAAACAACAAGAGGAGGAATCATTGTTTGAAGTATGAGAAAACTTCAAGAAATATGAAGTTCAGGATCGAAAAATTTTGGTATGAATGCTTAAGAGAGAGGCCATTATTAAAGAAGCATATGACAATAAAGAAAAGACCAAAAAAATTGTAGTCAGCATTGAAGAGAACGAAGAGCGATGTACATATATAGGAGACGACCTAAGTGCAGAAGAAGAAGCAGAGCTAGTAGCTTTGTTAAGGGAATATAGGGACGTGTTTGCATGGCACTATAGAGATTTGAAGGGAGTAGATCCAAAAATATTCTCTCATACGATCCCCATGATAGCTGACGCCAAGCCCACTAAACAGAAGCCCTACACATATAATGACACATATGCGGCCAAAATAAAAGAAGAGATTGATAGATTGATTGAAGCTCGATTTATCTATGAGATTAAGCATACTGAATGGGTGTCCCCATTGTAGTGGTGTCCAAGAAGAATGGAAAGTTACGAGTGTGTATTAACCTTAAAAAAGTTAATGTCGCTAAAATTAGAGATAGTTATCTGCTTCCAATCACGAAACACTTATTGGATCGTGTTACAGGCAAGGAAGTTTATAGCTTCCTTGATGGATTTTTAGGTTACAACCAAGTAGCCATTGTCCCAGAAGATCAACACAAGATGGATTTTGCCATAGAATGGGGAATCTTTGCATTTCGTGTAATGCCATTTGGTCTCACCAATGCACCTACAACATTCCAAAGGCTCATGTGTCATGTCTTCAAAGAGTTCTTGCAAAAGAGATTAGAATTATATGTGGATGATTTATGTGCTCATTCCCAACAAAGAAGATACCACATCCCTGAGCTCAAACAGATCTTCAACAAGTGCGGAGAATATCGAGTGTGTCTGAACCCAAAAAAGTGTCTATTCAATTTAGAAGTTGTTTCTAAATGGGCAAATAAGTTGGTACCACTCTAATCATTGGACCAAAAAATAAGAACGTAAAAACGAATAAAGAAGAAATTGTAAAATCACAAAAATACCAAATATTGGCAGGAAGCATGTACAAACAAGATACAGAGGGTGTATTAGCTTGTTGTGTCAAGGACAATGAACATAGTAATAGGTTGCAAGAAGCCCATGAAGGATTTCTAGGAAATCACTACTCTAAACAACAAACTTTGCAAAATCTAAAATGTTTAGGAGTGTATTGGCCTAGTATGGACAAAGAAATACATGAGTGTATTAAGAATTGTCCAATGTGCCAGGAGAGGCCCCCAGTGGAGCATGCTACCCTTTATTATGTGTCATTACTTCCAGATTGGAGTGTTCCATTGATAGAATTTTTGAGATCGAGAACACTACAGAGCGAGGTTAGTCTAGCAAGAAAATGAATCATGGAACAAGAGGCTCAGAACTACGCCTTAGTAGAAGAAAACCTATACCAAAGAGGAAAAGATGGTTACTTAAGATTGTGCATTCAAGAATTAGGTTATTTGAAAGTCTTAAAAACTGCACATACTAGTGTTGTAGGTGGACACTTTGGGCGTGACCGAGTAATCAAGACCATTCTATTCTCAGGACTTTGGTGGCCCACTCTTCATATGGATGCACATACCTATGTGAAGAAATGCGACACATGCCTATGTGCTCAATATCCTATAAGAAAAGACAAGACACCTTTGAGGCCAATGATAGGAGGATGTGCATTCTCAAAGTGGGGTATAGACTTTGTAGGTTCTATTAACGCCCCATCTAGAAACTCCCATACTGAATACATTATTTTAGCCACAAATTACCTTACAAAGTGGGTGGAAGTAAAAGCTATGACAAAGAATGATGCTCAAGCAACCACTAAGTTCTTATTTGAGAATGTGTTTACCACATATGGTTTACCTATAGAGCTAGTAAGTGATAGAGGTGCACACTATCTGAATGAGGTCATTGAAAACCTTCTCCAAGCATTCATGGTGATACATAAGGAGTCTGCCCCCTATCATCTACAAACGAACAGACAAGTGGAGAGCACAAATAAGATCCTATGTAATGTATTGACAAAATTGGTACATAATAAACACTGTGATTGGGTCAAAAAACTTCATCATGTTGTTTGGGCTTATTGAGTTGCCTACAAAACGGTACTCAATGCCACCCCATTTTAGATGGTCTTCGGATAGAATGTTGTGCTACCATTGGACTTCCTAATCCCAGCCTTAAAAAGTAGCACTAGAGCACGGGCGGAATGGCCATGAGTTGTCCTCGAGGATCTTTGATCTAGAATGCTTAGGTGAGACCAGGCTACGAGCAACAGCAGGCATCTATGCTACAAAGAAATGACAAAAGGCATACTTTGATGCACATATCAAGGATAAAGGATTGAAAAGAGAGAGACGTAGTATTGGTTTATACATTAAAGCAACATGCCCGTAAATTGGAAAAACAAGGATATGGACGCATGATCATTCATAGACCACTAGTGGTGCAGTTCAATTGGCCACTCTAGAAGGTGATATCTTGTCAAACTATATAAGTGGATGTAGAGTCAACCTATATCAAGAACCCATTACAGAGGATATGCTAAGGAGACTCAACACTGCCAAGAAGAGAAAAGAAGAAGAGTTAAGGGTTAGAGAAGAAGCACAAGTAGAGGCTAGAGAGCGCATTAGATGAAATAAGTTAAGGTGACTAGGCCTAGATGTCAATCCTAAAGCCCCACAACATCACATGGCCATGTGCCAAACATCGAGTGTACTTGCTTCTCGATTAATTGATTGATGTCCGTTTGTGTCCATAGAGGTAGGACAAGGAAAGAATGTAAGGACTGTAAGAGCATTGCTTGACTCAGGTGCAACAACTAGTGTAGTTAGACTTTCATACTACCAAGACCTGCAATTGAACATCAATACTATCGAAGCCTATCTCATAGGGTTGGGCGGTCTGGAAACCCCTTGTTTGGGTGAGGTGGAGCTTCCCATCTACCTTCAAGAGGTCCCAATGAAAGTCAAAATGCTAGTGTGTCAAGATGAGGACCTTATGCAAGCACTTGTCTTGGGCCAAGATTGGATCTATGAACATGCAATCAACTTAAACCTAAGGAGTCAACATCTTCAAGTTTGGGTACAGGAACAATGCATTACATTAGAATTAGAGAATTGCATGTTCACAAATCCAACTGTCATGCATTCCAAAGGGGTTAGTGAACTTCTACAAGAGGACCGCTAGATCAAAGAGTCAAAAAGAATTTAAGATGAAAGTAGTTTTGGGCATGAAGCAGATCTGGGTATAAAAAGGAGAACAACCACCAGCCTTGCCAACACAATTCTCACCTAGGCAATCCAACCATGCGAAGACAAGAACCAAGCAACCACAACCAGCTAAACAAGAAGGTCTTTGACAAATTTGGGTGCCTAAGAAATTAGCTGCAACTCAACAAGGGCAATCACACATATGGGTACCCAAGCAACTCTTACATGCACAAAACCATATGCTCTCCCACACGCGAGAAGTTTCAACACCCAAGTCAAGAAGAAACAAGAGTTAGAACCAAGATCAAAAGAAGATCAAATCACCTTTTTGGCAATAGTAAGAAGAAAACCAAAAAGGGTATGGGTTTGGAAGCCAAAAGCACCAGTAGGCCCCATAAAACCAATGAACCAACCATGAGGGATACAAAATGTAAGAAATCACCTAAAGATGAAGGGGCCACAAGCGATTTGTAAGTAGATGGACACTATTCTAAAATGGATTGCTATAAAGATAAATGATCAAAATCCATCTGTACCTAAAAACAACGATTACGCTAACATTTGTAAGTAACATCAAAGGCCTCGACGTGCAAAAACCATGTGCCTTTGGCATAACCCTGTCTTTTGCACCACTTAGGTCATGCATTTCCAAAGTGTGCATTAATATAGGGCTACATTACAGGCCTATGCATAGCCACAATTGAGAATCCCAGGCACATGAGACACATTTGACATATGTAAAATATATTTATTTCTATTGACCTCTTTCTTCTTGTTTGTGACATTGTTCCTAAATAAAAAAGATAGAGAAAAGAAGAGAATGATCATGCGCTCAACAAATCTCATTGGTGAACTATCAACAAGTACATTCATCAGCAACAAAAGACAAGCCAATGGTCACTCACTGCGATGGGCATACAACACAAAGAGTGAAGATCAATGGAGCTTTCACCATGGTAAGAATCGCCTACTTGGGCAACACCATAACCGTGATAGATTAGGAAACATCTTTGCCAGCATACCCTTGAGCAATTAGCTCAAGACCCAATTTATTGCACCATACTTCTTCCAATGCATTCCCCAAGTACACATGCATAGGGCCACATTACAAGGCAGTGCACAAGGCACATATCTTTTTCAACCCGTGCACTAATGCACTTACCCATCAGTCATTATGGGTCACAAGTACTTGGCCTCATACTATGAAACTCATGTTTCAAAGATCCAAGGACATCCAAGGTACCACATCAATACCCATGAAGCAATTCACAATATACAACTGCTCAAGATCAACATTGGCAACCTTTTTTGAGCAACTAACAATCTTTGAAAGAGCAAAAATACACCATTGGTCTCAAATCCAAGGAAGAAGTACATACATTGGGACCAACTATCGCATAGGATAGCAGTGGAAAGCTGAAGAACTAGACAACCGACCAAGGTACATTGGGAAGACGGACCGCTCTTGTTGCTACATGAAAGACGAGCCAGTTGAATCCACCGAGGCCAACAATACAGAAATGGAACAACAATAAATAGATAAGGTAACAAACTATGACTCTGCCCTTCCCAAACCACCACCAATTAACCCCCTTCCCCCACCGGAACCACCCCGTAATCCCATCCAGCCCAGTCGCCCTACTGAAGATGCTGAATCCTTGTCATCCTCCCTCAATTACTCCCCACCGAATTCCCAACAACTCCTCACCGCAACCTCTTCGCAACCTCGCCCTCCTCTGCCACCCCACCCCATTCCACTCTTCTCTGAATTAGAATCTATGGGTTGCCTCCTGATTAACTTATCCCAACAACTGCCGCAACATCTGAAGCAAATCACAGACAATGCACAAGAAGACTTCCAACGCAAATTGGAAGTGATGGAGGCATATATCACCCCCCTCTAGGAAGAGTTACATGCAGCAAAGGCAGAAAACCACGCACTCAACGAACAGATAAAGCAATTACAGGCCACACTCCAAGCACATCAAGAAAGCACAAGCCAACAAGATAAAGCACTGGCTGCAAAAGAAGATTTACTGATTGCTGCCAACGCAGAGATCACAAAGTTAAATCAAACACTCAAAGATACAGAAGATACCAGAATCGTGCTAGGAAACCTACTCGAAGAAACAAGAGTCCAGTTGCAGGAAGCCATACAAAAGAGCCAAGAGCACCAGACAGAAGCTAAGCAGGCAGAAGAACAATTATAGAGAACGAAAGAATCCCTTGATGAAGTCAATAATATACTCAAACATCAATTACTCAGGGAAACCAAATATCAGAAGGACTTAGAGAATGCCCATAGAGAACAAGATGCATATCACAAAACAATACAGTTCCAGAATCAACAGTTTGAAAGACTAGATAATCAGTTGCGCAACCAGAAAGACCGAGTCACTGATATGCAGAAGCAAGTAGCTGAAATGAAGAATTCAAGGGATGCGGCGTTATCCAACGATTTTTACCTACAGGAGGCCTTTTTGCAAACACAGGCCAAAATTTTGCTCACCAAAGCCATCGCTCTTAGCTCTGTTAGAGTAGATGCGCAAGTATTAGAACCAGACACCCTTAGACAACTATTGGAAACTCTTAAGAAAAAAATAGCCCGTACGTTTAGATTAGCCATAAATATGTATTTAGAGGGAATCATCAACGGACAGTGATTTTGTAATAAAAAAATAACTTGCGGGTTCGAGTCCACCGTGTGTGCCAGTGTTAGTCGGCCGCCGGAGTAGGATAGATGTAACGAATGCCAGATGTAACAGAGTTTTTTGAAATACGCGCGAAAAGTTGGTACACACATCCTGTAAAATCTATATAAAGCAATGTAAAGAGAATGGTCAGAGAGACGTTTTTTCTGGAATTGCCAGACTGTTCGCCTGAATATGTGTGAGAGTATTGTTTACACTGTTGTGAAGTCTTGAGTACTGCTAGTGTTGAGTATGTTCTGCATCGTCTGCTCATACTATAGTTCACCATAACGATTGCTTGAGTAACGGATTGTGCGTCAGATTGCTATCGTCGTGTTGCGTTGTTATGTGTTTCTTTAGTGGTTTAAGTACTCTGGGTCAGTCTGAGTAGTTATATTACTGTGTGAATTGAATAGGTAACCTATTGCCTTGTTGGAGAATGTTCTGTTTGTTTTACCGGATTCATTGCATTTGGTGTAATATCTATTGAACCCGAATACAAGTACGAAATAATATCTTCGGTAAACGTGAACCTGTATCTGAAGATCGCTGTAAAGTGTTGTGACGAGTGAATCTGTCAGCCATAATATTTGCTCTGGTTGATTTATTACATACTAGTGAGTCTGTAGAATGGACTAATGCTCTGTTCCAATAGCAGGTTAGTCTGGAGAAGTTTGGTACCTAGGAATATAGAAATCAAGTATTGTCCAGTTAATGCTAGTAACTGAGCTAAGACGAGTATTCATGCTTTTGATGTTGTAACGAAGATTTGGGAAATAAGTACAGGGCCTCTATCTGACAGACCCCTACCACTCCCAAGAACCCACGTTAGTTTGGTAACGATTTTTGGATAGTCAGAGACATGACAATTTAAAGAGATACATTTAACACATTGTTAAACATTTTACATCTAACTGAACCTTAAAAAGAAAAGATGTACAAGTCAATGTGTGCTTGGGATACCTAATGTATCCAAGTAACACATGATCTATAAATGTGGTGCATGTTAGCTTGGTAAATCAAACAGGTTACCCTTCTCAAAGAAAGCTTATATGCATGATGATTACTTGGAACTTGTCAATACAGATGTGTGGGGACCAAGCAAGGACTCAAGGATTTCTAAATAGCAATGTTTAAAGAATATGACTGGGAATATAATCATTAGATTTGTGTAAAATAGCACCGACAATATCGTAGGCATTCAAATAATCATATGAATGGATACAAACATAATTCCTAATCTTTTATGTTTTCACTCCCTTCCATGCAAGAATATTGGTAGTAATACAAAAAACTAAATGAAAATTAAAAATAAGTAAGAAATACAATTTTTGACTATGATATCTGAATATTAGAAACAAAAGTCTAGAAAAATGATCCCTACTATCTGATTGCAATTAGTTTTTCCTTTCAAAGCTAGAAGGATATATTTCTAGGAAAAATTTCATTACTTAACGACTTAGGGTTTTCCAAACATTTGTCCATAAATATGTTTAGAACGACTTCAAAATATAGATATTTTAAATTTAAATCTCAAAAAGGTGGTTGTAGGCAAATTTTTGCCCTTTTGTTTTCCCTCAATGCCACTATAGATGGAATTGAAATAGCATTCTCTTATCTCATGTGGACCAACCTCCATCATAGATCATATATAATCAATGATCTCAATCTTTGAATCAAGAGCTCACACATCAAGAAAGATGTGTCAAAGAATTTCCAAGTCAAAATGAAACTCCCAAAGCATAGGGTTTCTTTGGTAGAAATATGTTGCTTAGAAATTTGTTGCTTTTGTTGGTGCAACTGTACAAACCTACACATTTGGCTTAGCATGGAAGACATTGTGTGGAAGCACTTGATGAATCATGTGTTGGGAAAGATCGATGAATACCTCAAGAGTATGAGTTGGTATTGCCAAACCTTGAGTAGTACCCACCATCTTTCACTTTAGAGTTGTATTCTCGGCCCTCTTAGCTTGCTAACGACATGAAATAAGTGCCTATGTACTTTGGAAATGATTCTTCAAACTATTGAGTCAAAACAGATAACTTTATGATTAGCTTGTGACCAAAACCTTGCTATTTCGATCTTGACACCTACTAGATATTTTGCTCGGTCCTCACAATATAGTAGCAATTAGAAACATTCCTTTTGATGTTATCTAAGTAGCTTAGAGAGCTAATGATTCCAACTGAAGTCACTTAAAATGACAAAGCACACACTGAGCAATCAATTTAGCAACTGAAGCCTTACCCTCGACTTTTTAGGAGATGTGCAAAGAATGACTAGTGACCACTTCGAGGCAATTTTCTCCCAAGTGGTTGCATCAAATTGCTCCAAAACTTTGATAACGTGTTGTCACTTTTGGCTTGTTCCAAAAAGCTATAGATCATGGAAAATGGATAATGACTCATTGAGATATGGTCACCACAAGTACATTGGTCTGAGTAGACATAGCAGAGAAGAAGATGAACATGATCAATGATATAATGTATTACGTAACAATGTTATACATGACCATTGGCATGAATGTGATGCTCAATGATGGTGATAAGAGTAGGCTATAGTGCAAGGCTCTCAACTTCAACAAATGATATACAATAGGCTTAGTAAATGGGGGCACACAGCCACGAGTTTACAAGTATTCTTTTATAGATGTTTTAACTCCAAGTTTGGATTCAAATTCAAACTTGGCTTTACCTAAAATTTCTCCTCCAAGTTAGGGGACATTCCACCAAAATGAATTCGTAGTTTTATCTTTCCTAACTCCACGTAATGAGTGGTCTTACAAGATTATGTTCATGTAAAACTCTTTTATAATGGGTAATGATTAATTTATTACATGCTAGTGTTCCTATGATCTATCAAATGATTGCACATATCTTCTTCAATGCCTAGCCAAGTGTGAAGGCTTGGCATTTGCACCAATAGCTCCCCCGCAAGCCAAACATCTTGGCTTGGGCTTCTCCATTAATCCTCTTGAATATCCTGCAATTCAATCATAGCTTTGAACCTGCAAAGTCTAGTACCATCAAGTGCTTTGGTCAATAAATGTGCACATTGCATATGTGTGAATATATATGCAAGTTGAATTTCTTTGTTTAATAGCTTCTCTCTCACATAATGATAGTGAACTTCTATATGCTTTTTTCTTTCATGATAGATAGGATTTGCTACAAGATGCAAAGAATTTGTATCATCACCAAAGATCATCGGTGAGTTAGAATGTAGTCCCAAATTTGAATATAGCAATCTGATCCATATGGCTTCTTGTGTAGCATTGGCTAATCCCTTCTATTCAACCTCTATTGAAGATAAAGCAACATTAGGTTGCTTCTTGGAAGACCATAAAATGGGCTTATCACCTGCAAAAGAGAGATAACTAGAAGTACTCCTCCCATCGTCCTTACAACCTGCCCAATCTGCATCTGAATAAAGTTTGATGTCCAAATCTGATGTGTATGGAATGTATAAACCTTGATTTTGAGTACCCTTGAGGTACTTCAAAATCCTTTTGGCAACTTCCAAGTGAGATGCTCTAGGTTTGTGCATTAATTGGCTTAAAAAACTTACTCCATATGCTATATCAATCCTTGTCAAGGTTGCATAGTTTAGACTCCCAACTATGCTTTGATATCTTGCAATGTCTTCAAGCAAATCACCTTCATGAGCACTCAATTTTTGATTTACCTCCATAGGAGTGCTAGCTATCTTGGAATTCTCCAAATGAAACTTCTTCAAGATGTCCTGCACATACTTTCTTTGAGTAATGTAAATTCTAGAATTTTGTAGACTAATTCAAGTCTAAGAAACTACTTTAGTAGCCCTAGGTCACTGATTTTGAACTCCTGCATCATTTGATTCTTGATGTATTTGATGCCATTGGCATTACTACCTATAATTATGATATCATCAACATACACACATAGGTATATCACCTCTGAATTGTTGAGATATCAAGCTCAACATGTGATGATCCAGGATGACACGTACTAGTTTTTCGTTTCTCTGACATGTATAGTGGTCACGCCGGTATATGTCAGGGATACTTCATTGAGCTTTATTAGATTTATCTACTGAGAGTGATGGCACATTTGTTTCTTTCGAGCTCACTCATTCACGGACATTAGGTTTTTTTCCTTATGTACTGATCTTTATATATTGCACTTGTTGTATTCTTGTTTTAGGTCATTCTTGTACATTCCTTTTATGTAATAGAAGAAGAAGAAGAAGATCATTCTTCCTTGCCTCAATTTGTGTGTGTGCTTCTCCTTGAGAGTGAGAGTGTGTGTGTGAGCTCTCTTCCTTATCTCCTTCCTTGTGACATGGTATTAGAGCCAGCATGACTGTAGAGAGCTCATGGAGAAGGCGACGGTGAAGACTATGTGGCAAATGTTACACTTATGTGTTCCTCGAGTAGCTTTGATGTGAACCTTTTCCCTATACATGCGCACTTTTTACTCTAGTGCTGGCTAGAGTTTTTTTTCCCATGTTACCACATACTTGATACTCTTATATGTGGTGGTACTTTGTACTTAGGGATATTATTCAGCTTTTACTTCAATTCAGTTCATCGATCAATAGAGAGAGCTATTCCAGCCATCGTCTTCTCCGTGTGTCTTGCTGCGTTTGTGCTCCTTGTGTGTGCTTCTTGTGTGTCTCTCACACTTCTACACACACCCAACAGTGGTATCAGAGGAGGTTCAGCTTCTTCTCAAGTTTTGGTTTTTCACGTTGCGACGCGTGCGCACTTTAACAGTGCAAATCGACTTCGGAGCATAGAAGTGTGAATTTCAGCAGCCTAGAAACATTTCCACAGGTGTGCTAGGGTTTTACCCCCATTTCGAAGCCATTCGTGCAGTCAGAATTTCCATGAGAGTGACGGTTTGTGAGCTGAAATTTCAGCACTCATTTCAGTTTTCGTCGAAGTGAAGATTTTGTCACATTCTTGTTCCTTAGTGAAATGGCGGGCAACAATGACTTGTTTGGCATGCTTCAAGCCGAAGATAAGCTTGATGGGACCAAATACCCGATGTGGTCTTACATGATGAAGCATGTTCTTGTTGCAAAACAACTTTGGAACATAGTGGCAGATGTAGATCGAAGACCGGCAGGTGCTTCTACTTCACAGTCTACTGTCACAGATGGAGCTTCTTCTTCGAGTATTCTGGTTTCTACTTCTCCACCTACACATGAGCAGCTTAGATGGGATGGAAAAGATGCTCAAGCTCATGCTTTGATTGCACTTTCAGTGAAGCGTCATATAGTTCCACACATTCGGTCATGTTCTACATCACGACAGGCATGGGACACTCTTGCTTCTTTGTATGCCGTGCGTAATGAAGCACGTGTTGCATACTTGAGGAAGCAACTTGAGGATGTATGTATGGCTGAAAATGAGTCAGTGGATGTGTATGTGACACGCATCAAGGACTTGAAAGAGCAATAGGCAAACATAGATGAGATCATTCCGGATGCATCACTCATTTCTACATTGTTGAAAGGATTACCGGAATCTTTTCAAAGCTTTGCTACTACACTCCGTTTGGTTGCAAAAGGAAATCCTAATATGTATGCATTTGATGAGGTTGTGTCTCTTCTTTTGCAAGAAGAGCAATCTAGAGTGAATAGGAGTGGTTTGATTGAGGGAACGCAAGCACTTGCTATCTCACAAAAGGGAAAAAGCAAGTATGGTTCAGCTTTTGGTTCATCAAAACCAAAGCCTCAAGCTTCCTCTTCCACTCATTCCTCTAATGATGGTGATTTGCAAAAGAAGAAGAGATGCAAATATTGCCGGAAGGCTGGCCATACTATTGATGAGTGTAGAAAGCTTGCTAAACGCAATGAAAAGAAGAAGGAATCGGGCATGTCTATGCTGAAAATTCAGCAAATGCAAAGAATGATGAAGCTAACATGGCTCAAGATTTTTGGGCATGTGTTGTTACATGTCATTATGATGCTTCTTTACATTCTAAATGTATGGTTGTGAGTGAGGCTGATTCGGATTGGTTCTTTGATAGTGGTGCTTCAAAGCACATAACATCATGCAAAAGATTTTTTGCCTCTTTGAAAGATGCACCTAAAGGAGGACATGTGGTGTGTGCAAACAATGCCTCTTATCCTATCATTGGAGTAGGAGAAATTGAGCTTACGGCTGCAAATGGAGGTGTGATTCTCTTGAAAAATGCATTGTATGTGCCCGGTATCAAGAAGAACTTAATTTCAGTTTCGTTGATTGCCAAAGCTTGACTTCATGTACACTTTGTTGATGATAACTGTATGGTTCATGATTTCAGCAATGGTGATGTTATTGTGATGTCCGGTACATTATGTAATGGTTTGTATCGCATGGATACATACAAGAGGGCTGCCTCGAATGCCTTAGTTGCTCATACTTCTTCCATGGCTGAAATGGAGCTTTGGCATGCTCGTTTTGGTCATTTAAACTTCAATAGTTTGCTCTACTTGCAAAAGAAGGACATGGTTATTGGCTTGCCTACATTTGAGTCCATTGAAAAGCATGCATGTGAAGGTTGCATTCTTGGAAAAATGCATTGTGCTTCTTTTCCAAAAGATAGTCACACACACACTACAAGAAAATTGCAACTTGTTCATAGTGATGTATGTGGTCCGGTCAAGACTCCATCTTTTGGGAAGCATGTATATTTTGCTACCTTCATTGATGATGCTACTCGCCATACATGGGTGTATCCTATGAAAGCAAAGAATGAGGTATTTTCTTGCTTCAAAGCATTTTTAGCTATGGCTGAAAATTTTTCTTCACAAAAGCTTTTGACTCTACGCACGGATCGTGTTGGTGAATACATGTCACATGAGTTTAATGCTTTTCTTCGTGAAAGAGGTATTTCACACCAATGTACGATGCCATATACACCTCAACAAAATGGTGTTGCCGAGCGTAAAAATAGAACTCTACTTGAAATGGCATGATGTATGGTTAAAGGAAAGCATCTTCCTCATAAGTTTTGGATGGAAGCGGTCATGTGTGCAAATTATGTGTTGAATCGCTGCCCTACAAAAGCATTGAGAGTCATCACTCCTTATGAGGCTTGGAATGGTCATAAGCCTATGGTTAGTCATATGCGTGTGTTTGGTTGTTTGGTATATGCTCTTGTGCCATCACAACAACGTCACAAACTTGATGACAAGGTAAAGAAATGTATATTTGTTGGTTATAGTGCTGAAAGTAAGGGATATCGGTTGTACCATCCATTGACGAACACAATTATTGTGAGTCGAGATGTGGTATTTGTTGAAAATTTAGTTTTCCCTCTACTTGAATGCAAAAAACTGCCAACAGTTAGCTCACAAGATGTGTTCGATACACTCATGCCTTTGTTCCAAAATGGTGCACTTTACTATGGCCATGTAGACCAGCCAACTGAGGTTCAAAGGGCTGAAAAATTCCAGCCAGATAGAGCTGAAAATGCAGAGAATTTCCAGCCAAACATGTCTGAAAAAATTCAGCCAAAAATTGCCAAAACTGTTGGAAATTTTCAGCCACATATGGCTGAACATTTGCGTCCAAATATGGCTGAAACTGAGCACGAAATTTAGCCCATGCATGATGTACATATTGAAGATGTTTTATATAATGAACGCATGTCTATCAAGAGTGCACAATCTATGCCAAACTGACTGAAACAAACTTTGCAGGACAACAAGAGTGCACCTTTACTTGGTAGAACAAGATCAAGCTCTCACCATGCATCAAGTAATTTTGTGGATTATTCTCTTATTGCTACAACATATAATGAAGAGCCACTTTCTTTTGCAGATGCATGTGACGATCCACAATGGATGAGTGCTATGCAATCAGAAATGGATTCCATACATAGGAATGGTACTTGGGAGTTATGTGAATTGCCAAAAGGAAAGAATGCCATTGGTACAAAGTGGGTTTATAAGATTAAGAGAAAATCTGATGGTAGCATTGATCGCTACAAAGCTAGATTGGTTGCCAAAGGATATGTGCAAAAATATGGCATTGACTATGAGGAAACTTTTGCACCTACTTCACGCATGACTACCATTCGTATCGTGGTTGCATTGGCTGCCCATCGAGGTTGGAAAGTGCATCAGTTGGACATAAAAACAGCCTTCTTGAATGGAGATTTGCAAGAAGTGGTTTATGTGAAGCAACCTCCTGGATTTGCTATGAAAGGGAAAGAGCATATGGTTTGTCGCTTGCATAATGCTTTGTATGGTCTCAAGCAAGCTCCACGTGCATGGTATGACAAAATACATAAGCACTTGATTGCTCTTGGCTTCACATGTAGTCCGATTGAAAGCACACTCTATGTACGCAAAAATGGGGCTGATCTTATAGTGCTTGTTCTTTATGTTGATGACATACTCTTGACTGGGTCATGTGATGCAAAACTTGACATTCTTATGGCTGATTTGCAGCATACTTTTAATGTCACTTATCTTGGTCTTTTGAGCTACTATCTTGGCATCCAGTTTGTATCCGTTGAGGGGGGAATTGTTATGCATCAAGCAAAGTATGTTGAGAAACTACTTCAGCGTTTTGACTTTGAGGATTGCAAGCCAGTTTCCACACCAATTGAGACAGGATTTAGATTCTCAGTTGAGGATTCCAATGATGCATTTGACACTTCTCTTTATCAGCAGGCTGTGGGATGTCTTATATATGCATGCAACACAAGGCCGGATATACAGTATGCAGTTTCCCAGTTGAGTCGATTCATGCATAGCCCTGACACTAAGCATTGGCAAGTGGTGAAACGTGTGTTTAGATATCTTCGAGGCACTTTGAGCTTAGGTCTCTTTTATGGCAGAGATGTTCAGCCATGCTTGCATGCTTTTACAAATAGTGATTGGGCTGGTTGTTATGATACTCGCGTGTCCACTAGTGGTAATTGCTTTTTCCTTGGAGACTCATGCATATCTTGGTTGAGTAAGCTTTAGGCTTGTTACCTTGTGGGGGCTGATCTGTCACTCCCTATATGTGTTCACATCAATCACTCTAGGGGGGTTTGTTACACTTATGTGTTCCTTGAGTAGCTTTGATGTGAACCTTTTCCCTATACATGGGCACTTTTTACTCTAGTGCTGGCTAGAGTTTTTTTCCCCATGTTACCACATACTTGATACTCTTATATGTGGTGGTACTTTGTACTTAGGGATATTATTCAACTCTTACTTCAGTTCAGTTCATCGATCAATAGAGAGAGCTATTCCAGCCATCGTCTTCTCCGTGTGTCTTGCTACATTTGTGCGCCTTGTGTGTGCTTCTTGTGTGTCTCTCGCACTTCTACACACACCCAACAACAAATGTGGAGAAAACATGATTTCACAAACGACCTCCATTGACTACAGAAATCGGTGTGAAGGTAGAAGACCTCAAAATATTTTTGAGAGTTATCCCTTTAGGGTCACTTGTTTTTGTCAAATCGAAGTTTTGGAGCCATCTTGACCTCTATTTTGAGCCCACAAGGTGGGGCCCATAGAAAAACAAGGTCAGTTTCAGAAACTGTAACTTGCCTTGTGTTCGGCGACACTCATTTATTCGAGATCTAGAATCTCAAACGATTCCGTATACTGTTGATACACGAAAACTATGTTTTTCTGAGATCGAACTGTCACGTGATATTGCAATAGTGTTCAAGCAGAAGTGTTGCTTGTAGTGTTTTGCAGTGTTGTGAATTGTTGCAGAAATGGAAAATGTAGATGGAATGAGTCAGCTTATGAGCGATAAGCTGGACAAAAACAACTTCCATGCTGGGAGATTCAGAATGACGAATTTCCTGATGGGAAAAGGCTACTGGAAGTACATCAAAGGAGAGAATGAAAATGCTCCACAGTTACCAGAAAGGAATCGGATTGCAGGCTAGTTAAGAGCATATGAGGAATGGAATCAAGGAGCATGAAAGGTAATGTATTGGCTATCTGTTAGCATACAGGATAGCATGATTGGAAACATACAGGATGCCAAGACTCCAAAAGAGGCTTGGAACAGTTTGGCCACTTTGTATGAGACTAATACAAAGGCACGGAAATTGCAACTCAAGAACGAGTTGCATACATTGGAAAAGAAGAGCATGTCGATAAGTGACTACACTCTAAAAATCAAAAGCATATGTTAGTCACTTGCATCTATTGGCGTGAATGTAGATGATGATGATAAGGTGGAAGTGTGCCTTTGTGGTTTAGGAGATGCATATAAGCAGTTCAAAACTTCCATACAGACTAGGGAAAATATTCTGAATTTTGTTGATCTGGTATCCATGTTGATTATTGAAGAAAAGAATCTTGGTGAGGATTCAAACTCCCAAGGAAAGCCCAGTTCTGAGCAAGTAATCTACTCTGGCAGAGGAAGAGGCAGAGGTTTTGGAAGTGGAAGAGGAAACAATAACCAAGACCAAGGTCAACAACAGAATCATGTAGGAGGAAGAGGACAGTTTTGAGGTAGGGGGAGCCAAAGAGGTCACATAAATTTCCAAAGAAATGATTCAGGTAATGATAGTAAAGGATGCTGGAATTGTGGTAAACCTGGACACTTTGAACATGATTGCAGGTTGAAGAATCAAAATAATAGAAGGCAACAAAACAACTATGCATCCACAAGTGCAGATGATTTTGAGAAGCTGTTTATGGTTCAACATCACATGATGAATACGATGTCTGCTGGTGTTTCAAAATCGAATGATAATGTCTGGTATGTTGATTCAGGTGCTTCAAATCACATGATCAGTCATGCAGAATGGTTTAATAGTTTGCAAAAAATGCTAGTTCCTAGATATGTTGAAACAGGTGATGATACATCGCATCCTATTGAGCATACATGAAACATAGCATTGTCTATGGAGGACGGGAAGGTAAAACATCTTGCTGATGTGTTGCATGTTCCAAATATAACAAAGAATCTAGTTTCTGTTGGACAAATGGTTGACTAGGGATTACAAGTTAGGTTAAATGTTGATGGATTATATGTAGAAGAGTACAAGCAAGATGGACGATTGGTTGCCAAAGGAAACAAAGTGGGTAGGATGTTTACCTTAAATGTGAAGATTCTTGAAATGAATGCAGCCATGTTTGCAAAAGGTGCAGGAGTTATTGCAGATATAGAGATGTGGCACAAACGGATTGGACATGTAAACTTGCAAAGGCTAAAATTGATGCAGTCAAAGGAGATTGTCCATGGACTACCAAATTTCAAAGTTGCAGAAATGCAAAAGGTATATGCAGCATGTCAATATGGTAAACAGTCAAGAGCATCATTTCCACATGATAAGCATGTTAGTGAGAATGTACTAGAAGTAGTACATACAGATGTTTGGGGTCTAGCAAAGACCACATCTATGGGAAGTTGCAGGTTTTATGTTACCTTCATTGATGACCATACACGCAAAGTATGGGTATATTTCATGAAAGAGAAGAGCGAGGTGTTCACTCACTTCCAGAATTTTAAAGCTATGGTGGAAAAGCAGACAAGGAAGTACATTCAGACATTAAGATTTGATGGAGGAGGTGAATACATGTCAAATGAGTTCAACAGTTTTCTAAAAAATCATGGAATTCGGTGTCAGTTTTCATGCAGGTACACACCACAACAGAATGGCATTGCTGAACACAAAAATAGACATATTGCAGAAATAGCAAGAGCCTTGATGGCTCAGAAGAATATGACTTATTGTTATTGGGCAGAAGCTGTGCATATTACTGTATACATCATGAACAAAACTGTGACTACTGTTGTACATCAAGTTACACCTGAAGAGAAGTTTACAGGTAAAAAGCCAAACTTATCACATCTGAAAGTTTTTGGTTGTATTGCATATGTACATGTTCCAGATGAGTTGAGGACAAAGCTTGATCCAAAAGCAGAAAAATGTGTCTTCATTGGATACTCCCTTGTGCAAAATGGGTACAAATGTTATAACCCACTCACACGACAGGTGAAGGTGAGCACAGATGTGGTATTTGATGAAATGTCAAGTGTTTATGCAGATGCCAAAGAAGCACTGAATCTTGAACCAAATGACAAAGAAAATGTTGAAAAATCAAGTGCAGAATCTCAAGTTTTGAGTGGATCAGATGCATCACCAAGCAATAGTTCCAACTCAAATCCATGGAGTGGAAGATTGCGTTGAAATTTTAGTCCAACAAATTCATTAAATACATCCAAGAAAGGTAAAGAAAAGCTTTTTGCTGGTAGTAAAATGTGTGCAGGTTTTGAAGATGTTGATGGAGATTTAAGTGGTTCAAAAAAGAGTCTTGATGAGGAACTTGGATTTCCCTCAATGAAGACTCCAGGAGTAAGAAGGGCACATGCAGATGATACAAGGAGAAGTGACCCAGGACCAAGAAGATCTGGGAGGATGCATAATTCAATGCAATGATTGACATATGATAGTTACATGGCTTGCCATTGTGCTTACATGACAAAGGTAATACAAGATGCTGAACCTTCTTGTTTTGAAGATGCAATTGGTAATGCAGATTGGGAAAAAGCTATGGATGAGGAGATGGCTGCACTTTATGGAAATGATACATGGAAGCTGGTTCCATTGCCACAAGGAAAGAAACCCATAGGCTGCAAATGGGTGTACAAGGTAAAGCATAATGCTGATGGTAGCATAAGCAGGTATAAAGCACGATTGGTAGCTAAAGGTTATGCATAGACTTATGGCATTGATTATGAGGAAACATTTAGCCCTGTAGCTAAAATGTCTACTGTCAGAAAACTTGTTGCATTAGCTACAACAAAAGGATGGACTTTGCATCAGATGGATGTGAAGAATGCTTTCCTACATGGTGAGTTACAAGAAGAAGTATATATGGACCAACCACAAGGATATAAAGATTCAAAGCATCCAAAATATGTTTGCAGGTTGCAAAAGGCTTTGTATGGGCTGAAGTAGGCTCCGCATGCATGGCATGCAAGGATCACTGATTACTTAACCAGCATTGGGTTTTCTATGTGTGATGCAGATCATTCACTATATGCAAGGAAGGTTGATGATGGCATCACGATTATGGCCATTTATGTTGATGACTTGATTGTAGGTGGCAATAATGAAGAAAACATCAAAGAGGTAAAGCAACTTCTTATGCAGGAATTTGACATGAAAGATCTTGGTGTGCTGCGCTATTTCTTGGGCATTGAATTTATACATACAAAAACATGTATATGGATGTCGCAAAGACAATATGCCTTGAATATGCTGCAAAAGTATGGTATGGCTGGTTGTAAGCCAATTTCTATGACATTAGATCAGAATTTGAAGTTGGATACTACATCAAGTGAAGCATTGGAAAATGCTACTATGTACATTGTGGGAATTCTTATATATCTCACAATTACAAGGCTTGATCTAACTTATACCGTTGGACTTGAAAGTCAGTTTATGCAAGTTCCTAGGAAGCCACATTTGGATGCTCTGAGGTGCACTCTACTTTTATGAGTGCTACTTTGGATTATGCATTGTTTTATGAAGCTGGTGTAGAGTTGCAGGTTCATGGATACACCGATACAGATTGGGCAGGTAGTGCTCCAGATAGAAGATCTACTAGTGGCTTTCTTTTCTCACTTGGAGGTGCAGCTATTACATGGAGTAGTAAGAAGCAACCCACTATTGCTTTGTCAAGTATAGAGGCCGAGTATAGAGGTGCTGCAATGACAACATGTGAGGCATCATGGCTGGAGATGTTACTTGCAGATTTAGTTGTGGAAGTGCAAAAGCCTATCACTATCTATTGTGATAATCTTAGCAGCATACAATTAGCATGGAACCTTGTTTTCCATGCTAGAACAAAGCATACAGAGGTACATTATCACTTCCTCAGAGAGAAGGTATTAACAGGTGATATTGATCTTGTTTATGTGAGAACAGATGAGCAGGTTGCTCATATTTTAACCAAAGCACTTGGAGCCGAGAAGTTGAAGAAGTTTCGGGAGATGCTTGGATTACAGGATATGGCGTTGAGCTTGAGGGGGAGTGGATATCAAGCTCAACATGTGATGATCTAGGATGACATGTACCAATTTTTTGTTTCTCTGACATGTATAGTGGTCATGCCGGTATATGTCAGGGATACTTCATTGAGCTTTATTAGATTTATCTACCGAGAGTGATGGCACATTTGTTTCTTGCTAGCTCACTCATTCGTGGACATTAGGTTTTTTACTTATGTACTGATCTTTATATATTGCACTTGTTGTATTCTTGTTTTAGGTCATTCTTGTACATTCCTTTTATGTAATAGAAGAAGAAGAAGATCATTCTTCCTTGCCTCA